>JARHVA010004321.1:170000-490000 GCA_037957365.1 Torreya grandis | reverse complement strand
GATAGCTAATGAACTCATTAACCACTCCCCAAATGGCTATGGAGATGCCCACCTCTCCCTTGGTAATCCTATTGGCCACACAATAACTATGTGCTTATAAGCCCAATAATGCAATAATGTTGCTATACTCAATCCACTACTAAATGTCTCCTATGTAAACTTGTACAGATCTTTGTATAGGTGAGAAAGCATAATACCACCCAAAAAGAACATAATTCCATATACATCAACATTATGCACAATCATATTCATCCTATATGTAATAGACACTCCACTTCCATCCATAATAATAATTGAGGCCAACAACATGGCCAACCACTTTCATAAGCATGAAACACTAGACTGTACTATAACTAATAGTAGTACATCACTGTCACTACATTTTTTATGTATAGTTGAGGGCACACAAGTAAAATACAAGGACACATGATCAATAACATCAACATCCATGTCACCCTATAATGTTGCATGCCATCCATTAACTGGTAAATGTAGTACACATCCTCTAGTGTCATAGTAATCTCCACTATAAGAAGCCAATAAGTACATGTATCTACATTCTACCTCTCACATAAGATGGTAATTAGATATCTATCCCACTAGATTATGCCTAGGTCATTTGCATGACCCAACCTTTCCCTATCCATGATAGTTATCTCATCAGTAGATAATGGTAACAACATCAATGTCTTCATCACCTGGACCTTATGAAACTCTCTCATCCACATCTTACATTGAAAACACCAAAAATAGTATATATATATATATATATATATATATATATATATATATATATCAACAATGCCAAATCACTATCCAATCAAAAACAATAGCAACTAACAAAATAACTCAAAAAATCTAGCCTCCAAGATAATAACACTAGGTACATGATAAAAATGTTAGATAGGAGTGCTGCAACATGGCTAGTAGTGCTAAAACTTGGATAGTAGTGATGGATGTAGGATAGGAGCAATAAAACTAGTGAAAGTTTTCCTAAGACACTTTAAACAACTCAAAATATAAAAAATAGGCTTTAAAACAAACAAAAATAAAATGTTTTAGCTACTTATTAGGATAACATCACCACCAGCCTAAACCTAGGCTACCAACTACTCAAATTGAGTCATGGTAGGTGCTCATCTCCTTAGCACATCTCTCATTCTAGATATCCAAATCTCAACCTAGTAATTACACAAATGAATTAAGAATCAATCCAATTTCCTATATTACCTAGTTTTGTCAATCAAATCAAAATACCATTTTGCCCATAACTTGAACCTCATAACTCTATTTTTCAAACCATTTTCTTTCACATATTCATGACAATGATACCTTTGACATCATATAAGACTTGCTCTATTGATACTTCATTTTCCTAATATAATATGCACATCTCTATATTTATCTTACACCTAGATATATGCCTTGATCATCACCAATCAAAACTTATTCCAACTTCAAATAACTTATGAATCAATTCAAACTATATCAACCTTATTTCTATCATTATGCCAACAGTCATCACTTTTAGCTCGACCTCTTATATTATAATTTTTGTCACTCTCCCTAGAAGTGGGTATCATTCCTACAGTTCTTATTCCTATACTTACCCAACATACCCATCTACTCTCATAAGTGGATAAACCATGGTTCTTACACATCTAATATTTGGAATACTAGATTATAGATAGGCATCACTCACATACTATATTTGGGGACATGGCATAGATGTTCATGTTCTTCATCATCCATAATTATATAGATGGAATGGCAAGACATGACATTCTCTTCTTAAAAATTGATCAAAGTTTCAAATTATACCCATTTATACCTAGGTTGTCACTAGGTTAGACTGTATAACTATCTACAATGGTTGGTCCATTGCATTACCCAAACCCAAACCACATGAGTTTATGTAGGATAGATGACATACATTAGTTTTGGGACTTTGAGTATTTCTCAGTTCTAATTCAGATATTCAGAGTGGGGGCATGATATATTTTGGTCTTCATAGTATACACATCTATAAACACATTCTAAATTACATGATTTTATGTGGGACATGGGATAGACATTGGTTATAGGCCTCTGAGCATTCCTCATTTTTAGCTAGATTCAGTATAGGGGGCAAGAATTTCCATCTTTCTCCATGATTACATGGATTACACTTCCATATTTAATATAAGGGGCATCCATTTTAGGTATTCCTTCTTTCTTCAAGCACTCTTTGGCTCTCCATCCACTTCCCTAGCCAGGAAGTGAGTTCGACCCTTTGTAGCATATTTATCTCCATGTAGGTAAGTTTAGATATGCATTTTTTCTTTCTTTTACTCTAGTGATTCATTTCATTGCATCAATAGAATAAATGGGGGGCAAATGTATAAACCCTAAATTGGTCAAACAACCACACATATTGTGTCTTTTCACAGTCCTTTCATAGGAGACTCTAACTAGATAATATAAGCCTCATTCACATTTAACCATGTCTTTTATTTTACTTATCATGGTCTTATTTCATGCTTGAGTCACCATTTTTCTTATTTTTAGTCATCGGTAGCCTTCTAGATGGTCATTCTAGCTCAACCAAACTCTATTTCTTGTGTTAATTCCATCTCCCTAAGTTTTGAGCCTATAGGATAAGAGCATTGGGGTTGGACTATAGCACTAGACCCTAGGGTTCCCCATTTCAAGTGTTCTTATCTAATTGTATTTTAAGTTTCACTGGTTAGTCTATCTCACTTAATGGGTCCTAAACCTTTCTTATCTTCATTCTTAAGTTTTGTTTGTCTTTCTAATGTCATCCAAATGTGAATAAAGTTCATAAATTCAAAATAAAAGTCTCTTATATAAAGGAATTTACAAGGAATTTTATATCTAGTACTTACTACTTTGGCACAATACATAATTAAAAATCAATTAATGATATATCTTAGGATTCTACATTACACATATATTTGTATGCTTGATCAATGAAGGGCCTAGGCAAAATTCATTCTTACATCTACTGTGCATTTTAATTATGCACATTTTCTAAGGGATAACTACATTTGATTTGAGACACTAACTTGAGGGTTAATGTAGGTAGTGACCAGGATAACAAGGGTTCTAGATCATGTGATCATACTTCTCCTAACCCAATTTTTACCCCATTTTATTTTTTATGCATTTGTTGTTTTTGTGTGTGTAGATGGATTCAAGGTTTTGAAGATTAAAATAGATCTAAAAGAGCTTCATTAACATTCAAGAATCAAAATTTCATAGGTAGGCCCACACAAGGACAGTGGAAAAAACCCAAAAAAATCATATCTCTATGACTGGTTTAGACAATAATGGTAGGACCTAGACTATAGCACTAGAACTCAAAGTGTCCTATTTTTTTTGATCCTTTATTTTAACTGAATGAAAGATAGATCTAGATTCATGACATCTTCCCATTCCTGAAAAATAGTTTTCAATCCTTTAATCATTCATTTAAGACTATTTCTTAGATAATTTTATTTATCTCCCTTATGTAATTGATTTGATAAAATCTATATTTTACTATATTTAATTATATTTTCCACTTTACTTTAGATCATTAATTATTTAAGACTAAACAATGGTTTCCCAATATAAATAAAACACAAATATAAGGTGTGTATACATACCTAGGTACTTATTCCTTTCATTTAAACTAAAAATTTCATTACTGTATCAAGGGGATTTTGACAACATTTTGTGATTATGTAGCACCTCAATCTTTCACACTTGTAAAATTCTTGATCCTAGCTATTCTTATTAGTTTTACACATGCCTTGCTTTTGAAAAACTCACATCTACTATATCTTGTGCCACTTGGTTTATCTCTTAGTTTGAATAGCCTTACATTGATGACACAAACATCCCATCTTTCCTAGAATGCTTAAAATGTATTTATCTTATACGTCTAAAATTTTTGAGCTTTTACCTATTCTCCTTCTCCCTATACACAACATCTAGGTCAGATATTACCATTGAGGTTACTATCCTAGCCTGACGTAAGTGTCTAGTGCCCTCAATTCATCAATTTTAGAAATGAAACATATTATAATGGTTAACCTAAGTGATTTAATGTGAGGTATATCTTGATAGGATTGGTATAAATACAATATCAACCCTCATTCATTCACCACCTATGAATATCTAATAATTAGACCAAGAATATTAGCCAAAGGAATAAAGCAAATATATGTCTAAAGTACTAAAGAAGAAATCACAAGGTCATATATTTCAATGTTATAAGTTAGGTCACTATTGTACCTACTTTACATACATTGCATGATTCACATACAAGCCAACATGTAGGGGAGAAATACATGAGTCTGAGGCCCTCTTTTGGAGTATTGGCTATGTCAGAAACACCCTTTGACAATAGGGTCATTTTGGGTCATCTTGGTACCATGTGCCCACTAACCCCTTTTCCCTAAGGTCACTTTGAATATGAAAATCTAGGTTTTACCATTTCACCAATAGTGTTAGTCCATGACCTAGATATAAATGCACTAGAGTAAAGGTGAAGCCAAACCTAAAAGCATCTATGTCATTGAATACTATTTAAACACATATTTCACATAATACACTAACATCAAGCTTAGACACTAGCATCAACACAACTATCCTAGGCTGATGTAAGTGTCTTGAGAGCCAGAGGCACCAAATATTGAATATGATAATTGATCCAGGACTAACTTCCTACCTCCTTCTTATATATACTAGATCCAACATTGCATTAACATCAAAAACACTAAGTAATTTATTTTGTGTCATTTATATATATATATATCATAATTATACTTTATATTTATAGACTATCTTTATAAATTCAATAAATGGTACATTTAAGTTTAGCACATTAATTGACCTATTGTAGATATGATATTCACCCTTATGCCCTATCATTTTTATATCCTTAACCCTATATACCGAAATTAGATAACCTCTTATCTAAATTAGGGTTAAACACTCAGTTGTAGTAATTTGATATGGTGCTTTCAAGATAGGTTCAGGCCTTAGTGTTAAGTTAATCTAAAAATCAATCTCTCTTAGTGGGGGCATACCTAAAAATACATATAGAAATACATCAATAAAATCCCAAAAAATGGGATGATCATCTAGAGAAGCATTTTTTGATTCATCTAACCTATCATTTACCATGATGTAAAAGAATTGAAAACCCTTCTTTATACTCTTCTTGAGCTTCATCATGTAAATCATGCAAAGGGAATGTGTATCTTGACTACATATGTCACCATAGGAGTCTGATGGTCATCTACACACTTGAAAACCATGTCATGGAAATCCAACGTGGATTTATGATACATAAGTCAATCCATTCTTATGATAACCCTATAGGTGTCTAAGGATACAGTGCATAAATTTACCATGGTGGAAAAGATACCAATGTATAAAACATAATATCTCATCAAAGAGTTGACAAACATCTTGACCCCTATAGAGAACTATATTGCCCAACTTTCTAACCATATAAAAGCCATCAATCCACAATGATCCACTATAAAAGGGAAATAAAGGAGTCTAAAGCTATATAGTTAAATAAAATTGATATAGAACCTCTTTCAATCATATTCATAGTCTCAATGACTATTTCTTGGTTCTAAATTTAGTAGTCCACCACCATAAATTAAATACTATGTCCCTAACCCACACACCCAATGTCTAATCTGACATCAGGGTACTCTAACTATTGGTAGCTAATGGTCTAATAGGAAAAATTGCATGCATGATGATCATAATATATGCATGTAAAACACACACTTATTTGTTGGTCTCTCCTAAGGGAGTTATTGTCATGTTAAAATGCACCCTACTAGGTCCTAAGACCTATTTCAACTAACACAATATAAACACTTCTAGGTTTTAGGTTACCTATGATATGAGTGAATCTCTAGAGAAGGCCAACTTAATTTCAACCATAGTGAACCTATTTAGGGATTAGGTTGAAGTCCTAAAACATACTCTAAAAATTCCTACCTAAGCTACACTAAGACTCTTGTTCATGAAAATAAAGAGAATAGATCTAAAAACTTGAAAATGAGGTGATGCACTAGGATTGAGGATTTCCTCTACCTACTTAGAACAACATAATAGAACTTGTGAAACATTGAAACTGATCCTACACAATATAAACAATAGTCATCTCTTGAATAAGTATTACATATGAAGGTGGTGCCCTATACTATAACTAGAGGGAATAACTAAAAGGTCCCACAAAAGATACAATTAGTGAGCCTTCAAAACTAATCACTTTCATAACTAGTTGTAACACAACATATGACCTATAAAACACTTGCCTACTTACACGAAGGTGGAGCTAAATAGACATAAAAAAGGGAGAACACTCTCTACCACAAGGCTAGATTAATGATACATAATAATACATATAAAATATAAGCTTAGAGAAGGTAAAAACTAGTCTTTATTCAATTTAAATATATTAATCCTATATTATAATTATCTACACAAGTAGAGTTTTGCTATACCCAGTAGAGGGATTCAAATATAAGGCATTTAAAATCCTTTTTATAAGAAAATTAGATTCAATAAAGGAGAGAAAATCACTACAAGAATGCATAAATGCAAGTTTTACATCATAACTAAGCCTATCCAAGAGAGAAAATAAATGCATATAGGAACATTCACATCTCATCAATGCACTAGGCATTCTAATTTGATGGTCTCTCATGGAATATGGGAATAGGAGTGGAGGATATGGATTCATTATTTCTATTTTTATCCTTTAGTGTGATTAAACATGCATTATTTGGTCAAATGGATACCCCACTCTTTGAAAACATGACCCTCATTTTGCTAATGGCCTTAACTTTACCATCTCCACCTCTTATGCATGTCAAATTTTTGAGTTGGGAAGGAATCTTATAGCCTATTTGGAGTTATAGTTGACTTGGGTTTGACTCTAATTCCATGGAGGGAGATACACCTCTCTAAGATTAGTTCTCTAATGTCTTAAACCTAATCATGTTCTTAATGACCCTTAACCCTACCTAAATTCATGCTTAATAGGCCATATGAGCATAATCAAACTAAAATTCACATTGAAACTCACATATTAGTCTTAATAATAGGTAGAAAATTTAATGTAGCATTTGTATACTCAAAATATCTCTTAAATTCCTAAGAAACATGTTTCTTCATGATTTGGAGATCACATTTTACTTTCTCGTCTCCTTTACAAACCTAAAACAATATTATTAGAGTCTTTCTTCTCATTTATCCCTTTTCCTATAGGCTTCCTTAATTCAACTTCAATGATTTTATGTATAACCTTACTCTCAAGATATCATAATTCCCTTGACCTATATGAAGCATGTTAAATATGTTCTATAAAATAAGTTGTAGGTCTCCCACCTTGAGACCATGATGTTGGAAGCCCTTCTAGACCAAAAAATTTATTCTCCATTACTTAGAAAGTCCTCAAAACTTATTTTTATTTCATGAAAATTTTATTTATCTAATATATCCTTATCATAACATTTTGTCTTATAAGAACAATATTTTGTGAACCTATAATAGTAGAAACATTCTTAAGATTAAGACCCTCTTTGATATCTTGAGCATTACTCTAAGGGATACCTATAACTTACCATAGATCGATAACCATATTTAATAATATCATTAGTCATGAATATGACCTAAAATTATCATAATCATGCCTAGAGTCCTTGTCTCTATACTTGCAACTTTCACCATCACTATGCATTCACTCCTTGTTTAGTCATGCAAACCATGATAATCCTCATTTTTAGGTCTGTAGGTGTGTTAATCATGTTTTATTCCTTTAATAGACCTATTCCCTCACCATCCTATAATTTTTAATCCTTTAAAATAATATTTAGGCTTGAAAAGGCCTTGAGAAAGCTGAATAAGCCTACAGGACTGCAAGTTCATCACAAGAATGTTGAAGCCATAAAACATGCTTATAGGTCCTTATTAACCTACATGTAGACTCTCACAAACTTGATAATATTGAAGAAAATTTAAAGGCTTTAAGAAGACTTCATTTTAAACCTTAATACATTATATGGGATTGTAAATTTGAGGTGTTTGATTTGAAGAATCACCTGTAACCTCCTTGAGGTGTTTGAGCTCTTATTGTGACATGATTTTAGGTGAGTTTGAGAGGCCTGTAGAGTTTAATGAATCCTTTTGACCATACTATTTACTATTGATTCCCCTAAATCATACCTACAACTTCATATTTCAAATGATCTTGGCCATATAATCTTGTAACTCTCAACACATCAAGAGCCCTTCAAACCTTGTTTTAGGTTCAAAACCCATTATAACATGACCTTACTCTCGGGCCTAAGAGGCATTACATAAGTATATGGTCTTCTTAATAAAATAAAGGTTCATAACCTCTTCATTTTATTTTCATACCTATATGTAGGCTATTTAAATCTTGAGGACCATGTTGGCATTTGAATAATAAGAATATTGTTAGAGCCTATAATAGATATATTTTGATCTTATAGGCCTACAAGCTCTTTCAATATACCTTAAATACTTACCAATATTTGTATAGAATCATTTTTACCACCATTACTATAAAAATATTCCATGTAGACACATTGGAGAGAATCTCATAATTAACCTATAGGCTTGGAATCTTATGCAACATGTTGAGAACCCTCTTGAACTTGTAATCTCTCAATGTGAATCATATGGGGTCTTAGGTACACTAAAGGACTCTAACAAATTTTCAAACAATGTCATGCTTTAAACCTACTTAAAACTTACAAGGTTGAAGCTATGAAACATGTTCACATCCCCCTCAAAATTTAAAACATTATCACAGGGTAGAAAAATCTCTAAAAACCCTTGAGAAACATTATAACTCCTTGAACCTAGAGCTATCATCTCCCTCTTTGCACATGCCGGCAGCTTTTTTATTTTTTGAAGAATTATTGACTCTAAATAAAATATCTCAATGATGTTACTCAAGGTTGTTTTACCAAACACACCCCCATTTCCCATAAGGAAATAGGGACCCACTTTTTTCAAATTATGGTATTAATTTTCAGCCCCTCTTCTATGTGTTTATGAAAAATTCAAGGAAAAGACTGGCTATTGGTATTTCATACTTTGGAAAGATGGAATTGGTTCTATGTTTCACAGACTATCTTTATAATTATTTTAGGCTTATTCTATCAAATGTAATTCCTTCATGTCTTTTGACCGACTTATCTTTATTGGACATTTTCTATGAATCATTTGGTCTTTTTCAAGATTTATTCAAGATTTTTACCATGGACTTAACTTTGTTGAGGACATTATTGTGGAAATTTTGTCTAAAAAAATTCCCATAATGTATTTGGGTCTATCAGGTTTTTACCATGGATATTTTTCTTGATGAAATATACTTACCATTCGGTCCTTTTGGAATGACCCTATAGGATTTTTTTTAAGGGCACTTTGAAATATGAAGTAGACACTTTAGGATTTTTGTAATGGTCACTTTTCTCTATGAAGTAGAGCCTTCACAAAATTTTTCTTGATAATTTTTTGCCCCCAACCATATTTTTGATATAATTTTGCCAAAATAGACCCCTAGGGCACATGTCCTTCAGAGATTTTGAACATATCCTTTAGACTTTTTGAATATACCCTTCAAACTTTTTGAACATACCTTTCAAGTTTTTTGTTAACATGGGAATTTTTTATAATAAAATAGGTCTTCAAGGTAATAACATTAGACATTTTATCCAAAACAACTTCAATGATTACACATGATAAGGGCTTTGAGCTATGGACATTTTGTACCAAAAAATTTGTCTACAATATACATACAGTGGATAAAAAAATCCCAAAATAATTTCCCTATGCAAAAGGAACTTAGATACCCTATGTTAGATCAAAATACCTAAGTTATATATATGCTAAGTAATTTTTTGTTTATACTTGTAGGAGTAGGGAGTCCAAAGTAAATTATAAGTGTCAATCTTGTAGCTTAAATTTTGACAGTCACATGTACATCATTGATGGTTGTGAGGACATCATTGATGGTTGTGAGGACATCTTTGATGGTCATGTGAATGTTAATTTTAAGCTCAATAATAAAACATTATGAATCCAAATTCTGATGGTCACATGGACATCATTAACTGTTGTGAGGAAATCTTTGATAGTCATGTGAACATCTAATTTAAGATCAAAAAGAAAAATATAATGGATTAAATTATGATGGTCACATGGATGTCATTGAAATTCATAAGGACATCATTGACGGTCATGAGAATTTTAAATTTAATCTCATAAATTATCCATTTTTAAATCAAAGGTTAGTGGGCCCAGGTAGATCAATGATCATCATTGATCTGCATAGATGATTGATAGTGTGAGATCAAATTCAAAGTTCCCAAAACAAGTGAGGAGGTACCAAGTGGCACAAAAAAAATTCAAGCTAGGAATATAAATAGAATAGAGGCCCCATAGAGATATCAAGTAGCACACTCATGTTCTATCATCCATAAGAATGAATGGTGCAATTTGATAGTGTGCTTTTCTAAAATCTAGACCCAATGAGGTGAGAATGCATATCCTAGAGGCAATAGTCATATCTCAAAAGGTAGAAAACATAATGACATAAATAGAACATGTAGATTTTTGGACACTTGAGCTATATTTATGACAGACATTAGGTCTCATTATTAAGCTAACATATGATCAAGCATGTCTAATAACTAATCTTGTTAGCGAATATGAAAGTGAATATCTAACAATAGAACATAAGAAAGATACAGTTATGTGGCATCTCAAAGGTAAATTTAAGTGAATACTATCAATTCTTTCAAGTTAAGACCCTGTAAATCCTTCCAAAGGGATATTCTATAAAGACATGGGCAAGCATGCAATACATAGTTTAGTTAGATTGGTCACAGCTACTAATAATGTCCCTAGTTATAAAAAGTGTTGGTAAAGTGATGCATGACTGAGTTCCATTTGAATTTGGATAATCTAAAATATCAATAGGTTGTTCTCATAACCTATAAAAGGAGGCATGTATAGTTTCAAAAAATGGTGCATAGATTTATAGTTTGCATGAAGTTTGAGATTTAATTGTAAAAATTTCCTTCATCTTCATACACATGCACATGTTGCATAACTTTTAGAATGGATATTTTAAACTAATAACTACAAGTAGAATCTTATCTAGTTTTTATACCATATTTAGAGCTCAAGTTTTGACTATCACATGTAATATCATTGCATTCACTTGGAGGACAAGGTGACCCTTTCCTGAATTCTATATAAACAATTGTAATCCAGCTTCAATTTTTCTTAGATAATTTTGAATAAAAGATCATCATCAATTTTGATCATCAGTGAATGTGTTTTTGTATTTTATTTCCATTTTTTTATATAATTAGTTGTTAATTTATTTGGTTGTAAGTTTTAATAATATTTAGTGTGAAAAAAATTCAAATAGATTCTTGATTATTTTAATTGATGTACTGATCTATAGATATGCAACAACTATTGAAAGATTGGTAAATATATTGATTAGGATGATTAAGTTTAAATTGATTCATAATTTTGAATTTGCATGAGTGTTTTATTTGATGTAGTTTTCTATGTGTGTCCCAAATTTGCCTCAAATACTTCACTTGTCTAAGCCATAATCACCTAAATAAGAGTGTGCAATAACTTTCCTTAAAGGATAAACCTTTATTTGGGGCCTATGAATTTCATGTATCAGTATCTCCTTAGAATTATTAGTTGTGTCTAATTATGTATGTGTAATTTTTTTTAGTAATCGATATAGAATATGAGAGAACTTGTCTTTTTAGAAACTATCTAGGGAAGCAGTTCCTAAAAACTATAAAATCTTTCTTTTCTTCCTTACCCTTCCCTCCATTTTTGAGTTTGTTTTGAAACCTACCCACTTTAGATTAAATCTAACCATCCATCCAACTCACCTATATATTCACCACCCTTTAGGAACCACACCTCCATCCAAAAACCTTGTCAACAACCTACATGCCCTACCAACTATTCTATCAATATGTTGTAACAAAACATATACCTATAACTCATGTCCTAGAGTGGATTTTACCTCCATTGAAATCCTAAAATGTTAGAGGCTACCTCATTATGCTATATTGTGCATAAAACATGCATCAATATTACGTTGGTACTATAAGGAGGGATTGAACATTTAATTTTTTTTAACACAAGAGATCTCCCCTTGTGAAAATCTAAAAAAATTATAAAACTTAGGGGAAAAAGTTGAGAATGGATTGGTTCAGCAAATCAACCATAGATATCCTAGGTATTTAATATTATCTCCCTTATGACCCATTCCTAAACCTTCATAGGTTTGATATTAATTATTGAAGAGCTATTGAAGGGCATCTCACTACCTATACATATGATATGCATGTTATGGATATAAAAATTTGAGAATGTAATCTATAGGTTATTCAGATTCACACTAGGAGAAGAAATATATGACTAGTTAGGAGAGTTGGCACATAGTTCTATTACTATTTGGAGTGATGTTGAGGAACATTTTTTTATTTTATTTGGTCCAAATATTGATGTTAATGATTTAAAAAATAAGTTAACATCTTCTATGAGGTTCTCTGTAGTAGGTATGTTGGCTATGAATTGTACAAAACTTGTCCAAAGAGAAAGCTTATTACTATGCCGAAACATGAACATAGTGGAAGGGTTTCCTTTTAATCTAGGCACTATGGACAAAGGGGAAGAAGAGATCCCAAATTAAGAGCATATTGAAGATATCAACAAAGAAATTGTAATATTACAGGATAAATTAAGATACCAACAACAACAAGAAGAATCCATCAAGCTAGAAGAATTGGATCATGTTGATTCCATCCCTATATTTGATGAGATAATTGAAGAATGGAATAATGAGAGTGAGAAAAGTGTCAATTTAGAAGAACATTTTCAAACTTTGTAGCATCGCTATGAGATATAATAGAATATGCTCAAGTAGAGGATCAATTACTTTGCCTTGTAAAAGAAGATATTAGTTCTTAAGATGGTGTTAATGACTCTTGTGGCTACTAGTTTGCATCTGAATCTCTATTATAAGATTCATTTGATAATTATATTCCTGACTTGTTCTCCTCTGATCATGCAATCTTTAATGTTGAGATTTTAGATAATGTTATGCCTAAGGTAGCTACATATTTTTATCATGATGCAAATGAAAAAGGTATTTTATCTTCCCCCAATAATTTTGATTCTATTTTTGAGTTCCCTTTTAACAGAATTAATTCAAATATACGTTCATGCCTTGATTTGATAGATGTTAAATTCAATTTAGTGCCTAATTCTAATATGTAGGACACTATGGTTGATTATGTAATTGACCAAGAATCCCTATGTGTGTGCACATCAATATCATTTGACATTGAAGTAAAGACTTTTGATTACACATATGATGCCCCTAAAGTTGAATATCTTCCAAAGCATAACTATTCAAAAGAAGCATATTTATCAGATGGTAATAATCAAAGTTTCATTTCAAAAGAATAACAACAAAAGGATCAATAACAGGTAGTGGATGTTATGATCCCTCTAGAATTAGTAGTTAATGAATCTCTCACTCTTGAAAATAGAAAATTGATCCCTAGGTAATCAGAATTGTTCTTCATAATTTGGAAAGTCAAGAGGTGATTCATTCCAATAGTGGATGTCACACTCAAAGTGATAATTTAGATGAAATTTTTGAGGAAAATGTTGTTCATGATTACACTTATGATTCTAATTATATCTTTGTGGACCTTCCCCAAAATGAGTTCACAGAGGATGATTACTTTCAAGACTATAGGTCAGATCTAATATCCATTTTAGGAGACACTTTGGATGAGTTATTTTTTTATTGTGTCTAAAATGTCCCAATGAGTAACCCTAATTTGTTGTTTTACAATATGAAGGAAAGGTTCAAAATTCTACTGAATGAATATAAGGATGACCCTGCTTATCTCAAAACCTTAATGAGGAAAACCTTATTATTACCAAGTGTGAGAAGCATAACAAACAAAGTTTCCAAATCCATCCCCCATATTTTTTGGGTTTTCTTTAGAGTAAGAATAGGTTAGGTTTCTTGTTTTCTATCATTTATGCTCATTAGATTAAGTTTCTTGTTTTTTTAATTATATTTCATGCTTTTTAGACTATATTTTAGTGCTTTCTTAGTTAAGATCCTACTTTAATAGATTAGTTGTTTTTTTCTTCCTCTGACAAATTGGAATCATGTTTTCTCTGACTATAACCAAGTTAAAATCCAAAAAAAATAAGCTTGACTTTTAGAAAAGGGGGAGATTAAAATCTTAACACTTTAAGACTAGTTTATAGATTAGGTATATTTATATGTTTTTGAGTCTTCAAGATAAAGGTATGTAATCCTGAATTATTATGGTTTATGTCACAATATAATGTGTTCACCAAGTATGTGAAATTTTCTCTTAGAGTACTTCATACAAATTTATAAAAAAAATCTTATTTTATTGGATCAAATGCACTTATCACATTATTAACTTGTTTTAAATGACAATTTTGGGTATATATGTGGTTGGTAAGGATGTTCTAGTATTTTTTTTCATTTTATAATTATACTAGCTCACTAGGATTCTAGCTCTTCTCTTTTCCATTTAAGAATAAAAGACAAAACATAATAAAAAAATAACCAATGAGTGTAAATGAGAAAAAAAAATCTAAAGAAAATAAAAAGGCTCACATGATGAAGTAAGGTCAATGTACCACACATCATGATTAAAATAAAATAATGCAAAGAGAATAAAAGGATCCTAAGGTATCTCTTTCAAGGCTATGGATGTCTGGATAGTAGTAAAGCAATGCCTGAGCTTCACTTATTTTTAATAAGCTTTAAGAGATACTAGAATGAAACCTATATCTTCATAAAACCTTTTTAAAACTCATCACAATAGGGGTTAAATGAATTACATGTTTTGAGACACAAATATCTAATAATTAAAAGGCATGTATGTTGTGTGAATCAACTTAGGAGTCTCTTTCATGTTTCTAACTTAAGTATTCTTCTATGACACTTCATGATTAATTTAGGGATTTTTAACTAAAGTTGTGGGTTCTTGAATACCCAGGAGTATTCCCCTTGTAAGTCACCATTTGTTGTACCCAACACACCCAATTTTTACATAAATAAATGGGGACCCACTTTTTTTATATTATGGTATTATCTTTGAGCCCATCTTCTATGTGTTTATACAAAATTATGGGAAAAGACTAAATATTGGCCTTTCATACTTTTGTAAGATGGCATTGGTGTTATGTTTTGATAGACTATATTTATAATTATTTTAAGCTTATTCTATCAGAAGTAATTCCTTTGGGTTTTTTGATTGACTTATATTTATTAGAATTATCTTTATCAGACATTTTCCCCAAAGAATTTGGTCTTTATTAGAATTTTTGTTTAGGCATTTTTCTATGGACTTATCTTTGTCAGGGACATTGTTGAGGACATTTTTTTTGAAACAATTCCCTCGATAGAATTGGGTCTATAGGATTTTTATTATGGTAAATTTACCAAAGAAAATAGGCCTACCCTTTAGCCTTTTTAGAATCACCCTTTAGGTTTTTTATAAAGGGTACTTTTCCCTACGAATAGATCCTTTGAGTTTTTTGTCATCGGTACTTTTACCCTATGAAGTAGACCCTTCACACAATTTTGCCTGATACTATTTTTCCTAAAACAATCTTGTTGATATAATTTTTCCAAAATATATGCCTAGGGCACATACCCTTTGGGATTTTTGAACATACCCTTCAAAATTTTTGGATATACCCTTAGAACTTTTTGAACATACCCTTCAGACTTTTTGAATATACCCTTTAGGCTTTTCAAACATACAGTTCAAGATTTTTGTTACAACGAGCATTTTGTCTGATGAAATACATATTTGAGATAATTAAAATGAAAATTTTGTCTAAAATAATCTCCCTACATAAAAGGAACCTGAATACCCTATAGTAGATCAAAATACCTAAGTTATACATATGCTAAGTCATTTTTTTTTAATACTTGCAGGAGTAGGGAGTCCTGAAGAAATGATAAGTTATAAGCTCACATCTTAAATTTTGATGGTCACATGGACGTCATTGATAGTAATGAGGATGTATTTGATGGTCATATGAACATAAAATTTAAGCTCACTAATAAAACATTATGGATCAAAATTCTAATGGTTTCATGGACATCATTGATGATTATGAGGACGTCTTTCACAGTCACGTGAACATCAATTTTAAGATCAAAAAGAAAATGATTAGGGATTAAATTATGATGGTCACATGGGCATCATTGATGTTCTTGAGGATGTCATTTATGATCATGTGAATGTTAAATTTTATCTTGTAAATTATCCATTTTGACATTAAAGGTTAGTGGGCCCAAGTAGATCAATGGCCAGAATTGATCGACATAGATGAGCGACAGTGTGAGATCAATGTGGAAAACTCAAAGGTCCCAGAACAAGTGAAGAGTTTCCAAGTGGAAAAAAACATTTGAGCTACGAATATAAAGAACATAGAGGCCCCATAGAGCTACGAAGAATCACTCTCATGTTCCATCATGCATAAGATTGAATGGTGTGTGTCAATAGCAGACTTTTCTAAGATCTAGACCCAATAAGGTATTGATGCATGTCCTAAAGTTAACAATCATATCTCAAAAGTTATTAAATGGAATGATATAAATAGACCATGTATATCTTTGGAAATTTTAACTATATTTGTGATAGATATTGGGTCTCATAGTTAAGCTAACATATGAACATGCATGTCTTAGAATAAATCTGGATAATTAATATGAAAGTGAATATCCAATAATAGAACATAAGAAGGTTACAGTTACATGACATCTCAAAGGTAAATTAAAGTAAACATTGTCAATTATTTTTAGTTAAAACCCTATAAATCCTTCCAAATGGATATTATATAAAGGTAGGGTGAACATGTAATGTATAGTTTGGTTAGATTGGTCACAACTAATAATAATTTCCCTGGTTCTAAAAATCATTGGTAAAGTGATGCATGCCTAAGTTTTATTTATAGGTGGCTAATCTAAGAGATCAATAAGTTGTTCTCACAACCTATAAAAGGAGACATGTATAGTTTTATAAAATGGTGCATAAATTTTCATTTTTCATGTAATTCAAGCTATTATTGTAAAAATTCCATTCATCTTCATACACATACACATACACATGTTGCATATCTTTTGTAACGGCTATTTTAAATTGATAACTTCAAGTAGACTCTTATATGATTTTTATACCATAGTTAGAAATTAAGTTCTAAATATCACGTGTAATGGCCTTGCATGAACTTGGAGGATGAGGTGACCCCTTCCCAAAGTCTATATAAACAATTGTAATCCAACTTGTATTTTTGTCAGAGAATTTTGAATATAGGAGCAACATCAATTTTGATCATCAGTGAATGTGTTTTTGTATTTCCTTTCCAATTTATGTATAATTAGTTATTAATTTATTTGGTTATATGTTTCAATATTATTTAGTGTGCAAAATCTATGAATAGATTCCTAATTATTTAAATTTATGTTTTGATATATAGATGTGCAACATATATTGAAAGATTGGTAAATATATTGATTAGGATAATTAAGTTCAAATTGATTCATAATTCTCAATGTGTATGAGTGATTTATTTGATGTAATTATATATGTGTGCACTAAATATTCTTCAAATACTTCACTTTCTCGAGCCATAATCTCCTAAGTAAGAGTGTGAAATATTTTCCCTAAAGGAAGCAACCTTTTTTTTAGGCTTGTGAATTTCCTTCATCAGTATCTCCTTAGAATTCTTAGCCATGTCTTATTATGTGTTTATAATTACAAATAGCAATAGGAATAGGTTATAAGAGTAGTTGTCCTTTTAGAAACCAATTATTCACAAATCTTTACTTGGAACTCTTAATCCCCTTATAAACATGTTTATCATCTTAATTAACCTATCGTATAACCTTCCATGGGGATTTGAGACCATGAGGCATGATACAAGCCTATAACTCTTAGGAGAGTGTTTTTTATGTATATGGATATTTCTTGGATTAATTATGGCCCATTCATTAGTAAATAAACACCTCAAAACATGTTAAAACATTTTTCTTATCTACAAGGCTATGTAGGTCTTTTCATGTTTGAAACTTCACTAAAAATTTGATCATGGTTCTCATGGGATTAAAACCTAAAAATTTATTTAAGGTGGTCATATATGTTCTTTAAATCATATTTATATCCTTAAATCATATTTCACTTAAACAAGACCTAAAACATAAAAAAATTAGATTCATGGAATCTAGTGTTTTAATAGGGTTTAGGGGTTATCTACAACATTAGTTATGGATCCACATGCCTTAAATCTTATCAATATATTTTTATTGAATAGGATGGTTCATTTCCAATCTCTTAACCTCCTCCATCATCTATTATCTTCCATATACCTAGAGAAATGTATTCAAACTCTTCACTATGCCTTCCTCAAGTTATTTGTAGAATATTTTAGGGCTTCTAAGTGATTGTTCATAGTCTTGTTTCTTCCTTGGTATCTATAAACACCTAGATATGATACTTCAAGACATTCTCCATAATCTCTAATATTTCTACCAATATATGTAACTTATAAGCGTTGATGGCTCATCCATGAAGACTACTTTTAGGTGCCTATGAGTAAGTTGTTATATCATTTTTGCCTTATTCAGAGGATTTTTAGCATGGTCATATTATTTTAAGGCATATTAAGCTTTAAAGTTATTATGGGGTCATATTTTAACTCTCATTTTAAATGGTATATACTAAAACTTCCAAAAATACCCTATGAAATCCTATAATCTCCTAAAAACCTTCACATTTGATAGATTTTATGCCTTGTATTTCCTAAAATATTCATAAAAAAGGTTTGATACATATCTTAGATGTTTTTTTAATGTGTTGTATCTTATTTCCATGCATAAAATACCCACAAACCCTTAATACTTATGCATTAAAGACCAAAACCTACCATTTTCTCTAGATAGATAAATTAAACTCAAGGATTGCAACCTGATTCATGGCTTGTTTTCAAGATTTTATCTTACCTAAAACCTATAATTTATTACATGAATTAACTCTTATTTCATTTAATATCCTACATAAAATGTCTTGGAGGATGTTATCTCTTTAATCATGATGCCCTCTCCACTACAATCTCATGAAACCTACAAAATATCATTTAAACCTTCTCTTTGAAGCTCTAGGCCTTGAAAACATCATGGAACCTTGAATATGGTGGTTTTTATTTTAATATTTCTTTAAATATCTTGTAAAAACAACCTTGGATCCATTAAACCTCAATGACCATGCTTGAATATGAGCAACAATTTATCTAGTGGTCAAGTGCACTCTCCTCACGTTGAGGGAATTGAATGCCACTAAGGATTAAAAATGGATGGAAATAATTAATTAAAACACCTCCATGATCATTTTTATGTATGGGAGAGTTTAATTAGATTATTAAATGAAATTTATGACCTTTTGAAACTTTGAGAATACCCCATGTTCTTAAAATCACATTAATGAGCTTAAATATGACCTCTTAACCTTTCGACCTTAATTTATCTTTAAAATAACTAGAATAAACCTATAAAATATTATCAATGTGATAAAAAAACATTTTGGGCTCTCCAAGATGCATTTACCCTTTAAAATTAATTCATATTTCCAATTATTAAGCTTCACCTTACATCATGAATTTAGGCCTAATATATTGGGCCTTCTTGTAAGACTAGGAATTAAGGAGTAGTTGTGGTGTTTTTTGGACATTAACATAGGCTTGACAAGATTGGATACCTTATATAAGACTTTTAAATAGAACCATACATTTAAATCTATACAAATATACTTTCTAATAGGCTTAATATAAACCATGACTCTAATAGTGATTATAAGACTCATTCAATGGAGCCAAAAGTATAAGGAACCTTAATGACTTCTATATACCTATTCTCAAACCAGATTAATCATAATGAAGTTGCTTTCAATGATTTTACTCATCTAATTTTGAAAACAAATAATGCTTTCCAAGCATATCAAGTGTTAGAGACCAAGAGTAGTTAGAATAGCCAATATTTTGGTAAATTTAGAGGTGTGTTTGCTTGCCTAAACACGTAGACCAGTTTTCTTAAACATCCATTGGGCATCGGTTCATAATTTTATCTAAAACTCACTTATAAAAGTATAACCATATCCACAAAATGATGGACTAGCCTTGAAAAAAGCTAAAAATTTGCAATCAAACACACATAATAAGAAGCCTAAAGCAATAACAATTAACCAAACAACATTTAGAGGAATATGAAAACAACTATACAACCTAGTAACAATGTGAAACAACACTTAGAGGAAGTAAAATATCTAAACTACTATGTATAAAGGATTTGAAAGTGACTCACTCAATCTAGATCAACTCAAAACCCCCTGAAATATTCTCTACTCCATGCAAGGATGTCATCATGTGGTTGATAGGGGTAAGTGAAGGATGGTTTTGTAGTCTAACTACTTGATATATCAACTCTTAAGAATTATTCCTTGGCAATTACTATTATCCCATTCTCTCCCTCTTTGATCACTAATCTTAATTTCTTGCTTTTGATCTATTTAATTTGGTCAAGAATGCTTTTTATATTGATAAAGTTCTTTGGTAACTCATTATAATTAAACTACACATAATATTCATCATATATATCTTAATTCTCTGACTAATTTTTGAAAAAAAAACAATATCCTCTTACACAAAGGAATGTAAAATTGTCAATTAATCATCAAGACTAGGCCAACATACTTACTTGCTTGGGGTAACTGGTATTACCTCTGCTATGAAAAGTTGAAATTGGTATTTAAAGGTATCTTTGGGCTTATCCAATTGAGATGTGACTATTGGGACTCCATTGACATATTTATATTGTTTCTTAGGCTCTATGGGCCTATTCAAAGCTTAAAATTCTTCAAAGAGAACAAAATAATGATTCAACACTTCAATAAGATCCTTTTGAGGCTCTATATGATTAGGTAGAATGGTGTTCTTGGGCATGTCTAACTGATCTTGGCTTGATTCAACTTCATTCATGTCTTTATCCTAGCACACCTCATCAATGTTTTATTTTGACTTAATGGGTGTTGGTATGAAGGTGCCTTCTTCATGTATACAATAGGATCTTGAAATTTCATCTTATTTATAATCACATGGATTTAATTTATAAAAAACTTTATCCCAATCATCAAAATAATAATCAGAAACTTCTTCTAATGGTGTAGTGTCCCTATGATGAGTTTCATATTCCTCATGAAAGATGTAAGTGCCGAAACTAATTTATTCAATGAAATTATAGGGGTCATACTCATGATGTTAAATTCCCCATTCATCAATTAAAATTTTAGATATGCCTTAAGGAGGTGTGGTTAGTTCATTTTTTAGGACATACTCTTCTCAATCAACAATTATAAAATCAAAATTGAAATATTGGTCATATATGGTTCTATGTGATACCTAGCAACTGGTTCATACTCAATAGTGACTCTACTACCATAACTTTTCCTTAAAAAATTGTGATACTAATTTAATTAAAATTATCCCCAAATATTAGCCATGAAGTATATAGATAGGCATAATTCAAAATAAGGTGAGAGATCTATAATGAAAACATCTTGGGGTATTCAAAAATTAGGACAAGCCTACAAGGTAAGATTCAATGCCTTAATCACAAAAATTGTCTTGGTGGTTTTACCATCTAAGTTCAATACTCCCTTGGTGTTATGTTAATACTCCAAGCATATTTTGTTATCCACTTACTTAGGCATCATGTAAATACTTGTACCAAATTCAATCATATATTTATGAGCTAAGAAATCACCTATGATCAGAGAAAGGTAGAAAATAAGAGGTTTGTCACTTATATTTGAATGTTCTCACTTAGGTTTAGGTGAATTAGTAAAGACTAATTTTACCTTAGACCTTTTATAGTCCAACTAATAGATGAAGGTTAGATAAGGCTTCTTACAATAAATCTTTTTGTCCTAAAATAAACAATGTGTCCCACATGGATATATTGACATTTGTATTCTTCATTTTATCAATGATGTTGAATGGAACATTACCAACCTTTGGATTTACCTTAAGAAAAATAGCTTCACCTTGAACTTGTGTGGATTGTAGTTAATTCTTCAGCTAGAACTCACTTCTTATGGATTGGTTTTTAGGAACAACAACCTCCTCTCTCTGATGTTGATAGATTCAAGGCTAATTTTCCCTTTGAAAAACCTAATATTATTGTGTTTTACATGGATCAATAGTTTCCCTCTCGTTATTAGCCTCTTGAAGATCTTAGGAACTATAAACTTAACCACTTGAGCAAGATAGATCTCCCTTTATTATCATTTTATTAAACCTTGTGTTGTATACTATTGGGGTGCCATATTTTATTGAAGTTTTAATTTGATTAATACCAAAATATTTACCTTATTACTAATTCACAAGAGTTTATTCAACTTGTACTTGAGATGGTTCATGCCCTCTAACTTATGGGGTAGATTCACTAGACTACCCTTGAGAAGATGATACACTTTGCAAAGGCCTGATTGAGCACTCTATTTACATAAGCTATCTAAATTTTAGGTTTGTTTTAAGGAAAACACCATTCATAATCCTTTGCCAAGTTGTTTTGCACATGAAAAATTTCCTTTGAGGTACTAGAAACATTGGGGTTATGGCTATTGTAAGGCCTAACATGAGAAATTTGTCACTATCTTTAATAATTTCCTTGATAGGGATGTCTATTAGGTTGAAAGGGTTGATTATATGAATAATAATTCATGACATTATGTACTTGATACCTCTTCAAATAAACTAATTCATTACCAAATTTATTAAATAGTGATTTCACCTCATGTAGTTCACTAAGAGGAGTTATCCCTTGACTAGTTGGTTGGTTTGTCAAGAAATGAATGGGTGAAAGTGCATGGTATGTAGGTTGTGTAGGGGGGTATGGGGGAATTCTAGAAAAAGTGGCAAGGGAGGTCTTGGGGAAATTTTCCGTGCTTTTATGAGGAAATTTTCATCCCTATTGGCAATATTAAAGGCATCATGAAGAGTTATGTCCCATATAGACTGAATCATCACTATTTAAGGATATCAAATACTACAAGAAAATAATTTTAGACCTAACATTTAACCATTTATAGTATTCTATACCAAATATTGGATAAT
This sequence comes from Torreya grandis, assembly GCA_037957365.1. Classification (NCBI taxonomy): domain Eukaryota; kingdom Viridiplantae; phylum Streptophyta; class Pinopsida; order Cupressales; family Taxaceae; genus Torreya; species Torreya grandis. Next base: position 466,669 of record JARHVA010004321.1, on the reverse strand, counting down.
TTTAAATTAAATTCCAACATATACTCATGTGGATCTCTCTTGATGGTGGCTAGTTTCTTCATGAGTGAAATGTGGTCACTCCTCTCCTTAAACTACTAGTAAAATTTTTCTCCCAACTCATACCAATTATGAATAGAATCTAGTTTTTGACATCTATAGCATTGGAGAGATATCCCCTTCAAATATGTATATATAAGCCTTATAGTTATGTTGGCATGGGTGATATGGTGAACTAAACAGATGTATACATCTTGGATGTGCTCAATATTTGTTATGGAGTTTCATAAGTGAAGTATGGGATGCTATTTAGGGATGTAACTAGTATGTCATCACACTATTGGATAGTTAATGGGATACCACCATTAAAAGGTACAAATATTTGGTTCTTTTGGGCCACTATGTGAGATATTTAAGGTGGTACTAGATTATGTTGGGGAGAATTGGCAATAGATGAGGGTTTATGATGTGGATTAGACCTTGGAAATCTCTTCCTTATAGCAAAATATAATAATAAATCAACAAAATCAACCTCTTTACCTATATAATACTCCCTTGTTATTAATTTTATCATAAATGCCAAGTACTAATCTAAAATTAGGACCTTGTATATGCCCTTCAATGTCACCAAGTGCTTAATATGTGTGTGAAATAGCTAAAAATTTCCAAGAGCAGCACCAAATTCTTAATAAAGTATTCAATTATTTGAGTAGTAGTCCCACCAACCATAACAAAAACTATTGTTAATTTGAAATACATTGTGTTAGGTCTTGAGAATTATTTCAATTGCCATAATGGAAACACTCCTAGGTTGTGGGTGACCTATGATAGGAGTGCATCTATGGAGAATGAAAAATCCTTTTTAATCATAACGTACCTAATTTAGGATCAAGTTTTAGTCCTAAAACCTACACTAACAAAACTTACCTAAGCTACACTATGACTCTTTGTTCATGAAAAGAGAGATAATAGAGATAAAATCTTGAAAATAAGGTGATAAATCAATATTGAAGATCTCCTCTACCTACTTAGAAAAACACAATAGAACTTGTGAAAGAATGAAATTAATCTTACAAAATATCCAAATTACGCATCTATTGAATAATTATTTCATATGAAGGTTGTGGCCTATGCTATAATTAGAGGAAATATAGAAAAAGGTCCTACACAAGACACATGTAATGATCCTCCATAACTAATCACTTGTAAATATAGTTGTAACACAACATATGACCTATAAACAACTTGCTTACTTGCACCAAGGTGAAGGGAAATGAATATGCACAAGGGAGAACACTCTCTATCATAAGTGTGTATCAAAAAAACATAATAATTCACACAAAATACAATATTAGATAAGGTAAAAACTATTATTTATTCAATTAAAAGGTGTTAATCTAGTATTACAAGTCTCTAAAAAAGTGGAGTTTTTATATATCTAGCAGAGGGATTCCAAAGTAAGGCATTCCAAGCAATATTTATAATAAAATGAGAGTTTAGAGAGGAGAGAAAATCACTAATAAAATACATAAATGTAGTTATTACATCATAACTCAACCTATCCAAGAGAGAAAACAAGTGGAAATATGAGCTTTCACCTCTCATCAACACACTAGGCCTACCAATTTGATGGTCTAGCATGGAAAATGGGCATATAAGTGGAGGAGAAGGATTCATTGATACCATTTTTATCTATTAGAGTGATTTAACATGAATTATTTAGTCAACTAGCAACCCCACTCTTTGAAAATATGACCCTCTTTGTGTTAATGGCCTTAACTCTCCCATCTCTACCTCTTGTGCATGTTGAATGTTTGACTTGGGAAGGAATATTATAACCTATTTAGAGTTATGGTTGACTTGGGTTTGACTCCTGATATATGGAGGTAGTCACACCCCTCTAAGATTAGTTCTTTAATGCCTTAAACTTCATCATGCTCTTAATGACCCTTAACCCCACCTAAGGTAATGCTTAATAGGATATATGATCATAATCAAACTAAAATTCACATTGAAACTTAGGTATTAGTCTTAATAAGAGGTATAAAATTTGATTTAGCATTCATGAGATCACAATATCTCTTGAAGTGGCTAAGAAATATATATCTCCATGATTTGAAGATCACATTTTGCCTTCTCATCTTCTTTACAAACCTAAAATAATCTTATTAGAGTCCTTCTTCTCATGTATCCCTTGCCTTATAGGATTCATTAATTCAAAATCCATGCTTTTATGTAGAACCTTAATATCAAGATATCACAATGCCCTTGACCTATGTGAAAAATGCTAAATATGTTTTGTAAAATAAGTTTCATATCTCCCACCTTGAGACCATGATTTTCATAGTCTAGGGAGAACACAAAATTTATTCTTCATTCTTTGGAAGGTCCTCAACACTTCTTCTACTATCATGATAAGTTTATTGGGTTAATATCTCCTTAGCATTGTATTTTTTCTTTGAGGAACAATATTTCATGAACCTACAATAGTAGAAACATTCTTAAGATTAAGACCCTCCTTGATATCTTAAACATTACTCTAAAGGATGCTTACAAATTTTCACATACTAGTAACCATCTTGAAGAAGCTCTTTGGTCATGCCTATGACCTGTAATTATCACAATCATACATGAAATCCTTGTATTTATACCAACAACTTTCACCATCACTATGCATTCACTCCTTGTTTGGTCATGGAAACCATGATAGTCCTCATTTTTTAGGTTTATAGGTGCATTGATCATGTTTGATACTTGAAGAGACCTATTACCTCACCATCTTATAATTTTCAGTCTTGTATAATAACTTTTAGGCTTCATAAGGCCTTGAGAATGCTAAAAAGGCTTTCAATCTTGTAATTTCATCATAAGATAAATGAAGCCATAATACATGCTTAAAGGTCCCTATTAGCCTACATGTAGACTCTCAAAACATTAATAAATATCAAATATAATTTTAAGACTTCAATCAGACTTCATTCTACCCTTTAAGATTTTATATGGGCCTATAAACTTGAGGTGATTGATTTGAAGAATCACATACAACCTCCTTGAGGTGTTTGAGATCCTATTGTGACATGCTTGCAGGTGAGTTTGAGAGGCCTATAAAGTTTCATGAATCCTTTTAACCATATGATTTACTATTAAATCCCCTAAAAACTACATGTAAATTCATTTTTTAAATCATCTTGGCCATCGAGGCTTGTAACTCTTAACACATCAAGTGTCTTTTAAGCCTTGTTGTATGCACAAAACCCATTAATACATGACCTTAATCCTAGGCATAATATTTATTACATAGACCTATAATAATTTTAGGACAATCTAGGTCCCTATGAGGTCCTTTGACAAGTTTTAAACCTATTCATTTGATTTCTATACCTATATGTAGGCTATTTAAAGCTTTAGGATCATGTTGGCATTGTAGATAATATGAACACTATCAAACCTTGAAATAGATGTACTTTAGCCTTCTAGGCCTAAAAACTCTTTCAATATACCTTGAAAACCTACTAGTAATTTTATAAGGTCATTTTGACCACCATGACTCTCATAAGAGTCCTTATAGACCCCTTGGAGAGAAGCTCAAAATTAGCCTATAGGATTCTCATCTTATGCAACATGCTGACAACCCTCTTGAACATACAAGCTCTCACTATCAAGCTTACAAGGTTGTAAGCAAACTGAAGAAATTTAGCATCTTTATAAGCCATGTCATGATTTACCCATACTTCAAACCCATAAGGTTAAATAAATGAAACATGTTCACATCCATCACAATATTTTAAACACTAGCATAAGGTAGAAAATGCTCTTAAAACCCTTCAAAAACATTGTACATCCTTGAACTTAAAACATCTATCTCCCTATTTACTCAAGCTTAAAAATTTTATGATTTTTGAAGACTTATTGATTCCAATGTAATCTCCCAATTATTTTACTCAAGGTCTTATCCCTTTCTTCATAAAGTCCCACTTAGAACTCTTAAACCCCTTGTTAACATGTGTATTATCTTCATGAACCTATCTCACAAACTTCCAAGGGGATTTAAGACTTTGAGGCATGATGTAAGCCTATAAATATTGGGAGAGTGTTTTGGATGTAGAGGGAAAGTTATTTTATTGATTTTGGCCCCTTCATTAAGAGAGAAACACCTCAAAACATGTTTAAAACCTCTTTTCATATCTATAAGCCTATTTAGGTCTTTTCAAGTTTGAAACTTCACTAAAAACCTGATCACCATTCTCATGGGCATAAAACCTATAAAATTATTTTAAATGGTCCTATAGGATATTAACATCATATTTATATCCATCAAACATCATATATTTCACTTAAACAATCCCTAAAGCATACAAAATTAGATTCATGAGATCTATGGTTTTGGCAGTGTTTAGGGTTTACCTGCAAAATTATTAATGGATCCACATGCCATGAAGCTTATAAATATGGTTTGATGGCTCAATATGGATAATTTAAAATATCCTAATCTCTATTATCCATTCTCTATCATTAACCTCGATAAATTCATTCAAACTCATAATTATTCCTTCCTTAAGTTGTTTATAGGGTATTTTAGGGATTCTAAGTGATTGTTCATTGCACTATTTCTCCCTTGTTGCCTTGAAACACATCGAGATGATCCTTAAATAAATATTCCATTCCATATAATGGACTTACTATTCCATGCAACTTCTGATCAAAGATAACTCATCAATAAATATTGCTTGTATGTGCCTATAATTAAGGTGTTGGATCAACTTTGCCTTATTAGGAGGTTTATGTGCAAGGTTATCTTATTTTAAGACTCGTTTAGTCTTAAAATATTGAATTGACCCTATTTTAACTCTCCTTGTCAATTTTAAACCCTATAAATTTCAAAAATACCCTATGAAAACTTATAGTATCTTGAAAAGCCTTCACATTCAAGAGTTTTTATGCCTTGTATTGCTTAAAACAGCCATCAAGGAGGTTTGAGACATCTTTTAAATGCTTTAAAAGGGTGTTGTATCTTATTTAAATGCATAAAATCTCCAAAAACACTTTTAACCTATGCATTCAAGAACAAAATCTGACATTTTCTCTAGACCTCTAACTTGAATTCAAGATTTACAACATCATTCATGGCTTATTTTCAGTATTTAATCTTACTTGATACCTATGATTTATTCCATGAATTAAATATTCATTTATTTAATAGACTAAATAAATTTCTTGGAGTATGTTATCCCTTTGAGTATGATGCCCTATATACTGCAATGCCAAGAAACCTACAAAAGATGATTGAAACCTTCACTTTAAATCTCTAGGCATTGAAAACATCATGGAGCCTTGACTCTATTGGTTTGGATTTGATTATTTATTAATTAAACATAAAAAAACATCATTGGATCCATGAAACCTCCATGAATGTGATTTAAGATGAACAATAATTTAACTAGCGGTCAGGTGCACTCTCATCACATTGAGGGAGTTGAATGCCACTAAGGAGAAAAAAAGGAGGGAAATCATTAAGTTCAATGCCTCTTTGATATTTTATATTTATGGGAGAGTTGAAGGTAGATATTCAATTAAATTTATGACCTTTTGAAAATTTAAAAATACCCTTCTTAACATGACTTTAAGGAGCTCAAATATGATCTCTTGACCTTACTTTATCTTAAGAAACACTAGAGTAAGCCTCTATAAGATTATAAAGTGATAAAAAATACTTTTGGCTCTATTATATGCATTTATCATTGAAAATAAATTCACATTTCCAATTATCAATTAGATTCACTTTGCATCATGACTTTAGGACTAATATATTAGGCCTTCATGTATGACTAAGCATTATGGAGTAGTTTGGGTGTTTTTGAGACATGAACAGTGGTTTGACAAGATTTGAGACCTTATACAAGACTTTGACACACATCCATACATTAAAATTTATACAAATAGACTTTGTGATAGGACTAATACAAACCATGACTCTAAAATTGATTGTAAAACTCATTCAATGGAGCCAAAAGTACAAGGAACCTTATAGATTTATGCATACCTATTATTTAACTAACATAATCATCATGAAGGTGATTATAAGGGTTGTACTCAGCTAATTTTAGAAAAAAAATACCCTCTCTAATCATGTCAAGTGTTAAATACCAAGGGTGGATAGAAGAGCCAATAAGAGCTCCAACTGATCTCTAATCAACTAATGTTTTTCATCTTGATGGTCTCATCTACATAAACTACTGAGTTTTCATAGGTCTTATTTTATAAAAATGTTGAGGCCCATAATCACTTAGTCCTTGATGGTATCTATCAAACTGATCCATATTCTAGCTATGGATAGAATGGTTACTCTCTTACTTCTCTTAAGCAGGGTCTAGAATTAGATTGGGTTACTCTTTAACCTCCTCTAAGTTTAAGTTATGCACCCTACGACCTCAAGTTATATTGAGATTTCATCTTACCCTAACATTTATCGTAGGCATATAAAGTCTTTCCTCGAGACTTCTCAACCAAGTGGGTCTTTTCAACTACTATTACTAAGGTTGTGTGAGATAAAATGCATATTACACTAGCTAAATCCAAATTTAGGCATATAATTAACCTTTTCACTTGGATGGTTTCATTTGTGTAACCTTTCACATACCTGATCAAATCTAAAAAAAGACACTCATATTGTGCCATGGTGTCACTCCCCTATCGAATGTCATGAAATTCATCTATTTTCATATAGAGGGAATAAGTATCACTCTCTAAAATTCTCCTCAAACAATTCTCAAGTGAGGGAATCAAGTGTTAAATGGATTTTTTACCCCTCTAATTCCCACCATATTTTTTTTACATCTTTAAGAAGGTGGGTTCCTAAATGGGCCTTCTTATTGATATGATAATCATACAAACTAAAACATACTCTCATGCTAACCAACTAATCTTATGTTACAAATCCTTCCTAACTTAAATAAAAATTATGGGGATGTATTCAAATGAAATACTTTACTAAGTATCAAAGTGTAGGCCTAGGAAGATGACCTACTTATCTTCTCTCCTAGTGCTCACCATGTTGAAAAAATTCACCTCTATCACATTTCTAATGGTGATGTGAATGAATCTGAGATCTCTCTCTCTCTTTGAACTAATCTATGTTCATCATAAAAAATGTATATAGAGTTCCTCTCAAACTCATGCTATGTTATTATAAGTCTCTCCTATAATACATTTTGTATCTTCTATATGGTCAAAAGAAGTTGGGGCCCTATGTCATTCATCCCAAACTAATTGGGAGGATCATGCTCACCAATATAACAATCATATTATGGTAGTTTGCATCCTCTCCTCATTATACACATCAACAAGATAGGAATTAGAGTCCATGTAAAATTTATAAATCTACAAATCATATCAAAATTACCTAGAGCTCCTAGTGTAGTAACCCAAGCTCTAATACCAAAATGTCTTGCCTAATTTTTTATTAAAAAATTGACATTACACAAGCCTCTAATTTACATATAAATAAAAAACATGAGCACACATATGAATACACATCAACCTATATATACATTTATGAAATCCCTACCCATTATCATTATTTAAATAGTAAGTGTACATCATTGATTATGTAGTCAAAAGCTTAATTAGTTTAGACAAACACTAATGTATTCATTCACTATCTCACACCCATAGTTACAACATTATGATGTTGAGATGATCATCAAAACTAACCTTGTCCACTGTTAACACATTTAGTGCCATGTGGATGCTTCAAGCATGCTCCTTTTCCATGCCAGCTTCTCTTTGGGATCTTGGGACCACTTCTTACCACATTTTTTATCTCAGTGACCCATATCTTCACAGATACTTCATGACTACACATGAACTATGCTATATATTATCTCCATGGGGTTAGTAGGATTTTGACACATATATGGCTCCTAGAGATCTACTTAGCTGGTAATTTATGTAAAACATATTATGTTGGTGTCACTTCTAGGTTATTAGGGTGATGATTCATGGATGAATCTTGGTGATCCACTTACCTAAAAAAAATTGTGTAATCATCTATGTTAACATCATCTCTAGGCTAATAGGATGATGACACATGGATGTCTCACATTGATCCACTTGCCTAGAAATGTTTCTACAATGGATTATTTTGATGTCATCTCCATGTTAGAATTATAATGACATGTAGATGGATCTTGGTGATCCCTTTTCCCAATAAGGTCTATAAAATATATTGTGTTGATGTCACCTCTAGACTAACAAGATGATGCCATGTGGGAACATATAACCAACTTTTAAAAGGCCCAAAAATTTATGAAGACAAAAGCTAATAAAAAGCCAAGGTAAGAAATAACTAATGCAAAACACATGAACCAGTCGACATAGAATAAAACTAAGTAAAATATCCATCAAGAAAATAAATAATTATCAAGAGATGATATGATTATAAATTTGAAATAGATAGACTTAAGTCATTATTTCTCTCAATGTCAATTTATTTTCTAGTTTAAATAGGTAAAAAAACTAAATACAGGGTTGGTGGAAGAACCTGTTTGTTTATGCACACATGATCTAGATTATTTTTGAAGATATCCTTTTTTTATTAGGAAGGATAACCTATAGATAAGAAAATACTAAAGCAAAAGGGTTGTTATATGAATAACAAGGTGGATTTCCTAGTGTGAGATAGATCCAAGAAGCATGAGCTTACTAAGAGGCCATCAATCCACTCTCTTAAAATAGATAAATTGAAATAAATAAAGATGAATTACTTGTATTAAATGATAAAAAAATAATAAAATATAATATAAGAAGAAATAAATGCTTGATAAAGGAAAATATACTAATTATAAAAAATAGCGGGTCAATACTAATGCTAAATAGGTCAAGTTAGGTTTTAAAAATAGGTTGGAACCTTATGAACAAGGAAAAATATAAAAAGTGGAATTTTGTTGAGGTTAAGTAGGTGTAAATAACTTGAATTTATTTCCTAACATAGTGACCTTAGTGATCTAGATGACTATTAATGGTTAAGGTGACCATCAACAGTTGGATAACCATTGACAGTTGAAGGGGACTATCGGCAGTCAAGGTGACCATCAATAGTTGTTGTAAGTTCTAGGTATGTTTATAAAAGGGTTAAAAAATGGAAAAAATAAGGTTTTGAAGGTATATTTGTATTCAAAGGGTTAGAGGGTAATAAACATAAGGGTGTGGTTTAGGTAAAGATGTCAAAAACCAAATAAACAAAACTTGAAATATGAAATATACCTAGTTTATTGCTTGATGGTTGATGGTAGACTGAGAAGAAATTTTAGTAGAGTAGTGGTAATTTTATTGAATAATAATTTTGGTATAGGTTCATGTCTCTATCATGTTTTTTTACTTATTGAAGGGAAGACTATAAATAATTTCTTGATGATAAAAGTTCTTGATGATTGCTAGTGGATAGCTTGATTTCTAAAATCCTAGTTCTCTAGATGAATGGATGATGGATCATTTTTTCACCTCTTGCTCTTATATTTTATAGGTAAAAGAGATGGAGGTAAAGGTTCTATAAGGGGTGAAACTCATTACAAAAATTTAATTCTTAATGCATTATCTCATTACATGAATTAAATTATGATGTGCTTATGTTTGCACATGGATCGAGTTTGAGTATTTAGGTGGTAGGGACTTAATCATCGATAGTTAGGATGACCATAGATGATCATAGTGACTATAAATGATCAAGTGTCAAAGGTCAAGTTCGATCAAAAATTTAGGTTAGTGAGTTGGTTTAGCTAGTTTTCTAACTTGACTCAAGGTCATGGTTGGAAGCTAGGTAATGGTCTAATCTAAGGCTATCTTAGCATTTACAACCATCATTTTGTGGTTTTATAGTCTATATATTTTCCCCATTTTTATTTTTTAGTTTGTGTCAATAAGATAAAAAAATAAAAAAGGATTATGGGTTGAAGGTTTGGTTGCCCTGAGTATGGGTGGAAGTGTTCCCCTTCAAACTAGGAGTTGATGAGGTGAAAGCAAATCAAGTGTGGGTAAGATAAAAAGTTATGTTGAGTCATAAGTTAAATTATAATAGTGGTTAGGAATTTGAGACAAAAAAATGAATTAAAAAATGTGACTAATTATGATAGATGAGATTGTGCATAGACTAAGTTGCCATGATTGGTAAAAAAACAAGGTTTGTTCTAGAAGGACTAGTGATTGTGTAATTGAGCCACAAAATTAGGCATAGCTGACTAGGTTATTCCTATCAAGTTTCCTAGATAGGTTAAATGTTTTCATAGGTATCTGAGGTAGAAATTGATCCTAAGAAAAAAATAAATGGTCTAGTATACACTAGGTGGTGTAAATTTAAATTTTCAACATGGCAATGTTGGTCAGTATGATCAAAAGGACCAAGGCAAGGTCATCGTAAAATATACTATAGTTTGGGATAAAATGGTCAATGTCAAGGTGGATGTGATTAGTTGGGTATGTGGAGAAGGTAATATCCAAAAGGTAGTATTAAGGTGTGTAGGTGCCAAATTTTGAAAGGTTGATATCCTGACTACCAATAGTCAAGGGTCTTGAATGTGATCATCAGCAATCACCTTGACCATCGATAGTTAGGGACAAAACCTTAAAAGTGTGAAGGTACAAAAGTGAAAAAAAGTTATCATTTTCACTCACTTTCCTTTTGAATATTGACTCCCATGTGTACCTATATCCTGAGTGTTTTGTGTGAGAGTGTTGATGAGGCAGTTGTTGATTGGTTGAGTGTGAGATTTGTGTTGAGTTTGACCCAGATGTTGGACCAAAGAGGAAATGTAGATAAGGGAATGAACAGGAAGTAGGAACCAAGATTCTTCCTTGATGATGGTTTAAGAATGAGGTAGGGGTTACACTAAATTGATATATTAGTTTGATTTGGTCATTTTGGCTAAATTTTATTGATTTATGGCTAGTTTGGGTAGGGGTTTTAGGTTCACCCTAGGTACTAGGTTTTGAGGTTGCTATTATTAAAATGTTTAGGTGAAAATTGAAATTAGGAAGCTAAGAAGGTTGGGGGTAGGGTAAAGGAAAATGTTAGGATGATTAGTTATTGTATATGAGTAGTTTAGGTAGGTTTTGGGTAGGTAGGGCTGGGCATTTACCATCGGTAGTCACATAGTGACCATCGGTAGTTATACCTAACTATCGATGGTCGTATTTGACCATCGATGGTTGATGACCATAGGCCAAATGGGGTCCCAACCATTGATAGTTATAGTTACCATTAGTGGTCAACCAAATGGCTAAGTTTTTTTGGATGAAAATAATTGGTGAGTGTAAAATATTTTAGCATTATAATGCTAAGGGTAGCTTGGCTTTAAGGTAGGCTAAAAGAAAAGATGTAGATGTTATTCATACAAATAAAATAGGTGTAACTAGGTAGGTGAAGTGGGGTGAAAGTATGTTGTCTATGGGAAAAATATTTTATAAAAACTAAGTGTATTTTCTATATATAATTTTGTAGGCATATGATTAGATCCAAATATGAGAACAAGTTCCTTAGATCTTCATGGAGATCCACCATGGGATGATAGATTGGGATTAGGATCACATAAAGGTAGTTAGTATTAGAGTGATGATGCACTACCAATACATGAGTTACAATGATGATCATGGCCCTCATTGAGAGATGGGATCCAGCTATGAACACCTTTCTCCTGTCAATTGGTAAGATGATTATCTTGCTAGAGGACATACATAGGATCACATGGCTACCCATTTAGGGGAAAATGATATATCACATAGAGAGGGAAGAGAGAGATGAATAGATGGAGATATTATATGGTGAGGATTAGGCCTTTTCTAGGTGGCACATTAGAGGCTTTAGTTATAGACCTTTATATCAAAGAGCTAGGGATGACAAAAAGTTGATGATGATGATGATGGGGATATTCTATTTTATGATTTTAGATTCAATTAGTTCGAGGTTTCCTTATCAATTATTGGGATTCTTAGTGGAGGTGTTACTAGTTTTAACCATTTTTGGGTGGGCACCTTTGCTATTGGTTCATATATATAGGGAGTTATGGGGGTTAAAAGATCATAGGAGGTATGACATCAATATGGGGTTCATGTTGCACTATTGGGCCTATGAGCACATTTGGGTTCTGAGGTTAATGGGGATTCCATGGGAGGGATACAACTAGATAGACTTTAGGGTAGGTTTTAGGTAGTGGAGTGATTGCATAATCATAGGAGCTAGAGGAGGTGTACAATATATTTAATGGTTTAGAGGAGATTTAGAGGCCTTGGTGGTTGGAGATGTGGTTTGGAGGCCATATGCCAAATTTTTGAGGTGGGCCCACTATACTTGGCATATTTTATCACTGTAGAGCTACATGTGGATTTTTAGGAGGAGAGAGGGTGAAACTAAGCTCATCTCTTTTTATAGGGTTCATAGGTAGTTTGGCTTGATACAGGGGATTTTGAGTTCATTCCCAAGGTATAGGTGGGAGGATGCCAAGTTTTTGCTTCCAAATCCACAACTAGTGGAGACGGTTCTTGATTATGAAGAGCTACCCACTAGAGAATAGATTGATGACATAGGTTTTCTTGATGGTTATGCAACATGATATCAGGCCCTATATAGGTTTTGTATATGGACCTAAATAGTGGGGGTCTATAATGTTGTTCCTAGAATCTGTCACTAGCTTTTGTGGACACATACCAATTATTTTGGTCTTGCAGACCAAAACTCTCTCTTTTCTTTCTCAAAAATGTTCTGAGCAGTTAAGGTTTTCAAATATTCAAGTCTTTTCAGCTAAGGAAGTCACAAGTTTAATAGGTAGGCTTTTTTCAAAGGAAGTTAAAAACACTTAAGGCTTTTCTTTAGTGTTTTGAGGATGGTTCAATGCCCAGGTTCAATCAAAAGACTTAACGGTGGGATTCAAACAATTAGAATGAACCACTTTAAACCATTGAACCATCGAACTCCACCTCTACAAGGTTCAAAGGTTCAACAAGTCCAAAGGTTCAAATGACTTCAGTGGACTTAAAGAAAAGAAGGATTCAAAGAGTTAAGATTGAACCATTGAACTGTTGAACCTTGAACTTTGAAAGGTTCAAAGGTTCAATGAGTTCAACAAGTTCAAAGGACTTAGAGAATAAAAGGATTTGAAGAGTGAAGATGGAACCATTAAACCATTAAACCTTGAACCAAAAAGAGTTCAAAGGTTCAAAGGTTCAACAATTTCAAAGAGTTTGATGGACTTAGAAAAGGAAAGGATCTAGATAGTTCGAAGCTTTAAAGGATTCGAAGAAAGAGAATGAACTGTTGAACCTTGAACTAAAATGGTTCAAAGGGTTCAAAGAGTTTAAAGTTTAAAAGGAATATTTGAATAAATAAAGGAAGTGGAAGATTCCAAAAAGAATTTCAACCAAATGGTTCAAATAAATGGTTCAACTAAAGAAGAAAAAGAGAGTGAGCGTGGCCCTTTACAAAACATTCAATCACCAAACGGTTAAACCTTTGAACCATTAAACATTTTAACTAAAAGAGTTCAAGGTTCAAGGTTCAAAGAGGTTCAAGTGACTGGTGAAATCCCTATGGATGTCAAATTCAAGGTGATGGAATAACTGTTGGTTTTTAAAAGACCTGAGAACAAGTTCAATGACTAGCCTAGAAGGGAGCCGAAAGAGCCAACAGAAAATGAGAAGATAGCCCCGAGAGCTCAGATCGCCAAGAAGATACAAAACATGGCAAGGAAAGAGATAACAACTATATAAAATTGATAAATATATGCAAGAGAGTTATTCCACTAGGTGGAATAGTCCACTAGGTGGACATCAGAGAACACAAACATTCAAAGGTGTGGCCTATTTTTCTACATTAAGTAAAGGTGAATAGATAGCCATGTAAGTGTCACAAATAAGAATAGACAACCCATGATTAGGAGGAGACATTTGAGATGATTTAGAATTCCAAAGTCAAGGTTGATGACCTGTTCTATTATGGCCCTTTCATAGATATTCAATGCATTTAATTCAGCATGAGCTATTTTTATGAAAATAAGTGCCCAAGTCTTTCTTGTGATGCTATATATTGTAATCTCTCATTTTGTATAAAATAGATCTCTCTATTATCAAAAGTGAAGCTCTACCCAAATTAAAAGGTAATCCTAAGACTTTGAGCTCAGAATGTTAATCATATTTGGTTAAATGAATGAGAAAGCAAGTGACCTTTCAAACTTTGTTTTGGAATAAGCTTGTGTTATTTAAGAAATTGTTCTTATGTATATTTCCTAAATAAAGTCTTGTCCATTTAATCAAACAATCAGAACAAGTGGAAATAAGCTAGAAGATGTCTTGAAGCTTAATGTGGGAGACTTTGTGTTATCATAATTATCTTAAGTTTATGTTTTGTGTAAAGGATACTGGAAATACTTTTAGCTCCCCTTATCCTTCGTAACCTTTTACTCTGTTATATTTGAAGTGGAGACTTTGGGCTATGCTTCAAACTATTGTGTTCCTTTGTCTTAATTAGTAGGAGAGATAATGAAAGACTTTTTGCTTTCATGGGTTTCTTGTGGTTTCTGTTATTACCTAGGAAGAATCCTGTTGTTGGCTGAATATCACTTCTGAAAGAAGAGAAGTGCCTTTTAGTATTTACACCAAAATTCTCCTCTATTTTATGAACATCATATCTAAAAAAAGAGATATGGATGGTATTAATTAACCCCTTTGTGTATTTTCATCATATATATAGTATACTATACTTTATAAGGAACCTCCCCTTGCTGAGAGGAGAGATTTGTCTCAATCTAGCTGTGGCCACCACATCCATTTTGTTGTATAAATCTCCTTATGTTGTGGTTGATGCACCTATTTTTTTTTCAATTATCTGGTGAAAAAATATTCACCCAAATTTTTTTGGTAACTCTGCTAGGGAAGAACACGTAGTTTGAAGACTCAAGCTTCAAATTGAAGCAGTTTTAATTCTTTTCCATATCCATTTTACACTCTAGTAGATCTACCATACACATGAGCCCAGAGATCTCAAGGTATTGTTGACCCTATATTTGAGTTGGTGTAGCGAGGTAATTTTGATCTTTTTCCTCCACCATCTCGCCTTCAGTGAACCAGGAGTTTTCCTCCTACAAACATCAGGTCCCCAGTAACAGGCAAAGCTTATCTTGCCTCTACTAGTAGAGCTTTGTCTATACATATCCCATAGATATTTATTATCTCTCCCTTCAATAACAACATCATGGTAGCTCAAGGCCCTTGGGGTAATACTTTTGGTCCTCTGAATCTAACCCCACCTATACATGAACTACCTCATAGTTCAAGAAAGAATTTTCCAAAGTTCTATGGTGATGGAAGGTTCATCCTGATGAACATATAGCAACCTTTTGCATAGCCTATGGTGTGATAGGTGTTGAATATGAAGACATTATAGTCACACTATTTTTGGAAACATTGCAAGGCACTACTAAAAATTGGTTTTATCATCTACAAGCACAAACAGTGACTAACTAGAACACTCTCAAAACCAAATTTGAGGACAAGTTCAAAGCTAAATAAGATGCACATGCCCTATTAGCCTAGCTTACACAAATGAAGAAGGAGCCTCATAAACCCATGAGGGACTTCATTGATAAATTTGACAAGCTGAGGAACATGATTCCCATAATTTCTCAATTGACATGTAAGAATCTCAAATGCTTCTTCTTCAATTATCAGCTTCTTAAAGTGAGTTTCTTGTTGAGGCAGGTTGGCCACATAGATCTTCCTATAGCTCAAATTTTAGTGACTAAGGTTGAAGATGATCTTATCCTCGTATGAAAGATAAGAAGATATCATAATAGAAGTAAATCTTCTTCATCTTCTAAATATTATTTTGTAGGCACCACTGATCCTATGGTGTAAAAGCTAGCAAATGAGTTTCTAGCTCTCAAAAAGAAAATGGCATAAGGGATGTCTACTCATCCTTATTCAGATATACCAAGGAGGACATTTCCCAACTAGTCATATTAGGAAAATGCTGCCAAAAATCAAGGGCAACCAAATCGCCTTCCTCCCCCACTAGGAAAGCTTGCCATTGAAGTAGCACTAGCTAACTCAGCAGTTGCTTATCTTGAAATTAAATCTAATTTTTATTTCCAACCTGAGTTGAACCAATAAGATGATGTTGATATCTTTGTAGAAGGGTAAGAAGAATTAGTTGGTGACTCCAACATTAGTTTCTTGAATTACCAGGATGAACCTAGAAGTAAAGGTGAAGCATTTGATGAATCATATGTTGTATTTACCAGGTCTTAGAACCAGTCAGCTCAACAAGTAGATAAAAAAAATAGGGGAAGAATCTTGACCAATAATTTCAATTTCTAAATGAGGGGCTTCTCTACCTTTCCAATCAAAGGACCCAATAATCACTACAAAACTAAGTACCTCAAATATTCCTTCAAGTTTTGCTTTAAATTCACAGACCAGTCCTACACCTAGTAAAACCCATATTGATGGACCACCTTCCTCTATTTCTAATTCATTTCAGTCATTTGATATAATTGATCATGTTAAGAAGACCAAAATTCAAATGTTTGAGTTTAAATTCTTGCAATCCAACCTTGAGAAGCTGGATAGGTTAGTTCAATGCGTCAAAAATAAAACCATCCCTATAGGATAAGAAATTTTGAAAGTAACTCTTTGTCCCCCAAAGAACACATCCACCCAAAATAATCTTGTGATTACTCCTTTAGCCACCCCTAGCAGGATAGAACTGTTTTATGTCTCCCTACTGATAAATAATCATTAGCTGAACAATTGCATTATCAAGTCAGGAGCTTCTAACAATGTCATGCCTACTAAGGTGGCAGACTCTCTTGGTCTCATGCTAACTAAAACCTTAGGGAGATGTTTCTCCATGGAAAATAAACAAGTGCCTTTACTAGGACAAATCAAAGATGCTCAATTTGCATTTTTGGCCTTCCCAGATAAGAGAATCAAAATGATAGTCCTAGTGGCCAACATCCCAGCCTCCTATGGTATTCTTCTTGGGTGAAATTTTTACAAGGATGTTGGTGGAGAATTGAGCATGAACCTTTTTGAGGCAAGGATCCTTGTCAATGGCATCATGTAAAGGTTTCTTCCTGAGAAAGAATCAAAGTACATTGTCACTCAATCTTCTGCCCCTGAAGCTCAAATTCTATTTGAGTCTTCAAGAATGGGTATCTACTTTTTATCTACTAAAGATGTTCCTATTTTAGAAAATGAAAGCTTACTAAGTGAAAATCCAAAAAAATTAGATAAGACATCATAAGAATTGGTAGGGTGTAGTATACATGAAAAGGGATCTTCTTAGCCTGATGAAGAGAAATCTAAAATAAGATCAAATTCTGATGAGGTCTGGATTCTAGAATTCGATGGAAGTAACTCTTCTACTAGTTTTGGAGCTAGAGTAGTTTTCATATCTCCTCAAAGAGATATTTTCTCTTATGCATATAAGTTGTAGTTTAGCAACACTAACAACACTTCTAAGTATGAATCACTGCTAGTCATATTAAATGATGCTCAAGATAAAGGTGTTAAGCTCTTTCATGCCAAAGGAGATGTTGAGCTGGTGGTTTGTCAGGTGAAGAACCTATATCAAACCAAGAATGAGAGATTGTAACATTATCACAATCTAGTATGTGACTACATTGAAAGATTTGATGCTTTCAATATTTCTATCATGCCTAGAAAATTCAATAGTCAAGCAGATTCATTGGCTATCTCTACAACTCTCCTAGTCCCTCACCAAGATTTCAAAGAAGATAGGTACACTATTGAGTTGGTATTTCAACAAAGTGTACCTGATAATTTTGAACATTGGTAGGTGTTCAATGGGGATAACCAAATCATTTATTTTTTGGAATAAATGGATAGCTTTGAGAAGCTTCAATTTGAAGGTAGTGAATGTCCACTGTAAGAATCAGCTCTGAAAAAAATTCAAAAGCTGATGAAGAGTTCCTTCAGATCAAATGGAATAAAATTTCCAAAGGATTAGTTTTTATTGAGAAACTTTTGATAAGCATGATAGGTTTATTAAGGAATAACAAATGGATTCAAAATCCTCTAAGGATTTTGATCAAATAAATTTGAGTACAGAAGATAATCCAAAAATGGTCAACATTGAGAATTGTTGTACCCCTGATGAAAAAGTCAAATTTATCACTCTACTTCACCATTACATTGATGTTTTTGCATACTCTTATGATGATCTAAAATCTCTCAGACTTGAAAAAATCTAGCATGAAATTCCTCTCAAGATTGGGTCGCTGCCTCACAAGTAGAAGCAAAGGCAATAAAACCTCAGAATATTAGGCACAATTTTATCAGAGATATAGAAAATGCTAAATGCAAGGATTATTTTCCCAATCTGTCATTCCACCTAGATTGCGAACATAGTCCCTATGAGAAATAAGAATGGATAAATTTGCCTATGTGTTGATTTTAAAAATCTGAATCAGTCATCTTTAAAGGACAACTATCGCCTACCCATCATGGATCAACTGCTGTAGATAGTAACTGGCACTGAGATGTTATCAATGCTAGATGGTTTTTTTAGATATAATCAAGTAGAAGTTAGTGAAGTATACCAACATAAGACTGCTTTCACAACACCTTGGGGCACTTTTTCATATTGCAGAATGCCTTTTGGTTTGATCAATGTTGGTGCCACCTTCTAAAGAGAAATGGATCTTGCTTTTAGAAATGAAATGGGGAAGTTCATTGTGGTATACCTAGATGACTTGATAGTCTTTTTTAAGCATAATCCTAATCATGTGCATCATCTACAATAAGTGTTGGAGTGATGTAGGTAGAATGGTATTTATTTTAATCCCAAGAAATTGATTTTTGGGGTTACTAAAAGGAAACTTCTCAGTCACACTATGTCCTGAGAAGGCATAAAGATCGACCCAGAAAGGGTCAAATTCATTCAATAGCTTGCTCTTCCTACTAGTAAGACTATAGTTCACTCTTTCTTTAGAAAGGTGAATTTTTTGCAAAGGTTCATTCCTGAATTTGTAGAGAAGACTCCCCACATTATCAATATGATGAAGGGCAAAGCCACTTTTAGGTGGATTGAATAAGGTAAGTCATCATTTCAAGACATCAAGGAAGCTATCGCCCATGCCCCAATCCTATTTTGTCTTGATTACACCAAAGACTTTATGATGTATAGCTATGCTTCTGAACACATGCTTTCAACCATTTTGGTTCAACAGAACAAAGAAGGTGTGGAGTCTCACATATCCTTCATGAGTTATCCTCTCAAAGCTCATGAGTTGAAGTACTAAAACATGGAGAAGCATGCTTATGCTATGGTAAAGGTATTTAAACACTTCCATTTTTACATCTTGAACTCACACTCTATTACGTTGGTTCTTGATATGATAATCAAGTCCATATTAACTCAGTAGGATTTTAGAACTAAAAGGGGTAATTAGATTGCCAAAATCTAGGAGTTTGATCTTGTTATCAAACCAATGAAGCTTGTGTGGGGTAGGGGTCTCTGCCAATTAATTATTGATAACATACTATAAGAAGCAGGGCATGAAGAAACAAAAGTTGAAGACATGCCAATAGTTCTCTTTGTCACCACTACGAATGAGTGGTATTCAAATATTTCTCATTTCTTTACCTATGGTGAGTGTTATACTAACCTGTTTTGTAAAGAAAAGAGGGCTATTAAGTTGAAAGCTGCCAATTTTGTCCTATGGGATAATGATCTGTATAAGAGGAACCTTGATGGGGTATTCTTTTGCTGCATGGATAAAGTGTAAAAGAAAAAAGTTTTGGAGTCCTTCCACAATTTGGCTTGTGAAGGAATTTTTTTTTGCATGTGACTGTCCATAAGATTCTATGATCTTAGTACTATTGGCCTATTCTATTTCAAGATTTATACACTTGGATGCGTAGATGTGAGCTATGTCAATAGTTTGTTGGCAAACCTAATTTAGCTACATTACCTCTCAAGCCTGTGGTGATAGAAGAGATTTCAACAATGGGGGATTGATTTCATTAGCATTCTAAATCTATCCTCAAGTCTTGGACATGATTATGTCCTTAAAAACATAGAATACTTTACCAAGTGGGTGGAAGCCATTCCAGTCAAGCATGCTACCTCAAAATTAGTGTGTAATTTCCTCAAGGAAAACATCATTTCCAGGTTTGGGGTCCCAACCAAGATTGTAATAGACAATGCATCATGTTTCTCTTCTCATGAGATTACCTAGTTTAGCTACTATTATGGGATTATCGTCTCCCACTCTTATGACTATTATCCGTAAGGAAATAGTCAAGTAGAATCAAGCAAGAAGAACCTAGTGACCATTATAAGGAAGCTAGTAGATGAAAATCAGAGAACCTAGCATAAATCATTGCTTGATGCTTTATGGGCATAAAAAATTACACCCAAGAGGGAAATTGGTATGTCCCCCATTCTAACTTCTATATGGTCTCAATGCAAAGATTCCAATCACCCTGGAATTACAAGCATTAAAGTTAGTAAAGGTAGTGGAAGATTCAATTTTTGAAAGTTCCATCGACAAAAAGGTCATGTGCTTAACTGAACTTAATGAGCAATGAACTATGGTGGTGGACTAAACTACTATGCATCAAAGTCTGGTGAAGAGACTCTTTGACTAGAAAGCAAGGATCCATGATTTTCAAATTAGAGATCAAGTCTTGTTATGCGACAAGAGGAGAGAATCAAAAGAAATGCATGGATAATTGGATTAATTATGGAGAGGCCCAGTTTCCATTTATCATTTAAATGGTAAAAATAGTTTTTTATTGAGATATCAATATAGAACACCATTTACTTTGCCTCATAGTGGGTAGCATCCGAAGTACTTCAATCCTTGAAGTATCAAATAAGTCTAGTTGTACATTTGTATATATGTATAGTCTTTCTTTATTTTGTTTTTTTCATTTGTTTTTGGTGCCTTTCTTTTTGGGTAGCATGACTTCATAGCTCAATTGCATAAATGAAGGCATTGAGATTCTAGTTTCTACTCCCTTCAACTAATTTAAAATTTCAATCGATGTAAGTTCCCCAACTGGAGCTAGTTATTGTTCCCAAAATTTGTCACTTGATTTTGTGGATAACATACCAACCATTTTGGTCCTACAGACCAAAAATCTCTCTTTTCTTTCTCTAAAATGTTTTGAGTAGTTAAGCTTTTTAAATATTCAAGCCTTTTCAGCTAAAGAAGTCACAAGTTCAATAGGCTGGCTTTCTTCAAAGGAAGTTCAAAACACTTAAGGCTTTTCCTTAGTGTTTTGAGGATGGTTCAACACCTAGGTTCAATCAAAAGACTTAACAGTGGGCTTCAAACAATTAGAATGAACCACTTTGAACCATAGAACCATTGAACCCCACCTCTGCAAGGTTCAAAGGTTCAACAAGTCCAAAGGTTTAAATGACTTCAGTGGACATAAAGAAAATAAGGATTCAAAGAGTTAAGATTGAACAATTGAACCTTGAACTTTGAAAGGTTTAAAGTTTCAATGAGTTAAACAAGCTCAAAGGACTTAGAGAATAAAAGGATTCAAAGAGTGAACATTGAACCTTGAACCAAAAAGAGTTTAAATGTTTAACAAGTTCAAAGAGTTTGATGGACTTACAAAAGGAAAGGATCCAAAGAGTTTGAAGCTTCAAAGGATTCAAAGAAAGATAATAAACTTTTGAACCTTAAAACAAAATGGTTCAAAGGGTTCAAAGTGTTTAAAGTTTGAAATGAAGCTTCGAACGAATGAAGGAAGCAAAAGAGTCCAAAAAAAATTTCAACCAAATGGTTCAAAGAAATGGTTCAACTGAAGAAGAAAAAGAGAGGGAACACGGCCCTTTACAAAACATTCAATCTCCAAACCATTGAAACTTTGAACCATTTAACCTTTGAACCAAAAGAGTTCAAGGTTTAAGGTTCAAAGAGGTTCAAGTGACTGGTGACGTCCCCATGGATGTTAAATTTAGGGTGATGGAATAACCGTTGGTTTTCAAAAGACCTGAGAACAAGCTCAGTGACTAGCCTAGAAAGGAGCTGAAAGAGCTAGCATAAAATGAGAAGATAGCCTTGAGAGTTTAGATCACCAAAAAGATACAAAACATGGCAAGGAAAGAGATAAAAACTATAGGAAATCTAGAAATATATACAAGAGAGTTATTCTAGTAGGTGTAACAATCCACCAAGAGGACATAAGAGAACACAAACATTCAAAGGTGCAGCTTGTTTTTTTCATTAAGTAAAGGTGAATAGACAGCCATGTAAGCATCATAAAGAAGACCAAAAAACCCATGCTTAGGAGGAGACATTTGAGATGATTCAGAATGCCAAAGTCAAGGTTGATGACCTATTCCAGTATGGCCCTTTCATAGATATTTAATGCATTTAATTCAGCATGGGCCATTTTCATGAAAACAAGCACCCAAGTCTTTCTTGTGATGCTATATATTGTAATCTCTCATTTTGTATAAAAGAGATCTCTCTGTTATTGGAAGCTAAGCTCTATCCAAATTGAAAGGCAATCCTGAGAATTTGAGCTTAGAGTATTAATCATATTTTGTTAAATGAATGAGAAAGTAAGTGACCTTTCAAACTTTGTGTTGGAATAATCTTGTGTCATTTAGGAAATTGTTCTTATGTTTGTTTCCTAAATACAGTCTTGTCCATTGAATCAAAAAAGTAGAACAAGTGGAAATAAGCTGGAAGATGTCCTAAAGCTGACTATGGGAGACTTTGTGCTACCATAATTATCTTCAATTTATGTTTTGTGTAAAGGATACTAGAGAGAATTTGAGCTCACCTTATCCTTCGTAACGTTTTACTCTATTGTAGTTGAAGTGGAGACTTTGGGCTATGCTTCAAACTATTGTGTTCTTTTTTATTAATCAGCAGGAGAGATAATGAAAGACTTTATGCTTTCGTGGGTTTCTTGTGGTTTTTGTTATTACCCAAGAAGAATCTTGTTGTTGGCTAAATATCACTTCTGAAAGAAGAAAAGTGCCTTTCAATATTTACACTAGAATTCTCCTCTATTTTGTGAACATCATCTTTGAAAAAAGAGAGATGGATGGTATTATTTCACCCTTGTGTGTATTTTCAGCATATATATAGTATAGTATAGTTTATAAGGAACCTCCCCTTACTAAGAGGAGAGATTTATCTCAATCTAGCTATGGCCACCACATCTATTTTTTGTATAAATCTCCTTATGATGTGGTTGATGCACCTATTTTTCCATCAGTCAGTTGGTGACAAAATATTCACCCAACACATAGGTATAGTTATAAAGAGGTGGCCCTAATAGATAGGTAGGAATGATACTAGCCACTACATAGGCATGATTCATAGCTTTACAAGGGCAGGTGGATACATTTCAGTACCAGTTTGTTATATTATAGGGTCAGTTAGCCACTATGATGGGTAAGAGGGACCAAACTAGGGCTACAGTAGTCTATGTCACCTAGGAGAGAGACTCCTTAAGATAGACTAGAAGAATAGTAGAAATACTAGTAGGTCCAATAGGGACCATTGATATGAAGAGGTATATAGTCACTATATAGGAGTTGTAGTATTATGAGGTGATAATATTCATGCATTATCCAATGAAGCCTTGATGGTGTGAGTATAGAGATATCTAGGTAGGTGGTGCTAGTGTGGTGACATCAAGTTAGTGGGCCACATCTATAGAAATATAGGTAGGTACCTCAAGAGGGTAAGCACTAGATGATAGTGGGGCCTCATGGGTATAGGGTATGATATGATATGTATAGGTATATATGATTTTGATATTGGTCTATGAGTTGATGCAATGAGATGTATATGTTTTGAGAGAGAGAGAGAGAGATGGACATTATTATATGTACTATTTTTTTTTATGAGACATGATGTATATGATGTGATGATGATATATAGATGTGATTTATGGTTCATGGTTCATAGTTTTGATGTTTATAATTATTATAATTATGCTTATGAGATGTAGACTCACTATTTTAGGCATGTGATGATTATGGATTATGTTTATGATGAGTTATAGTTATGGCTATGATGTTTTGATTATGGTAATTATTCATGGACATGTGATTTTATGATGGTGTGATGCATTGTTATATATATGGTTATGATGTTTTGATTATGGTTATGATCATAGACATGTGATGTGGTTTATGATTATGGATGTGATTTCATGATGATTTGATACTTATGGTGTTGTTATGATTTATAGTTATTTTCTTGATGATATCACATAAATTAATTTAAATAACCTAACTATATGTGAGAAAAGAGATGAAAATCATGAGACATACGTCTTAGTGAATATGTGAATCAATTATGAGAGGAAAAGGAAAAAGCATGATGCTTCTTCATTGGTAAGGACTAAAAAAAACTAAATTTAGATTGGCTTAAGGAACATAATCCTTTCAAATCCTTTACATTAGCATGTGTTGGTTGGTAAAAAGGTGTCTTGATCACATTGTGTCAAGTAAGCTCATGAATCCCTTGATTTACAGATGGTACAAAGGGAGATAGGTGATAGGTGGTACAAAGGGAATTGTAACCTTCTTGAAGGTTGGTTTTCCCCTTTTATAGGTGACCTAATAACCATAGTAGACAATTCCATTTTTTAATGCAATGTGTATACTAATCGATGCAAGAAGTCTACTAATGTTATATATGAAAGGTGATTGTAATTTTCTTGAGATAGTCTGTTTAGATTTTGATATAGGGTCCTTTGTTTTTGATTTGTTTTGATTTTGATAGGTTTGTGAAGCTAATCAATGTGAGAAGCCTCAAATTATTACTTTTGAAAAAACTTACTTATCCATCCTTCCAAGGAGTGGTTTAATTTTTGGATTTGTTCATTTTGGTAGTTGTCCTTCAAGGGAGCAGTCTATCCTTATAAGAAATTTAGATTTTGGTTATTTGTCCTTAAAAGGATTAGTTTTCATGCTAGACATGTTTGAACCAAGTGATATTTAGGTATCCCAAATTATTTTGATGCTAGGTTAGACATGGACAAGTCTATATAAGATTTGAGGTTTACCTTTAAGAGGAAAAACCTACAGCACAAGAAGGTTAATTATAGGTGAAAGGAGTGGTTTTGAGAGACATTGACCATGGGATTTTATTCAATTATGGATGAAAATTATCCATGAGAATCATGACATAAGTAGAGCCATGGTACCCATATTTAGGATTAGGCTATGACAATGATGGTTAATCACATGGTTTTATGTTATAATTGGTTGTCCTCAAAGGGATAGGATGAAGGTGTGAGGAAAGTGAAAATCTCATAAATCAAGGGATGCTCTTAAGTTGGAAAAAAGGTGAGTTTGATACTTGTTTAATAAAATAAATGAAGTAGGTGTAAAGCATTGAGAGTCTCAAGTTATAGTTTACCTTCAAGAGATGACAAATGGTAATCTCTTGATCCATATTTATGGGTTATGATATAGGGTCCAATCCAATTAAAATCAAACTTACCTCACTTGATTTTATACATATTGATTTTCCTTTAGGATGAGGTCTCTGATGTTGACTTCTCCTTCTTTCAGGTATTTTTTATAGGCATGCTCGACTCTCTCTTGATATACATGAAGATGGTTAAGTATAACTAGGCAACACTTGTCAAGTAGCTCAAGTTGTGATAGATTTTCTTGATGATAGTCACTCTAAAAAAATATGTCTTGTAAGGATATAAGAAGAGAGGGAATCTATAATTCAAGAGGTAAGACCACATCTACTCTAAAAACTAGAGAGAAAGGGGTAACACTCATAGAGGTTTGAATGCTAGTGTGATGCACCCACAAAATGAAGGGGATGTGCAAGTTCCAATCTTGACTAGAAGCATTGACCATTTTGGTTAAAATATTATTGAGGGTTATATTAGAGACTTCTACTTATCCATTTTCTTGTAGATGATAAGGCAAGGAAAATCTTAGCTTGATGTCAAATGCATCACAAAGACCTTGGACTTATTTTTTAAAGATTTACCATTATCAGTGATGATCTTATGAGGAACACTGAAATAATAAATGATATGATGATTGATGAAGCTAGTTATCTTGTTGGATTTGGTTGATATGAGATGAATAACCTCTACCCACTTGGTGAAATACTCAGTGGCAGTGATGGGGTGGTACCACTATGAAGAATGAGGATTGATTTCCCAAATGAGATCTAGTCCCTATTATGAAAAGGGCCAAAGTTACTTGGATAATTGAAGGTCATGGGATAGTGCATGATGTAAATTGTCATGTTTATAACATTTAACACACTTATTTACATATTTTAGTGGCCTTGGTTAAGGGTGGAAAAATAGTGTCCAACACAAAGGATATGTTTAGTTATAGCTAGACCACTAAAGTGTTCCCCATAGATCATGTCATGTATTTATTTGATAGCATGGGAAGCTTCATGGCTACATAGGCAATCAAGAAGGAGGCCATAAAAACCATTTTTTTAAAGGATTCCCTCTAGTATGTTATAATTGGATGTAGTATGAACAAAGGTTCTCTAGGCATTCCTAAAGAGGTTGGGAGGAATGATGTCGAGGTTGAGGTAGTCAAAGGTTTACTTGTATCAAATGTCTGAAGGAAATTAATTTGCACTAGAAATGGTAGGGATGTTGGATTAGATATAATAGGGTGTGATAAAATGATGAATGGTGGAAAAAATCTTAGAATTGGAAAGTGTAGATGGAATCTGGGAAGCAAGGGAAGCCATTGTATCCATAAACTTGTTAGTAGATCATGGAATATATTAGATAAGGTAATGATCAAATGATTCTAAGATTACATTTACTAGGTATTTATACTATTGAAAGACATCATTTTTAAATTATTAGGATACATTTATCTATTTATCCATAAGTTTGCAATCACCAAAGACATTGATCATCTTAACTCCCAAGGCTAGCATGGTCTGGAGACCTATTACTAGGGCTTCATACTCATCCATTTTATTTGTACACTCTAAATCAAGTTTGAAAGAAAGAGGAAGAGGCTTAGCATTGAAGGTAATGAGAATAACTCTAGTATCCCCACCTCAATGACACTTTGAGCCATTGAGGAACATGGTCATTTGGTAAGTGACATTCAGAAAGAGTCATGATGAACACATCAAGAAATGCAAGAGGAAGTGGTTAGTTGTTTGGAAAAAGATATTTATCCAATTAACCAGAGATGAATTTCCCTATAATAAAATTCTAATGGATGAACTCAAGATCAAACTTAGCTAGGATCATGAGTCACTTAGCCATATACTATTTTTGGTATGGTTTAGAGTGAATGTACTTGAGTGGGTCAGTGTGAGTGATGACAAAGGTTTTTTGATCAAGAAGGTAATGATGAATTTGGAAGCCATAAAATCTAAGTTAAGGAAAATATTCTTGGTATGGGTGTACTGAGTCTCATACTCTTTGTTTTGTTGTGTTCAACTTATATAGTAGATAATTTGTTCTTTGTTTGATTCATCATGATGAGCAATCATTGCCAATAAGGAATGGTTATTGGAAAAGAGTAAAGGTAGAAGGGTCAATCATATTTAGGAGGGATAAAAATAGGTGGAAAAATAAGTTACTCTTTGAGTGATTCAAAGGCTTGTTGATAGTCCTTATTCCACTTAAAAGATGTATATTTCTTGAGAAGATTGTGAAAAGGCTGACATCTGTCTAATAACTAAGAGATGAAATGATGGATGGATTGAAGCTTACCCTAAAGGTTATAGAGTTTATTAAGATGGGTTGGAGGTGGAATGTCTAAGATCACTCTAAATTTTGTAGGTTATACTTTTATTCCTCAAAGAGAGATGATAAAACCAAGAAGCTTTCTGGATAAGACCCAAAAAACACATTTCTTGGGTTTGAGTCAGACATGCAAATGGATTAGGTAGTCAAAGATAATTTTAAGAACTTCTATATGATCTTTGTGATTTTTGGGTTTCCCAAGGAGATCATCTACAGATTCCTCTATGATTTTTTGTATGAGATCATGGAAGATGTAGGTCATCGCATGCTAATAGGTTGCCCCAACATTCTTTAAACCAAATGTCATGACCCTATAGTAGAAGGTTCCTCATGGGGTGATGAAAAAAAATTATGCTAATCCTTGGGGGTAATAAAGATCTAATTATATCCAAAAAAACCATCCATGAGAGATAATATCTTATGGCTAATTGTAAGATCAACAATTTGGTTGATACTAGGTAAAGCGAAGTCATCCTTTGGATAAGCAAGGTTGAGGTCACAATAGTCAGTACAAAGATAAAATCCCCCTATGGGCTTGGTGATGGGAATGATATTGGAAGCCCATTAGGGATAGTTAATGGGTTGAATTAAATTGATAGATAAGAGGTGCTAAATATCTTATTTGACTAGAGTGATATGAGGGTACATCCTAGGAATCTTTTGCCTAACAGGCTTAGCATTAAGATAGATGATAATGTTATGGAGAGATATGGAATGGTAAATTCTAATCATATCTTAATAGGATCAAGTAAATGATATTCTTTGATCATGAAGGAAGGAAGGATAATCTTATTTTTCAAAGAAAACAAAGGATTGGCCAATCTTTACAATGTAAGGGTAATCCTAAGTAACCAAGTTGACATTGATAGTGGATTTATTAAACATGGTTTTGTTTTCAAGATGAATGGATTTGTGGATGGAATAATCCCATACAATAAGATAGGTGAGAATGGAATCATCATTTTGATATTGGATGGTATGGATGGTAGGAGAATCATTTTCTACCATTTTAGGATGAATCAAAGGGAAGGTTTTAGTTTGGCCAACCATTTAATAAGGTAGGGGGACCAAAGTAATGGTATTAACTAAAAAAAAGTTAGAAGGGATGGTTTAAAAATCCTTAAAATTCATCTTAGATGGGGTTGGTGAGAATGGGACATCCTCATCAATGATGGTGATAAGATTGGGTAAATTGATGGGTTCTTCTTATGGGATAAACCCAAGGCCAAACAACTCATGAGGGCTTTACTTTTTGATCAAAGGTAACTCATGGTGTCCATGTTAATAATGTCTATGATTGAATACCTTCTAGCAACACTAGTGAAGGTATAATTTGGGAAATTATATCTTGTCTAAATAGGAGAAATCAAAGGTAAATGGTCTGATATAAGAGGTGGTGGACGAAGTGAGAAATGGATAATCAAGTCCACCATAGATGAAGTTGGTTTGGTGGTTGGGAAGCCTGAAAGGAATGATGGTTCTAATTTTGGGATCATAACTAGAATTATCATTGAGGTTCCCATACTCTTGAGGAGTAAGAAAGGAATATAATGCCAAAATACAATACTCTCTTAGTGAGAGACATTGAAACATAGGCTCTAAGGGGTCCTCTATGGGGATCTAAGAAGAAGGGATAAATGAGCTAGTTAAAGCTTCATCAATGGTAAGAGTGGAGTTATTTTTGGTTGGTGGTGATGTGGATAAGCAAGGAAGAAGAACATCATTGGGTGATATGTCATGTTATAAGATGTGAAAGGACTAGATTCAGCTTGTATAGTGATGACCTAACCCTCATGTTCAAACTTAGCACATTAATGTAAGGTGGATGGGACACAACTCATGGAGTGGATTTAAGGGTTTATAAGTAAGAATTTGTATTAGAAATCACCTTATATGATGTATAATAGCTTTGGAATAATGTGACATTCCAAGTAGATGTGGAGGATGATTATTCCCAAGCGTGTGGCTATAGTATCATTAATGGAATAGAGGACTGTTATGGTTCCTAACATGATATTCTTTGGCAATGAGAGTTGGTCATAAGCATGAGAGGGGATAATATTAATACTATCTCCCCCATCAATCATCACCCTTTTAATGTGGGTTTTATTGATGTATGTAGTGATGAGGAAGGGAATATTAGGATCTTTATGATGAATAGAAGGTACTTTTCAATCCTTAAATATGAAAAGGGTGGAAAGATGAAGAGATCTGACAAAGGATACAAGAGGTTGAGGATCTTTGGTTTGAACCTCTATGGATTATAAGACCACTATCAATGCTTGGTAGTGATGGGGAAAGGTGTTGATCATTTTGTATAGGCTCATCTACATTGTTATCTGGTGAAGCTATTTTAGAATGACTAATTAGATAGATTCATAAGGGTTGAAGGGAGATGCACCCAAAATGGATATTTTTGGTTTTAGTGAAGGTGAAAGTACTTGAGTCTAGTTGTAATGTTGAAGGGTGGAAGAATGTGTCTATTTAATGGATAGTTTAACCTTTCCCTTATCCTTTTGTTGGGTTTGAGATTGGGTGACCATATGGATATTATGGATGAGGGGAAGTGTTGGGATAGAAGGCTACTTTGGTTCCTCCTCACTCTTGGATGAGAGTGTGGTAGTGGGTAAGTTTTTTATAGGTTATTTTTGATTTTGGGTTGATGATGGTTTTTAAAATAGGTTCATTAGATAATAGATTATCATCACCCCATCAGTTATGGACAAGTCCTTGGAAAGATTTGTAGTTCTTTGTGTCATGTCTAGGTGTCTTGTGGCATGAAAAAACTAAACTTTAATTGAAATAAGATGGTTTAGGACTTGAAGGTTCAAAGTTTTTGACAGGTGGTAGGTTTAAGGAGGAATTTTGTAACAACCTTTATAAAATGGTTGAATAAGATTGAATCAAAGGTGTTAAGGGTGATTAGATTTTGATTTTCAAGGTGGGATCCTTCTTAGAAGTAGGCTTCACCATAGCAGTTAGGGGTGGTAGAATGGTTTTGGTAGGTATGTTTGATTTAGGTTGCTTGGTGTTAGATGGTTTTGAGGTGGAAGGTTTAAAGGTGAAATATTTAGAGGTGGATGATTGGGATGATGAAGGTTTCGAGATAGGTGGGTAGGTAGAGGTAGATAGTTTGGTTAAAAATGATGGGGAGTTTTATGATTTGGAAGGGGTAGGTAAAGGTAAAATAAAATAAGGAAGTTAAGTTTAGATAGTTTTGGGAGGGTTCATCTTATTGATAGAATGATGAGCTCTAAGGATGGAAGAAGGATGGGGTCCCAAGATGGAAGGTAAGAGAGAGATGGGTTGTATGGTTTGGGTTCTAGGTGGGAGTTTGGGTGGCTCCACCTTCTTGGTTGATTTAGTTAATATTTTATTTGGTGGACTATATGGGGTTATGTCTAACTTTAAAGATGGGTGGATAAGGCTAGAATTAGGAAGCATCTCTAGGTTCTTGATAGGTTTTACTAAATAGGTGTAAGGTGCTTTGATAATTTTGGATGGAGATGGTTTAGATGCTTCTTCCATGTTTTTTAAGGGAGAGCTGTTTGATGAAGGGATTGAGATGATGATAGGTTTAATGGTCGATGAAAGTTAGGTTGAAGTTTCATGATTGCTTTGATAGGGGAGCCTAAGATGGTATTAGAAAGTGGCTCGATCCAAATTAGGTTGAGAAGATAATTCTAGGATTTAGACCAGTCTAGAGAAGGGTTTCTAAACTAGTTTGGTTTCTTGGGCATCATATTCAAAGATTATACCAATAGGTTGGGGTAAGGGAATGGTTTTTTCACCCTTGTCTTTGATGAAAGTTTCCAATATTTGGGAAGATGTTTCTTCCATAGAAGGAGTAGCTAAGGTGATCTCTCTTTGTGGAATGGTTTCCAAAGAGAGAGTGGGTGATTCCATGATAGGGGAGGAAGGTGTGATGGTAATGGTTTCCTCCTTTGATATTTTTGTCAAAGGAGAGCTAGGTAATTTTATTATCTCATCAAGTGAAAGAAAAGAAGCGGTTACTTCCTTTATTTGGGTTTCCAAAGGAATGGAGGGTGATTCCACCACTCTAATAAGTGGAGTGAAGAATGAGGTAGTTGAGGAAGTGGTTTCTCCAATGATAGGTTCACTAACAATTACATTGACCATATGGACCTCATGAGTATGAAATGATTATAGTTTGTTGTCATCATGGCTGGTCGAAGGGGCATGATTGGGAAAAGGTTTTTTAAAGATGTCATGTGACTTATTCAATGGTGAATTGGGATTGTCCAATAAAAATTATACTTTATTAATCAAGTTTATGATAATTATCTTGAAGGTGTTATACATACTAATGTCATGTCCAATGACATGGTGGAAAGCACATAGATCACTCCCATTGTACTAACTAGGCATGGGGTGAGAAGTATCATATTATTGAGGAGGTTTTATGGGAGGAAGTTGTATGATTTTGGCTTTGAGAAACATGTCCAAAACTAAAGCATATGACTCCCCTAACAGAGTGTATTATTTTGGGGTAGCCCAATTTTGATTTTGGGTTTGTTGATTATAAGAGTTAGAGGAGTTGGTTTGGTTAGGTTGGTTGAAAATCAAAGGTGGAGTGGTTTTAAGGATAATCATGTTTTTTATTACATTTGGTTTGGTGTTAGGGTAGTTAGATTGGTTGGTGGTTTAGGATGGGGAAGGATCATTGGATTTGAAGCTAGATTTTTTATTACTTAGTTTCAATTTACCTTCATCCATGACTCTAATTTTTAGCTTTCATACCATGGTAAAATCCTTGTCAAAGTTTCAAAAGGTTTGAACCTATAGAGTGGTGGAAATGTGTTTGGAACAATCCTAAGAGAAAATATCAATCAACTCAGGTTGGCGAAAAGAGAAAGAGAGTTGGTTGATAAGACCTCTCCATCAAGCTATGAAATTGGAAATTGATTCATCATCAAATTGCTTGATGGAGTAGAGGTTAGTGATGGAGAAATTCTTAGATATATTGATTAAAACTTCATCTAAAAGGGTTTGGGTGAGTTGAGAAAATGAAAATATTGAGTACCTAGTGATAACACTATACCAATCTAATGCTAGTCTACATAAAGACATAGGAAAGGTATGAAGGAAAAGAGCAACATCGTAGGCAATGAAGTAGCAAAAATGTCAAAATGTTCTTAGGTTTTGTTAGGGGTCTTCCTTTCTTTATAATTCAAAAAAATTATGTACATCTCATTAATGAGGGTAAGGTTCAATAGGAATGGATGGGTGAATAAGATAAGAGGTTATGAGCCCCAGAGATAGATGATTCTAGGTTGGTCATTTTGTCCATCAATAGTTTGACCAAATCTATTTGAGGTTGTGGAGTTCCATAATTATATTTTAAGTTTTGTTGAGGTTGGGTGGATGAAATATATGGATAATTGGTAGAAGGTTGAGAGTATGACACATGTTCATATGTGGTCATTGAGGGTTAGGATGATGCCAAATAAGGTTTAATGGGAACAAGAGGTTCAGTAAAAGATGGAGTTATGTATCCTTTTGGATTAGGAATATAGTGTGGGTAGGGTGTCATAGGTATTTATCGAGAGGTTGATGTGGCTTGGTTATGAGGTATGATATTGATAGATTGGGGAATTGATATGGATTGGGTTGGAAGTATGGATGGGTTAATTAGTTGGGGGTGAGTGGTAACTATACTACTGATAGGTGGAAGGGTAAAAGCTATGGAAAGAACCACATTTTGAAGTGGGGTAAATATTGGTGGTTTGGTACTGATAAGGGGAATAATGGAAATATGGGTAGAAGATATCCCCATGGTTGGTGGAGTATAGGTAACAAAAGGTGAGGTTGTCCTTAAGTTGGAGGAATTTTTCATTGGTGTAGGGGGTGTTTGGTTATTGGTTGGGTCGTTTGATGAGTTTGGATGGAGGTAGTGGATGGGTTATTTATGGAGGAATATGTTTGGGTGTTCATAGGTTGGGTAGAGGTACCATAAAAAAAGGTATCTCCAATAATATGGGAAGGCATCCCATAAGGTGGATCACTAAGAGGAACCAAACTAGGGGTACAGTGAGATAGGGTGTTGAGGTAATGTTGGAGGGCCATAGGGTTGCTATCAAGGAAGGTGGAAAAATTTGTATCATCTTGGAAAACAATATGAGGCATGTTAGGGATGGTATATGGATGGGGATAACTTTCAACATTTGAGGTATATTCCATAGAGGAAGAAGAAGAGAAAGGTGGCTCCTGGTTGGTTTGGTTTCTTAACTATTATCTAGTAAAAACCATACAAGAAATTGAAAGGAATAAAAGAAATCGCATCACTCAAACACAAAGAAAACAAAAGAAAAAATATCTCAAGGAAATCATAACATACACTAAAATGTGTTTTAAAACCTTAGGGTAACTTTTAAGATTGATTGTAAACATGTCAAAATTAATGATCGAGCTAGTTGAAAGATCAAATGGCTCATGCTTAATCATTTATTGAATATATAATAGAGCATGATGAGGTCAAAGTGTCAAAGGCCCTTTCAATTTGACTTGATAATTCCAAGTGTCACAAGAAAATGAATTTGTTATATAGAGGACCAATGTGAGAATGTCACATATCTTAATAGCAGGAACTGATAGTTATATATACAAGGCACATGCTTATGCCAAGTGTTATATCCTTGAGGGTTTGATAGATATAAATATTGAGCTTATTATAAGATTTGATGGCTCATGGCTGATCATGAAAAGGAGATCCAATAAAGCAAATAGACTACAATTCTATAATGTGATCGATGTTTATTAACATAGTGATGAGTTAAAAATTGAGTAGGTTTGAGAAGATAAATAGAGTAAAAGTGATCCAAAGATATAAAAAGCTATGAGATGATGTCAAAGTTTTGATGTTTAATGACCAAATCAAGGTAAAGGTTGTGCATCTTTGGAGATAAAATGTCATATGAAAGCTTGGATGAAAGAGATCCAATAGAGCAAGTGGACTCAGATAGAACAAAATGATAGATGTTTAAAGTCTCAATAGAGATAAAAAAAATGTGCATCTATGGAGATCAAATAGAGTGTGTGAGCATGTTAGATAATGATCAAATAGATGCATTTTAAAGTTGATCTAGTTGAATAGAGACCATTAGATTATGGCACCAAAGGCAAGATGAATGACTGATATTTAAAGTCATGTCTAGACAAATGGTTATTTATAGGAACATGTATGAACTTATGTATAAGCCATGAATCTTGACATAGATAATGATATTGATTGGTCTAACTAAGAAAATCTACATTAAAGAGACTATGAATCAAAACTTGAGTCTAACAGATGCTATAGATAATAAAAGAGACCTAATCTTATGGTGTGATGCATAGAATCTATTGGAAGGTGTGATTGTTATCTCTGGTCATTCTATAAGGCACTAAAAGGTTATTCTTTTGGTGTAATGGAAATAAATGGGCCAATATAATTAAGATGTGAGAACTTATATTTTAAGTCATAATGAACTAAAGTCTAAAATTAGCGTGATGTGTTATAGTCTGAGTGTGAACACATAGAGAAGAGGCAAACCCTAGATCATTTTTTTATATATATGATATCTAGGACAAAGAAAATGGGGTTAAACAATTTCATTTTCTATTAATAAAAATTAAATATAAAGGAGAGTGGTTGGTGAAGGTAATAAAGGAAATTAAGTGTGTCGAATAAAATAATATCTAGACATAGGACTAGAGAGGGATTGAGAGGAGTAAAGAGGAAGAAAGGCACAAAGAGAATGTGTAAAGTATGATCAGTTACAGATTATACCTATAAAAAAGAATAGAGATATAGATTCGTGTATGAATCTAATTTATAAATTGTATTTATATATCCATAGAGAAGTATGATAGGTTGGTACCATCAGATAAGCTAAGTGGGTACTCATATTAGGGAGTGGGTGCTTCCTTAGAGTTGGTTCTCTTAATTTAGGGGATTGATGTCTCCTTGGGATGGGTTTCCTTAAATGTAACTAGTGATGTTTTCCAATGAAGCTAAATTAGAATAGTATTTTATAGTAGTTATTCTCACTATGGTTTTTCTCTTTGGGTTTTCCATGTATAAATCTTGTGTTATGTGTATTGTTGCTTGTATGTGATCTCTACATTTATCTTTTAATCTACATATGCTTTTGAATTTTATTTAAAAGAATTGAAAAACCAAATTTAATTGATATACTAATTCATCCACCCCTCTCAGTATCTAGTTTTATTCCAATAATTGGCATCAGAGCCTAGGGTTCCTTGAAATTAACTTAATCAAGTTAGGTAGATCTTGGAATAGTGAACATAATGGCTAGTCAAGAATGACCTTCATCAAATAAAGAAAATCTCTTTGATGGATCTAATTATGCATTTTGGAACATAAGAATGGAAGCATATTTATCCTCATTAGGGTTTAATTTATGTATGTCTTTGGTAAATGGATATACATCCCCTCCTATAACTCCTAATGATCAAGCTACCAATAAGTCATATGAGAGCAATGCTTAGGCAAAGAATGCTACTCTTTATAGATTGTCAAACTTAGAGTTTGTCAAAGTGATGCAGTGTCAAAATGCTTAATAAATCTATAATAAACTAAATAACATCAATGAAGGAGATGACAAGGTAAAGCAAGCCAAGCTACAAACTTACAAAGGCAATTTTGAGAGTCTTAAGATGAGTGAAAAGGAAAATATTGCAAACTACCTCCTCAGGGTAGATGAAATAGTCAATACAATTAGAGGCCTTAGAGAAGAAATGAAAGATTCAATCATTGTCAAAAATATTTTAAGATATTTTACATCAAGATATGATTATAAACTCTCTATAATAGAGGAAGTAATGGATCTAGATAAACTCATAGTTGATGAGTTACATGGGACCTTCACAGCCTATGAGATGAGAATGGGATAGACAAACACCTTAAAGAGAGAAGTTACATTTAAAGTATCCAAGTAAGCCAAGAAAGAAAAATCAACATCTAAATATGAGGAGACTGATGAAGAAGAAGATAAGTTTGTCAAAAAACTAAAGAGAACATCTAGAAAGTAAAGAGGTAAGTTACCCTTCAAATGCTTTAACTATGGTAAAGTAGGGATTTTTTCTACTAAATTCCCTCATAATAAAAAGGATAACCCTGAGCAAGTAGAGAGCAGTAAAAAGGTAAAACCTTACGATCCCAATAATAACTTCTTCAATAATAAGAAAGTTTTGTACACAAAAGAAGATAGTGATTCAATGGAAGATAGTGATAGTTCAAATGATGATCATGATTGTGATTTTGTGGCTAAGGTAAATTAATCCCTATTCATGATAGTAAGATCAACTTCTATAAATCTAAATCAAGATGAAGTTAAAGACTCAGATGAAGAAGAAAAAGGAAAAGTGGATCTAGAATGTGAGATCATATGTGCTCTAGATGAAATTAACAAGATGAGAAAAGAGAACTCAAAACAAAAGAAGCTTGGAAAAAATGAAATTGAGAAGATGTCTACAAGTCTTCATAAATCTAATCAGATGGTAATTATCCTAAAGATACAAGTTCAAGAGGTTAAAATAATAGATGTAGTAAAAATGGAACTATACTCCAAATATGATGAATGTGTGAAGCTTGAGATAGAAATAATGGCTTTAAGAAAAAAAAAAAAAAAAACATGAAAAATCCAAAGGTCAACTAAATAAAACTCTAAAGTTGACAAGATAATCAGACATTCTTGATGAACTGGTCAACTCTCAAACTCCCTCAAAAGAGAGATCAAGTCTTGGTTATAAGACGGGAAAATTTTCCTCAACTAGTATTGTTGACAATTTTAACCCCACAGGTTGAATTGTCACCCCTACCATTCAAAACTTTGCATATCATGCTAGTTTGTCTTATGAGTCAGTTATTGGTCCTAAAAATACCTTGAAATAATCCATGATTAATAAGTTTTTTTGAGACATTAAATTTGGTTTTTAAAGGATTGTTTATGAAAAAAACCTCATGGAGGCTTCTTTGGGTCCTTAAAGGGTCATTTTTAGGAAGTTAAAAGGGTTCTTTCCTTTTGGGAAGGTCCATCTTCAAGAAAAATTTCAAAAAAGAATTATTTTGGGAGGACTTTTAAAAAAAAGAAGTCTGAGAAAATTCTTTCGAAAGGAAAAGTTCAATGAATAATTTCAGAAAAAGACTTTTCAAAATGTCTAAAGGGTCCATTTCAAAAAATTTGAAGGTTTTTTTACAAAATTTTGAAGGGTACTTTACTTTTGAAAAATATATTTATATTGTTTCCAAAAGATCATTTCAAGAAAGCTGAAGGGTCCATTGTAAAAACTCCAAGGGGCACATCTCAGAAAAAAGGGGTCATTTTCAAGAGAGCCGAAGGGTACTTTCATGTCAAAAAGAGCATTTAAAGTAGAAAAAGGGGCACTCTTCAAAAATTTAATGGTCCATTTTTGAGAAAATTTTTAAGGAATGGTTCAAGTACAAAAGGTCTAAATGAATTCTTTTGAGAGAATTATCCATTAAAAAAGCTCGAAGACATAAATTCCTTTAGACTTTTTGTCTGAAGGAATTGTTCAAGGTAAAAAGTCAAATAATTTATTTTAGGAGAGAATTTTGAATGAATTATTTCAAGATGAAAATGGTGAAGCAATAATCCATGGACAAATTATTTCAAAGAAAAGTCCATTTTCAAAATTCCAAAGGAATTCCTTTAAGAGAAAATAAGTCCATGAAAAAAGAGGAAAACAAAAGGCTGCAAGGAAGTCCAAAAAAATTCCTTTAAATAAATAAGCCCAAAGAAAATTTAATGAATTATTTTGGAAAAAAGGCCAAACTAAGTAGCCCAAGAAATTTTTTTTGAAGGAATTATCCATAAGAAATGGCTGAAGAGAAAAAATTTGAATGAATTGATGACAGTTACATGGATGTCAACTCAGCCTTAACAAATAGTCATTGGGATTCAAATAACAAATGATAAGACCACAAACGTCAAGTTTGATCCCTAGTAAGTAGATATTTACAAAGGTCATGTTTTCAAAGGGGTCATCAATATTGCCATGAGTTTGGCAATTTTCAAGATCTCACGATCAAATATCTCTATGGTCATGGGAGTATAAGACTATAGTAAGGATCATGCCAAGTTTAAATACAAGGATCAAATCATTCACACTTAGTAGATACATGTATCTACCTTCAACATGGCTCTATTAGTTCTATCAAAAGGGACTTGAATGCATGAGGGGCTCCAAGATATTTGTAGTGATTTTAGATGGTTGATCTTAGGATCAAAGTATTATGCTTTCAGTTTTGAGGAGCTCAAGAATAAAAAGGAGTGATTTGTAGTTATTGGTATCTTCTTCTCTTAATTCCCCACTCTAACATGCAAGTCCCTCTTCTCTATTGTCCTTTATTTTATATAGAAAAGCTTTTAATCCATTGAAAACACTAGATTTTCCATGTTCAGAGAACATATATATTTTTCTTCTTTTGATGAATAAGATAGAGTTCATATCTCCTTAAAATATTGTGTTTTAGTGTCTTGTCATGGTCTATTGGGAGATGAAAGTGATAGCTAATGCTTTCTCTCATCTTATCCTTTCCATTATACCTTTTTTTAGGTGTTAAGCTCATCGTTGTATGTCACATAGTGTGCTCTATCATATTGTTTGTATGTCAAGTGTAAGCTTTCTCTAGTGTCTTTGATAGACCTATTGAACAATTACCATAGGTCATGCACAAGCCCGAGCCCCTATGATAAATAGTAATGCTTGGAGGCTGCCATTTTAGTAGTGTAATTAGATCCACATCCTTATTCATCTTCTCAGTTCATGTTAAGCATATGAAGGTCATATTTTTGGTCTATTACCATCATAGATAGAATTTCCCTTCAAGTTTATTTCTTACCTTTTCCCTATTCCCTTTTCCTCATAAATTTGTGTCATAGACTAGGGATCCTAAGTGATACACCAAAGGGAGATAGCCATTATAATCTATAGATTCAATCCATTGATTAGGTTACCCATAGCTTAGGATTGTTTCCATGTTTTAGTAGACTATTAAGGCCTGAAAGTACCTTCACAATGGTGTGAGTCTGATTGATAATAAGTACATCTGCTAGCCTATATGAAACCTTCAAAGAAAAAAATGATCAAGAGTAAAGAAAGAGAAATCTTGAAAGGATACAAAGGTAGTTGATGCTGAGGAATACACCAAAGTGAGAAATTTGGAGAAGCCATAGCTTTGAAGAATTCCTCATGATGCACCAAGAAATGATATGACCAAGTATTCTTCATATTTTTATGGTTATTTTTATATCTTTAATCATTTTGGTCATAAGGCTAGTAATTTTATATTTTTAACTATAATTAAAATCAATTTTATAAGTAAAAATTCATTTACACCCTTGGTAGATATATATGTCATCTTTTATAATTGCAATAACTTTGGTCACATAGCGAAACATTGTAGAACTATATTTGTATGATCAAAAGTACATAATGTAAAGAAATACATGTCTCCCAGTGTGAATAAAGGTTCACAAGTTTTTGAAAATAAGCTAAATAAAAAACCTAAGGATGTGTGGATAGTGAAAAATCAATCCATGATTGCTCAGATTGCACTCCATGTGAAGGAGCAGAATTTATGAGTGATAGATAGTGGTTGCTCAAATCATATGACTGTTGACAAGAGAAAATTAAAAAAATTGATAAAATTTAAGGAATGATTTGTTAGCTTGGGAGACAATACATTAGTAAATATCTAAGGAAAAGGAACCTTGAACATAGACGGTAAATTGCCTACTCATGATGTTCTTTATGTTGAAGGATTGAAGCTTAATCTGCTAAGTGTCAACCAAATGTGTGACAATGTATATAAGGTTAAATTTGGTGCAGAAGGCTTCAAGGTAAATAAAAATATAAAAATAGTTGTAGAATAGAAAAATACTGAGAGAAATATCTACAATATTATTGAAGTGAATTGTAATAGTTTCTTAATGGGAAAGATTGATGAAATTTGGTTGTGGCGTAGGAAAATGGCAACTTTGATAATATAGTCAAAGTGAGCTCAAATAAGTGTGTAAGACACATGCCTAAGATAACCAAGCCTACAAATATTACTTTCAAGGAATGTCAACAAGGCAAGTAGACAAGGGTCATATTTCAAACAAAGAAGTATTAAACTACAAATATTCTACAATTAGTTCATACCGATCTTTATGGTCCTACCAAGACAAGAAGATCTAAAGGAGACAATTAATTCATGTTATTTATAGATTCCTACTCAAGAATGACATGAGTAACCTTTTTGAAGGACAAATATCAAGCTTTTGAGAGATTAAATATCTTTAGAATCATGGTTGAAAATGAGATT
Source organism: Torreya grandis (assembly GCA_037957365.1). Classification (NCBI taxonomy): domain Eukaryota; kingdom Viridiplantae; phylum Streptophyta; class Pinopsida; order Cupressales; family Taxaceae; genus Torreya; species Torreya grandis. The sequence goes on along the minus strand of JARHVA010004321.1, from coordinate 425,556 downwards.
AGAAGAAAAATCAAATGTATAACATCTAATAAAGGTAGAGAATTCACCTAAAAAGAATTCATATAGCATTGTGAGAAGCATGGGATAAGGACTCCATATAAAAATGGAGTTATTGGGAGAAAGAATAGAATAGTCAAGGAAATTACCATAATAATACTAAAGGAGGCCACATTATATGATGGATATTGGAGAGAAGTAGTCCAAACAATAGTATACATATTAAACAAAGTTCAATTAAGGGTAAATAGTGACAAAAATACCTATGAGCTATGTTATGGAAAGCATGCATCTGTTAAGTATTATAAAGTGTTTGGAAGTAAATGCTACATTAGAAAGGTAGAAAAACTAGGAAGCTTTGAAACAAGATGTGATGAAGGAATATTTCATGGTTATTCCACTCAAAGCAAAGCCTATGTATGTTACAATAAGAGGCTATAAAATATGCTGAAGAGCATAAGCGTTAAGGGTGAAGAAGGCATAAAACATGTTGAACCTAATAAGGAAACTAGTAATGAAGATTTAGATCTTAAAGAAGAATTAGATAGTGAAGAGGTTGAGGAAAATAATGAAAAATCACCTCCAATATTTTTTCAAAAGTATCATCCTAGAGAGTAGATAATTTTCAATAAGAATGAAAGAGTTCAGACAAAGAAAAGAGCTGTAATGAACAAGGAGAAAGTAAATTTTGATCTAATGTCTAAAATTGAGCCTAAGAGCTATGTTAAAGCCAATAAGGATGAGAATTGGCTAAAAGCCATGGAATAAGAACTGAGCTAAATAGAAAATAATAAAACTTGGCAATTAGTTCCAAGACCCTCAAAAAAGAATGTGATAGGAATAAAATGGGTCTATAGAAAAAACATCAATGAGGATGGAGATGTTATAATAAATAAAGTGAGATTGGTGTGCAAGGAATATACACAAATATAAGCCATAGACTTTGAGGAAACATTTGCTCTAGTTTATTAATTGGAATCTATAAGAATGTTTCTAGCATTCATTATTTAAAAGAAGTTTAAAGTCTATCAAATAGATGTAAATTGTGCTTTCTTGAATGGGAACCTAGAAGAAGAAGTCTATATTAAACAACCAAAAGGTTTTAAACTGTGAGATGTAGAAAATTATGTGTGTAGACTAAAGAAAGCACTTTATAGTCTAAAATAGGCAACTAGAGCATGGTATTTAAGATTGGACCAATACTTGTAACATCAAGGCTTCAATAAAGGATGTGCAGACAATAATTTTTACTTTAAATTAGAAGGTGAGAATATGTTGATTGTTGTTGGTTATGTATATGACACATCTTTGGTGGTAGCAATAAAAAAATGTGAAAATAATTTTCTACATAAAGGTAAAGTGAATTTGACATGTATATTCTATGAGAACTTTCTTTCTTCCTTGGTCTACAAATAGAACAATCTGATGAAGGGATATTCATATCCCAAACTAAGTATGCAAAGGAGATGCTTAATAAATTTAGAATGGAAGATAGAAAACTAGTTAGTACTCCCATGATAACTAGATGTAAGTTGAGCAAAGAGGATGAGTCACTTGATGCAAATCAAACTATATATAGATCAATGATAGGTAGTTTTATATACCTAACTACATCAAGACTAGATATCATGCAAGTAGTGTGCATGATTTCCATATTTTAGGATGCTCCTAAAGAGTTACATGTCAATGTAGTGAAAAGAATCTTTAGATACATCAAGAGCATAATTAACTATGGCTTATGGTACCCTATAATTGAATATTTCACTTTGATAACATATACAAATGTTGATTGGGAAAAAAGTGTGGATGACATAAGAAGCACTAGTGGTGGTGCATTTTTCCTTGGAAATAGACTCGTTTCATGGTTGAGCAAAAAGCAAGAGTCAGTTACTCTTTCTATAGTAGAAGCATAGTATGTAGTAGTAGTGCAATGTTACACTCAAGTCCTATGTGTTGGCCAAATTTGACCCTACAAGTCGAATTGGGGCCCCTATAGGTAAAAACATGGTCTTTAGATGTTTTATGGGGTATAGAATTTGGCCATAAGGTAATTATAGATCATTTATTAAAATTTAATGTCATATTAGCCTTGGTCATTAGTCATTTTAGTCTTTTTATTATTTTGAGTCATTTAGGGGTTTAAATAGAGTATTTAATGACTTGTACATCCTCCTAGGTAAATTTTAAGGTTTCAAAAGGTTATTTCATGTGCCATGTGTCCCATTATGCCTTATTCAATTGGTCTTAATTGAAAAGTGGTAGGTTCCTCAAAAAAGGGTAGTTTTCTTGAAAAAGAGGATTTTTATTGAGTTCTCTAGAATTATACATTTGAGGAAATTTTAAGAGTGTCCTTTGGTCCTCCAAAAACTTGTTTCACTAATCAGTTTGATAAAAAAACTAAAAAGATTAAAGAAAACTACTTATCTCCCTTTTAACTAGGCTTGGCAAGCAAAATCTATCTTTAGGTTTGTACTTGGTATGGTCAACATGAATTTTTTTATAAAAATGATCTTATAGGTATATTATAAACTCAATAATATTATAATTTAAATTTGGTTGTAGAGGAATGGTGTCCTGTGCTTTATGAACCATTCCTAAGAGTTTAGACTATCTAGTTTGCCTACTAATTTATGCACCCTATAGGTTTTGCTCCATTTTGGCAAAGTTCATAAAAAACCAATTGGTTATCTTGAATCCATAGTATTTTTAAACTCTTATTATATTATATCCATGTTTATTTTCATGTTTCATGATGTTTTGATGAGCAAAGTAGCTTAGGTTTCAAGAGGAAGCACTTTTCTATGCAATAGGTAGTGTTTCCACCATTTTCATATTTTCACAATTTGATAATGGTTTAAAAGGATGGGTATGAATTAATTACCTTTTTATTAATGTAATTTTATCTCCTTACCTTCCCAATCTAATATTCTAAATCATACTCCATGAAGGTGTAGTCATAAGACATCATGTAGCTAGTTTCCTTAAAGACTATCATACACAGTCACTTTTAAAGCTATGTACAGTTATAAATCATGTCCACAGATTCATAGGGAGTTTTAAAATGTTCATGCATATATTTTAAACATATAAAATTGACTAATATTCCATATGGTGCAATAAAATGGTATTTTTGCAGTTATGAGCAACATTTATACATAATTTGCCATTAGTGAGCACCTACAAGTACCTAGAAGAGAAATTCATATTGAATAGGATATGTTGAAACTTATTTAAGATACTTAGAGTTTAAATATTCTATTTTTAATCATTTAAATAGGATTGAAACTAATTAATGGACTATATCACTTGTTCACTATTTGACATTTCCTTACTGCCTATGTATGTGTGAATATCCACCTATAGGTAGCCTAATAGAGAGCAAAAGAACCATTTAGAAGTGTTAAAATTGATAAATAAACTCTCTTTGAGGTCTTAGTATACAATAAAACTCCATGGTAGTCCTAGTTTCAAGGTTAAATTAGCAAATAGAGGTTGTAAACCATGCTAAAGGATTAATTGGTTGTGTTCAGGACTGTTTTCCCTAAAAATTCAAAACAAAGGCCTGGGCCCTCTTTTAAAGACCATGTATAAAGGTTATTAATGGTTTTATGACATATAGGTGACCATGGATTATATTCTCTAGATATTAGAATAAAATTTCAAAGATTTAAGGATAGAGGATTAGTGTAGGATGGTGATTGAGAGGCCTAAAGTTGCCTATAAAGACATTGAACTCAGTCATTGATGTCTACAAATTTTGATCCAAGGGAGACCTTTTTCATAAAAATTTTAAAAATATACTATAAACCATGTTTTAATGTTTCCAATGGTTTTAAATAGTAATTTTGATCTAAAATCCACTTAAGGAGATGATACTTTGCATTTTGCTTCATGTACACACCTTCGGTCTCTATATATAGGCCTAAATAAGCACTTATAGCTAGCCAAAGGTGGAAGTTTGAAAAGGTTTATAATGAACCTAGGTGAATAGTAACCTAGAGTATATTATGAACAATTTTTAACATGTAAAATAAAAATTATAGGTTATTTGATTATAAAAACACCTTCAAATGTCCTTCCCAAGAAAATAAGCACCTACAGCTGACTGTCAGTTCTATGTTATCCATGAGAAGGACTTAGGAATTAAAAAATCAATTTTTGGTTATGGAAGGTGATTATATTTTTCTCAATAATTATAAAGGTGTTTTGTATCCTTTTCAATAAGAATATTCACTTACAAGATGTCACTCTCCCCAACATAATTGACTATGTTTGACTACGACAACATGTGAGCTTGTTGATAGTAAGCATTGGTAGTGTATATGAAAGTGAAAAATGGGTCAAAAAAGGTTTTAAATAAACCTAAGGGAATATATAAAGGTTTAAAAAACTTATTTCAAGTTTTATTCATGAAATATAAGCTATAGGTGTCCCCTCTAGAAGTAAAACATAGTCAGGCAGGGTAACACAGTCTTGACCAGTCAAGGGTATAGAGACACATTAAAAATATTGGAGTGATGAAATGACTTGAAACACTCTATTAAATGTTGTTATAGAGTTGATACAACCTCATAAAATAAAAACAATCATGGAAAGGATCCCAATGATGTAAATACATAGTCTATTGGAGGAAACCCTACTCATAGTCACTCTCCTAGTAGTCTACCTTAGTTTTTGATGATTTTGGAAGGTCATAGGAGATGACCAAGCACATAATTTTTTTAGGAAATATAATTAAAACCTATATAATCTCTTAAAATGATAAATATTTCTTGAGAAAATATGGGAGTGCCCTCTATTTTATCTCAAACAGAGGGCACTCCCTTGATAAACAAAGTCTATAGTTTTGAGGAAAGGAGATGAAGATATGATCCAATAGCTAAGGGAATATTGTTTGAAGGTGTGTGTATTTTATTTAAATCCAAACCAACATGAATAACCATGCTTAAGATTATGTAACCAAATATGGAGGTTTAAACCCTTAGGAGTTACAGTCAAGCCTGTTAAGCATGGTTATGCCTATAGTCCAATTGAAGGGTCAATTTTAATTATAGCATTAGATGAGTATTCCCATGGATTTATACATGTTTATTAGTTCATAATATAAGTATATAAGATATTATGATGTATTTAAAACCATAAAAATTTCATTTTAGGCTTTAAGACAACTCAACCCTATTAAGCAAGGTTTAGGCCTAGTGTCCAAATGGGGAGTCATTCACACTTATAGTCTTGGATATGATTTTAAACCTAGTGGAACATGTTTTTGGGGTCACTAAAGAGGTGATAATTCTTTTATAAGGCAAAGAAGTTGTATGAGAAGCCATTTTTGGACTCAAAAACAACTTAGGCCTATGCAAATTAGAGAAAGGAACTTGATAGGCCAAGTTTTAGTGCTCACATCTTTCATAAGACTTTGCATGGAGACTAAATATGTTAAGAGGTGTTATAATGGGTCCTAAAGATCATTATTTTGGAATTTTTTTGTAGGTTAAATGTTAAATTTTTATGAACAATTCTTAATAGGTCAAAACTATTTAAAATCCTTGCTAAACCCTTATAAAGACCTGATTGGGAAGACAAGGATTGTAAGATACTCTAGTGGAATATTTTTCCTATAATTATTATTGGAGGTTGTATAAGACTCTCTCAGGATACTCCCCATTAGGATTGGGTGTATAGAACTATACAAAGGGAGTACAAAATAGGCTTTTCTTAATAGTTTTGTATATTATGTAGGTTATAGGAATTTTCAAGATATTAAAATCACATGGGACTGAATATTATTACTTAATATAATTACCCGTTTCAATTTAATTCCTTGGAATAACTTCTAAGTGCCTCAACTAGCTCCTTCATCTCAACTAGTGAAAACTGGCATAGTGACCAAGCTAGTGAGAAGGGTACAAAACATCAAGTGAGTTTATTTTAAGGTGTGTATGATACATATAAGGCCATTAATGGTATTTATAGGTGTCATACACTCCCTACCATGCATTTTTTTAGAAAAATAATGCCTTTTTGGAGGCCAAGTGTGTAGGGTGCATGAAGGAAGATTTTTTTGGATTATAGATGATGATGGCTCATTCTTAGATGTTTATAGATGGTTAGGCATAAAAATAATTATTGTGGAGGCATGTATAAAAATTTTATCCTTAATTCCAATCATCATAACTATCCTAAATAAATTTTTGGATGTTCACATAGGTCCAAATCATGAAGGTAGTTTTCTGAGCTAGAATGAGAACTTTCATGCCACTTTTCAAGAGTTTCATGACTTGGAGTGTCACTTGTTCCTTATAACCTTGAATGGTTCATCCCAAATCCTCTTATAATTCACAAATAAATCATTTTATTATATTTACAAGTGTCCTTGTGACACTTGGACTTCTCTCTTCTCTTCTCTCTCTCTCTCAAGATCTATAAGAAATAGCTATTTTGGCCATCGTAACTTATGCTCCACCTAAGTATGGAAAAGCCTTGATCATTTTCATACCATTTGATCAATAATACTATTTATTTTTACCTCTTCATGATTTTTCATAGTTTTTTATACTTAGATGATTGATTTTTCTGAAGTGATAATTCTTGTTTCCTTAGCATATTGTTTCATTGTTTCATCCTAATTATAGTTAGAAAGTTTTTTCTTACAGGTCATGTGAAGTTTTATAGTAATTTTTAAGTTTGAGTGAGTTATTATATTCACTAGTTTCATTCAAGGACTCTTGTCTAGTCCTCCTAGCCTAAACATTCATCCATAACCTCATAATGTAACATTGATGTGAGAAGATGCAGGTTGAAGAAGTGTATGTTTGGTTAGCCTTTTGGTTTTAGGTGTAACATGTATCTGGTTGGTAGTCATCAATAAAAAATTTTTATCACCTCCCTTAAGATAGTTTTCTTTAGTTTTATCTCTCCCTTCCTCTTGTAAAGTTTAGGTGTAGAGTGATCCAAAGTAGTACATCAAGGGAGATATCCCTATCTAGAGATTCATCTCATTCATAAGCTACCCACATGCCTAGAGGTGTTTTAATTGTTACACTTGGATGAGGATAGTTGAGACATCTCCTCAAAGGGTGAAAATATAAGTGATAACAATTTTTGGCATACTTGATGGGACTCTTAGTCTATGAGGTTGAAAGATTTTTGGTGATGTCTTTCAATAATCATCCTTTGAAGGCATTTATCTAAGCATCGATGGTGACTCTGAGGTTATATCAACTATTCAATCATCCTAAGTATTAATTTTATAAATTATTGATAATAATTCCTTTCATTCTTGCTTTCCAATGAAGTTCTATGGTTGACTTTAGTCTTGAGTTTTGTCTTACACAAGTTGGTGAGGTATATCAAGCCAATAGCATCCCCTATCAACCTTGTCATGATCCTTACAAATTCTAATATAACTCATATCATTTCCAATATAATCATTTATAACCTATTCATGAAGTGTATCAGCCCTAGAACTAGACTTCTCCATATCTTACTCCTCTTAGTCAACCTATTCACTTCTCAAGTCAATTCATTTCCACTTTCAAGCAAACACTTTCTAGATATGAGAATTACATGTTGGATCTTGACACACAAAGGGGTATGATCAAGAGGTTCTTAGGAATCTCATTCATAAGGTGAGATATGCATTATATCTGGTCAAAAGTGAGTGGGTACCTATTGAGAGAGCCAATTGGCAAAGGCTTACAAGTGAGATGTTAGATGTGTGTGGATTTATTTCTTCCTTAGAGGATAGGCTAAGAATTCATGAAAGGAAGCCTTCAAAAACCTATCGTACTTCATATCCACTTCCCAAATATTGCTATTAGTCTTATTTGATCCCTATTCATGAGCCCAATCAAGCTTACCAATGTCATCCTTTTCCTCATCAGTTGGAAGGGAGAGTTGAAAAGTGAAACCTTATTTTTAAAGCTAATCTTGATAGATAGATTTATATAGCCAATAATAAAATTAATTATTCCATGTTGGTAGAAAATGAAGTGGAACTAAATTCCTCATTTCCCTCTCCCATTACATTCTCACCTCAAGAAAAGACCTCTAGATATGAGATTCCAAGTTGGAGACAAGGTGGAGAATCCAAGCCTAAAGAGATTCCAATTTTCATAAAATTAAATCACCACCTCAAGAAAATAATTTTAATCCTAACATCCTGATCTGGAGTAAGATAGTGGAATCATGGGGAAAGAAAGAGGAGAAAAACCTAGATAAAGAGTGTGAAGTTGAATAAAAACTTGATCTTATGCAAACTCCTCCTACCCTTCTTCAAGAGGTTTCTTATATTCCATATGAGCCCTATTTTACTCATTATCCTCATGATGATGCATATTAACTTCAGTAAATAATTTTACATGAGAACCTATCCAAGCAAATTTAAGAGCTAGAGTCAAGGATGAATTTGCTAAGCCAAGGTGTGATAAAAGTTTTAGACTCAAAAGAAGATCCTATGCCTAAACATACCCCATACAACCATCCTCAAGAGAACTATTAATCCAAATTATATATAAATGAATTGATTTTCAAACGTAGATAATAAAACCAAGCCATTTTAGCCCAAGGTCTACCTTCCCTTCCTCAGGAGCTTCTAAAATTATCCCCTACACTTCACTCTCAATCTGATTTTGAGTTATAAGTGCCACCTCCTCTAACTCTTTATTCTTGTCCTCACCCTATCACTCTTTAAATTGATATACCTATGATATGGGAACCTATATAGTATCAACTAGTTGATAAGAATTTAGAACTCTTACTTGAATAAAACATACCTCCTTGGCAACTTCATTGGGCTAAGTCACATGATTTCAAGATGCCTATTCTTGCCATTACCAAGAAGGAGAAGGAGATGGAAGACCTTGTATCCCTTGAAGAAGAATATACATTAGATCGAAAGTTTTTATATGATCACCACTATCATGAAGATGAATGTGCTATTAAGGATGGAGAAATATTTCAAGCCATCACCAAAGAGGTGGTAGTCCTAAAAGAATCTCTTGAGACCAAGGTGGAATTTATTGTTATTAAATATGATATAATACCTTAGCCTAATCTTGAAGCACCACCAGATGCATTGTATCTTGAATAAAACTAGATTTATGACCTCATACATCAAGAAGAGAATATTGAAGAGGTAGTGGTTCTAGATGATAAAGAGGACAAAAATGATTTGTAGTTGAGAATGGAGTTCTTTCAATAGCTTGAAGATTTTTTACAAGTTGAAGATCAAGTACATGACAAGGTGAATAAAGAGTCTTCCATGGAATACAATAACCAATAATGGGTAGAGTATTCAAATCACCTTAATGAGCTAGAAGAACTCGTAGATGAGAAGAAACCCAATTTTATTGAGAGCACTATGGAAATCAAGAAGGAGGTCATAATTAAGGATCCATATGAGAAGGTTGAGGTTATTTGGATTCAAGAATAAATAATTTGAATATAAAATATATGTGGATCTTCTTGGTTCTCAATGAACATCATGCCAATGAAGATGGAAAACATCATGGAAAAGTTGGAGGCATCAATGCTAAAGGACAAAAGGATACATGACTCACTAAATCCTTCATGTCATGAGTCAAGAATAATTTTAAACTTACCCTTTTATCCAAGAAGGATTTTTCATTTTAGTTTAGTTAGTGTTTGACTCAATTTGTTTATTCTGGTGTGTGTGTTCCACATGTTCTCATGAAGCACATATGTGTTTGCTTTGCTTTGTGTATGTCTTTTGTTTTATGCCATTGAGGTAGTCAAATGGTCTTGTCTTGATCAAAGATTGTAGTCTTGGTAAAAGGTATTATTATTGAGTTTCAAACCTCAAATTACTCCCTAATCCTAATGGACTGAGAAGGCTACTATTATAGTTAGTATAGCAAGCATTCTACCCCTATGAGTCACCAATTTGTTGACCAAATTTGACCCTGTAAGTCAAATTTGGTCCCCTATAGGTAAAAAATGGTATTTATATGTTTTGATTGGTCTAAAATTTGGTCATAGGGTGTATTATATATCATTTTTTTATAATTTAATGTCATGTTATCTTTGGTCATTAGTCATTTTAGTCATTTTATTATTTTGAGTCATTTAGGGTTCTAAATAGAGCATTTAATGACTTGTATGGCATCCTAGGTAAATTTAAAGGTTTTAAAAGGTTATTTTATGTGACATGTGTCCCATTTTTTCTTATTCAATTATTACTAATTGAAAATTGGTAGGTTCCTTAGAAAAAGGGTAGTTTTCTTTTAAAAAGAGGATTTTTCTTGAGTTGTACAGACTTTTATAGTTATGTAAATTTAAAGAGTGTCCATTGGTATTACACACACTTTTGTATATCATAATTTTTATCATAATCTCAAAAAATTAAATAAAAATACTTATCTCCCCTTTCACTAGGCTTGGCAAGCAAAATCTATCTTTAGGTTTGTACTTGGTATGATCATCATAAGAGGTTTCAAGAAAAAATATATTAGGAGTGTATTCTACACTCATTAAAATTAAATTTGATATTTTTTTGTAGAGTAATGGTACAATATGATTTATGAACCTTTCCTAAGAAGTTAGGCTATCTAATTTGCCTACTAATCTATGTACCCTATAGGTTTTACTCCATTTTGTACAATTCCACACAAAATAGTTAGTTATATTGACTCTAGAGGATGTGAACACTATTATTAAATCATCTCCATCTTTATTTGCATGTTTCATGATGTTTTGATGGCAAAGTATCATAGGTTTTAAGAAGAAGCACTTTTCTATGCAATAGGAAGTGTTTCCACCTATTTCTCATTTTCATTATTTGATAATGGTTTTAGAGGATGGGATGATTTCATTACCATTTTTACAATGTCTTATTATCTCCTTATATTTCCAAGCTCATATTACAAATCATATGCCATGAAGGTGTAGTCATAAAAGATCATGTAGCTGATTTGCTTAAAGACTATCATACACAGTCAATTTTTTAGCTATGTAGGGTGATAAATCACATATCCATGGAGTCATAGGTAGTTTGAAAATTTTGACACATATCTAAGGCACATATACAAGTGACCAAGATTCCATATGGTGAAATAAAATGGAATTGTTATAGTCATGATCAAAATTTATAAAATATTTGCCATTAGTGAGCACCTACAGGTGCTTGGAAGAGAAATTCATGTTGAATAGGATGTGTTGACACTTGATTCAGATCCTTAGATTGTAAAGATTCAATTTGTAATCATTGAAATAGGTTTGAAACTCATTGAAGGATTGCATCTCTTGTTCAATGTTTGACATTTCCTTACTACCTATGTATGTGTAAATATCCACCTACAAGTAGCCTAATAGAGAGAAAAGGAACCATTTTGAAGCATTAAAATAGAATATTAAACTCTCTTTGAGGTTCTAGTGTTGAATAAAACTCTATGGTAAACCTAGTTTTAATATTAAATGATCAAATGGAGGTTATAAACCATTCTAAAGGGTCAATTGACTATGTTTAGGACTATTTTCCCTAAAACTATGAAATAGAGGCCTGGGCCTTCTTGTCAAGACCATGTAATAAGGTTATAAAGGGTTTTTTAACATCTAAGTGACCATAGATTTTATTATCTACATATTAAAATAACCTTGTAAAGTTTGAAGGATACAGGCTTAATGGAGGATGGTGATTAATAGGCCTAAAGTTGCTTATAAAGACACTGAACTTGTGCATTGATGTCTATAGGTTTTGATCCAAGGGAGACCTTTTTCATCCAAAGTTGAATAATATAATATGCACCATGTTTGAATGTTTCCAATGGTTAAAAGGAGTAATTGTGATATAAAATCCACTTGAGGAGATGATACGTTGTGTTTTGCTTCCCATACACACCTTTAGTCCATATACAGGCTTGAATAAGCACCTACAACCAACCAAAGGTAGAAGTTTGAAAAGGTATTTTCCTTCTAATGAACCTAGGTACATAGTAACCTATAGTATAATATGAAAATTTTTGAAAATTGAAACCAAGGATAGATTATAATGTTAAGTTTTGATCAGAGAAACACCTTCAAATGTCCTTCCCATGAAAATAAGCACTTACAGCTGACTGTGAGTTCTATGTTATCCATGAAGACTTAGGCATGGAAACATCAATTTCGGTCTATGGAAGGTGATTATAGTTGGATAAAGAGATATAAATGTTTATTTTATCCTTTTTAATAATAATCTTCACTTACAAGATGTCACTCTCCCCAACACAACTAACTGTGTGTGACTGAGATAACATATGAGCTTGTTCATAGTATAAGCATTGGTAGTTTATACAGAAGTGAATAATTAGTCAAAAAGGTGTGAAATAAACATAAGAGAATATATAAATTTTTAAAATAATTATTTAAATCTTGATTCATGAAAGATAGCCTACAGGTGTCCCCTTTAGAAACAAAACACAGTCAGGTAGGGTAGCACAATCTTGACTAGTCAAGGGTATAGAGAGGCATGTAGAAGATTGGGGTGATGAAATGACTTGAAAAAAAAATTTATGATTTTTATATAGTTTACACACCCTTATATAATAATAAAAATCATAGAAATGATCCCAATGATGTAATACATAGTCTATTGAAGGAAACGTTGCTCATAGTCACTTTTCTAGTAGTCTACCTTAGTTTTTAATGCTTTTGGAAGGTCATAGGAGATGACCAAAGGATGAATTTTTTTAGGGAAGATACTTAAAACCTATATAATCTCCTAAAATGATAAATATTGTCTAATGAAATAGGGGAGTGCCATGTATTTTATCTTAGATAGATGACACTCTCTTGCTAAGCAAAGCTTACAGTTTTGAGGAAAGGAGAGGAAGATATGAACCAAGATCTAAGAGAATATTGTAAAAAGGTGTGTGGAGTTAAATTAAATATAAATAAACATAAATAAACTTTTTTAATAGGATGGAAACAAATAGGGATGTCTAAACCCTTAGGATTTGTAGTCAAGCCTACCAAGCATGGTTATGCATATAGTCCAATTGAAGGGTCAATTTCAATTATAACATGAGAATAGTATTCTCATGTATTGAGACATGTTTATGAGTTCATAATAGAAGTATATAAGATATTGGGATGTAGTTAAATCCATCAAAAGGTCATTTTGGGCTTTAAGACAACTCGTACATGTTAAACAAAGTTTAGTCCTAGTGTCCAAATGGGGATTCATTCACACGTATAGCTTTAGATATTATTTTCAACCTTTTATAACATGTTTTGGGGTCACTATAGAGGTGATCAAACTTTTATAAGTTAGAGAAGTTATAGGGAGAATCCATTTTTGGACTTAAAACCAACTCAATCCTATGTAAATTAAAGAAAGGAACTCAATAGGCCAACTAGAAGTGATTTGAATGAAGGCCAAATACATTTATAGATGTTATAAATTTCCCTAAAGATCATTCTTGTCAATTTTTTTTGCAAATTGAATGCCAAATTTTTAAGAACATTGCTTAAGATGTCAAAACTATCTAAAACCCTTGCTAAACCCTTATAAGGACCTAATTTGGATGATGAGGATGGTAAGATACTCTAATGAAATAATTTTACCATAATGATGATTGGAGGAGGTAGAATACCCTCTTAGGATACTCCCCATTAGGATTAGTTGTATGAATTTGTATAAATGGAATGCAAAACATGATTTTTTTAATAGTTTTATGTATTGTGAAATTTTCAGGAGCTTTCAAGAGATTTAAATCACATGAGATAAAATTTTATGACTTAATATAACTCTCCATGTCAATTTAATTCCTTGTAATAACTCCTAAGTTCTTCAAACAATTGCTTCATCTTAACTAGTCAAAATTGTCTTAGTGACCAAGCTAGTGAGAAGGGTGAAAATTTTAAGTGAGCTGATTTTAAGGTGTTTTAAATGACTCTAAGTCCATGAAATTTATTTATAAGTGTCATATACTCCATTCCATATATTTTAATGGAAAATTAATTCCTTCTCAGAAGCCAAATGTGTAGGGTTCATGAAGGAAGAGATTTTTGGACTGAAGATAATGATGGCTCATTCCTAGATGATTATAGATGACCAAGCCTATAACCATTGAATTTAGAGGCATGCATAAAATAATTTCCATTAATTCCAATAATAATACCTATCGCTAATTCTTTTTGGGACATTCAAATAGGTCTAAATCATGAAGGCAATTTTTTAAGCCAAAATTAGAACTTTCATGTCACTTTGCAAGAGTTTTATGACTTGGAGAGCCAATTTTTCCTTCTGGCCTTGCATGTATCATCCCAAATCCTCTTCTCATGCATAATTAACTCTTTTTATCATCTTAATAAGTGTCTTTTTTATGCTTGGAATTCTCTCTTCTCCTCTCTCTCTCTCAAGATCTATAAGAACTAGCCATTTTGGCAATTGTAACTTATGATCCACCTGAGTATGGTGAAGACATACTCATTTTCATACCATTTTATAGATTAAAAAAATGATTTTTACCTCTTAATTATTTTTAATAGTGTTTTTTACTTGGATTATTAATTTTTCATAAGTGATAACTCTTGTTTCCTTAGCATGTTTTTCATTCTTTCATCTTATTTACAGTTGGAAAGCTTTTTTTATAGGGCAGTGAAATGTTATAAGAAGTGTTAAGGTTGAGAGAGTTAGTCTACTCACTTGTCATTCAAGGCCTCTTTCCTATTCTTCATATCTTGAACATTCATCTATAACCTCATAATTCAACATTGATGTGAGAAGATGCAGATTGAAGAAGTGTATGTTTGGTTAGTCTTTTGGTTTCATGCGTAACATGTAGCTGGTTGGTAGTCATCAATAAATTTGGTGTATCACCTCCATTACAATAATTTTCTTTCATTTTTTTCTCTCTCTTTCCCTCTAGAATTTTATGTATAGTAGTTATATAAAGTGGTACATCAAGGGAGCTAGCCTTATCTAGATATTCATCTCATTCATAGGCTACCCAAAAGCCTAGAGGTGTTTCAATTATGCCACTTGGATGAGGAGAGATGAGATATCTCCTCGAAGGGTTAAAATCCAAGTGACAACACTATGGATGAATCAAACACTCAAGGACATCAAGGTTGAGTATAAGTCACCTATTTCTATTTTAAGTCACCTATTGCTATTTTTGGTGATAATTCAAGCATTATAAATATATAAAAGAATCTAATGATGAATTCAAGAATCAAGCACATATCTATAAAGTATCACTTCTTAAGAGACAAGGTTGTACATCAAGAGGTCATAATAGAATATGTGCCAACTAAGGATGAAATTTTAATTATATCCACCAAACCTCTTCCTAAGGAACAATTTGAATAACTAAGATAGAAGTTGGGAGTGGAGGACCCTACACCACATCACTAAATCACTAGTGATAGTGCATAAGTTTATGGGGAGTCTCATGGAAGATTTATTAATCCCTTGAAGAAGAGATAAAAGTTAACTTAGGTATGTATAATTTTAAAAATTACTAATGAGTTGAAAGTTATAGATTCTTTGACAAACTCCTTTATTTGATAAAGGGAGAGAGAGTTGGAAAAACAATCAACTAAAATCCCTTTGCCATTGATGTCAAAGGGGAAGAAAAAGGTTAAATGATCTCTATAATAATTTTGAAGAGTAGAGAAAGTGTACAAGATGAGTATTAGGCAAATGTACCATTGTCTAAGTGGGAGCAAGTTTGCTATGAATAACTTCAATTCATACTTATTTAAAGCTAATGCTAGCAATGCTAGAGAAGGAACTAAATTATTAGAAGATCATAAAATTAAATTTACATGAGAGCATTTAGTTTTATATCGATTCCAAATGGGGAGATTGTTGGAAATATGATTATCATTGATGTCAAAAAGATCAGGTAGGATTGATGAAATGAATAACATGTTTCATAGTTTTACAGTGCAAAGTTTTCATGCTTTTACAAAAACCATTTATGGATGTTTAAAGTCAAACAGATAGAAGATACATTATGGTTTTTTCATGTACATTATATAAATATGGTCCATAGGTTTAAATGAGAAGGAATGAGCCCAAAATTGAATTATCTTTTCTCTCAAACTAGATAAGGTTTTTAAGTAAAACCCTAAGCGTTTATACATGGCATCAACAAGTGAAGTTTTATTTTAATGTTGACTTGGTATAGCCAAAAACTGGTAACTTAAGATACAACTTAATTTCATATCATCGTGAAGAAACCATCCCCTTAACCTAGTAAATACCAACTCTAATAAATGATCAAAGGACTTTATATTTTCCAAAGATTAAGATTTAATATTTATCCTAGCTTAATCAATGGCCCATGCTTTATCATATGTAGATGATCCAACAAAGCGTAACAAATTAAAATTGTCAAAAGGATCTCTAAGTGAGCATGCAAGTGACAAGTGTCACATTCATGGAGATTTTTAGAGTTAATGATCAAGTTACTTGGAAGATTAAATAGCTCACACTTAATCATACATTGAAGATCCAATGTAGTGTGATGAGGTCAAAGTGTCAAAGGTCCCTCTGAACAAATGTGCTAGTGCCAAGTGTCAAAAAAAATGAGTCTATTATATATAGTACCAATGTGAGGATGATAAATGTCTCAATAGCAAGAACTGACAACTGTGTATAAAAGGCATGCAATTATGCCAAGGGTCATATCCTTCAGGGTTGGATAAATATAAAGATTAAGCTTGTTAGAAGATTTGATCTTATGTGGGTGATCATACAAATGATATCTAATAAAAAAATGGACTAAAATTTTATAAAGTGATCGATGTTTATCAACAAAATGGAAGGTTAAGGATCAAGTAGGTTTGAGAAGATTGATGGAGTAGAAGTAATCCAAAGATATAGGAAGCTATGAGATGAGGTCAAAGTGTTGATGTTTAATGACCAAGTCAAGGTAAATTTCATGCATCTTTGAAGATAAAATATCACAGGGAATTTTGGATGAGAGAGATTTAATGGAGCTAGTGGACACATATGGAACAAAGTAATATATGTGTAATGTCTCGATAGAGATAAAAAAAATGTGTGTCTTTAGAGATCAAATAGAGAGTATGAGCCTATAATAGAATGATCGAATGGACACATTTTAAATTTGAGCTAGTTGAATAGAGACCATTACATCATGGAACTAAAGGCAAGATCCATGATTGATATTTTAAGTCATGTCCAAACAAATTATTAGTTACAACAACATGTAGGAACTTGCATATAATCCGTTAATCTCAACATAGATAATGAGATTTATTGATCTCACTAATTAAATCTACATTAAATAACTTTTGCATCAAAAATTGAAACTAATAGATGATATAGATAATAAACGAGACCTAAAATTATAGTTTAATGCATTAAATCTATTTCAAGGTTTCATGGTTAGCTCTAGCCTTTATATAAGGCACTAAAAGCTTGATCTTTTGGTGTAAAAACAATCAGTGGGCCAACAAAATCAAGATGTGGGAACTTGTAGTTCAAGTCATAATGAACTAAATTCCAAAATTGGCATGATGTGTTATAGTTTGAGTTTGAACACATAGAGACAGAGTAAACCCTAGATAATTTACCATATATATTATATCTAGGACAAAGAAAATGGTTTTGAAAAATTGCATTTTCTATTGAGCTAAATTGAATATAGAGTAGAGTGGTTTGTGAAGGAAATAAAGGCAATGAAGTGTGTCACATAAAGAAATATCTAGACATAGCACCAGCGAGGGATTGACAGGAGCAGAGAGGAAGAAAATCACAAAGAGAATGTGTAGAGTATGATTAGCTACAAATTAGAATTGTGATAAATAATAGAGATCTAGATTCATGTATGAATCTAATTTATAAATTATAGTTGTAGCTCCATAAAAAAATTTGATAGGTTGGTGCCATCATAGAAGTTGAGTGGGTGCATAGATTAGGAAGTGGGTGCCTTTTTATAGTTGCTTCTCTTAAATTATGGGATTGGTGTCTCCTTGGGATGGGTGTCCTTAAATTTAACCAATGAGGTTTGCTAATGAGGCTTTGAACTATGAGACTGGATTAGAATAGTAGCTTTTAGTAGCTATTCTCACCATGGTTTTTCCCTTTGGGTTTTCTAGGTCTAAATCTTGTGTCATGTGAATTTATGCTTGTATGTAGTATCTACATTTATATTTTAATCTGTATATGCTTTTGACTTTGATTTAAAAGGATTGAAAGACTAGATTTAATTGATATACTGATTCACCCCCTCTTAGTATCTAGTTGTATTCCAACAATTGGTATCAAAGCCTACGATTCCTTGAAATAAGCTTAGTCAGCTCAAGTAGATCTTGGAATAGTGAACACAATAACTAGTTAATAAGAATCTTCATCAAACAAAGCACATCTCTTTGATGGATCTAACTATGCATTCTAGAGCATAAGAATGGAAGCATATTTATCCTCATTAGGGTTTGATGTATAGATGTCTATGGTAAATGGATATACATCCCCTACTATAACTCCTACTAATTAGGCTACCAAGAAGCCATATAAGAGAAATGTTGAGGCATAGAATGCTATTATTTATGGACTATCAAACTCAGAGTTTATTAAAGTGATGTAGTGTCAAAATGCTTCATAAATATGGAACAAACTAAAGAGCATCTATGAATGAGATGACAAGGTAAAGCAAGCTAAGATACAAACTTACAAAGGTAAGTTTGAGAGTCATAAGATGAGTGAAGAGGAAAATATTTTAGACTACCTCCTCAAGGTAGATGAAATAGTCAATGTAATTAGAAGCCTTGGAGAAGAAATGAAAGAGTCAATCAATGTCAAAAAGGTTTTAAGATCTTTGCCATCAATATATGATTCTAAAATATCTACAATAGAGGAAGCAAGATATCTAGATAAACTAATTTTTGATGACTTATATGGGACCTTCATAGCCTATTAGATGAGAATGGGAGAGATAAACACCATCAAGAGAGAAACTACATTTAAAGTAGATGAGAAATCAAAGAAAGAAACATCAACATCTAAATCTAAGGAGACTAATGAAGAAGAAGCTAACTTTGTTAGAATACTAAAGAGAGGATATGGAAATTACAGAGGTAAGTTACCCTTCAAATGATTTAACTATGATAAATTAGGACATTTTGATACTAAATTTCCTCATAATAAAAAGGATAACTCTGAGCAAGTAGAGAGTAGTAAAAAGGTAAAACCCTACTATCCTGAGAATAATAACTTATTCAAAAACAAGAATGGTCTAAACACAATAGAAGACAGTGATTCAATGATAGATAATGATGATCTTGACTATGATTTTGTGGATAAGGGAAATAAATCCATGTTCATGAGATTAGGATCAACTTCTATAAATCTAGATCAAGACCAAGTTGAAGACTCAAATGAAGAAGGAGAATTGGATATAGAATGTGAGATCATATGTGGTTTTGATGAGATTGACATGTTGAGAAAAGAAAAATCAAAACAAAAGAAGCTTGGACAAATGGAAATTGATAAAATGTCTAAAAGTCTTGAGAAATCTGATCAGATGGTAATTAGCCTAAAGACACAAGTTGAAGAGGCTAAAATAATAAAACATGTAGTCAAAATGGAAATACATTCCAAATATTATGAATGTGTAAATCTTGAGATAGAAATAATAGATTTGATAAAAGAACTTGAAAAATCTAAATGTAAACTAAATAAAAGTCTAAATTTGATAGGAGGATCAAACATTCTTGATGAATTGATCAACTCTCAAAAGCCCTCAAAAGAGAGATAAAGTCTTGGTTATAAGAAGGGAAAAATTTCCTCGACTAGTAAGTTTGCTAACCTATATGAAAACTTCAAAGTAGAAGAAGGATCAAGAGCAAAGAAAGAGAAACCTTGCAAAGATACAAACGTAGCTGATGCTGATGGATACACTAAAGTGAGAAACTTGAAGAAGCCACATCTTAGAATAATTCTTCATGTTGCACCAGTAAATGCTATGACCAGGTATTCCTCATCTTTTTATGGTTATTTTTATATCTATAATGATTTTAGTCATAGGTCTTGTAATTATAAAGTTGTAACTATAATGAAAATCAATTTTGTAAGTAAAAATTCATTTGCACCCTTGGTAGATACAAATGTAATGTGTTATAGTATTAATAACTTTGGTCACATAGTTAAACATTGTAGAACTAGATTTGAAAGATCAAAAGTACACAATGTAAAGAAAGACATGTTTCCCAATGTGAACAAAATTTCACAAGTTTTTTAAATCAGGCTAAATATGAAACCCAAGGATGTGTGGAGAGTGAAAAATCAATCCATGATTGATCAGACTATAATCCATGCCAAATTCCAAAATTTGTGGGTAATAGATAGTGGCATCTCAAGGCATATGATTGGTGACAAGTGCAAGAGCACCAAATTGAGAAAATTTAAGGAAGGATCTGTCAGCTTATGAGACAACACAATAATAAAGATCAAAGGTAAAGGAACCTTGATCATATATGGTAAACTACCTACTCATGAATCTTTTAAGTGTTATTCAAATGTGTGACAATGGATATAAGGTCACATTTGATGCAAAAGGTTGTAAGATAAAGAGATCTAGAAAAATAGTTGCAAAAGTGAAAAAGATGTAGTGAAATATCTACAATCTTGTTGAAGTGAATGGTAATAGTTGTTTGATGGGAAATATTAATGATATTTGATTGTAGCATAGGATAATGGGTCATGTCAACTTTGATAATCTAGTCAAAGTGATCTCAAACAAGTGAGTAAGACACATGCCCAATATAACCAAACCTATAAATATTACTTGTAAGGAATGTCAACTAGGCAAGTAAAAAAGGGCCAGACTTAAAAAAAAAGAGTATGCAACTACAAATCCTTTAAAATTAGTTCATATTGATATTTTTGGTCCTACCAAGATAAGAGGATATAATAGAGAGCATTACTTCATGTTATTTTTAGATGACTGCTCAAGAATGACATGGGTAACATTTTTGAAGGATAAATTTGAATCATTTGAGAGATTAAAGATCTTTAGTGTCCTGGTTGAAAATGATATTGGAATAAAAATCAAATGTGTAAGATCTAATAAAGGTGGAGAATTAACCAAAAATGAATTCATAGAGTGTTGTGAGAAGTGTGGGATCAAAAGGCATTACTCTACATCAAAAACTACATAAAAAATTGAGTAGTTGAGAGAAAGAATAGAACCATCAAGGAAATGGATAGAACAATGATAAAGGAGGCCATGTTATCTAATGGTTATTGGATAAAATCAATCCAAAAATTAGTATACATTTTGAATAGATTTCAACTGAGGGTAAATAGTGCCAAAACTCCCTATGAGCTATGATATGGAAAGACTACCTCTGTTAAGTACTTTAATGTGTTTGGAAGTAAATGCAACATTAGAATAAAGGTGGAAAATTTGGGAAGATTTGAATCAAGATGTGACAAAATAATATTTCATGGTTATTCCACTCAAAGGAAATCCTATGTATGTTACAATAAGAGGCTAAAAAATATGGTGGAGAGCATAAATGTCAAGGTTGAAGAAGGCATAAAACATATTGAACCTAATAAGGAAACTAGTAATGAAGATTCAAATCATGAAGAAGAATTAGATAGTGAAGAGGATGAGGAAAAGAATGAAAAATCACCTCCAAGATTTGTTCAAAAGGATCATCCTAAAGAGTAGATAATTGTCAATAATAATGAAGGAGTTCAAACAAGTAAAACAATTGCAATGAACAAGGAGCAAATAAGTTTTACTCTAGTGTCTAAAATTGAGACTAAGATTTATGTTGAAGCCAGTAAGGATGATAATTGGCTAAAATACATGGAAAAAGATATGAGCCAAATAGAAAAGAATAAAACTTGGCAATTAGTTCTAAGACCCTGAAACAACAATGTGATAGGAAAAAAATGGGTCTATAGAAACAAGCTCAATGAGGATGGATATGTTATAAGAAATAAAGTGAGATTGGTTTGAAAGGGATATGCATAAGTATAAATCATATACTTTGAGGAAAAATTTTCTCTAGTTGCTACATTGGAAGATATAAGAGTGCTTATATCATTCTCTATTTATAAGAAGTTCAAAATTCTATGAAATTGATGTAAAGTCTACTTTCTTGAATAGGAACCTAGAAGAGATAGTCTATATTAAACAACAAAAAGTTTTTAGTTGTC
Organism: Torreya grandis; assembly: GCA_037957365.1. Taxonomy (NCBI): domain Eukaryota; kingdom Viridiplantae; phylum Streptophyta; class Pinopsida; order Cupressales; family Taxaceae; genus Torreya; species Torreya grandis. Next base: position 403,412 of record JARHVA010004321.1, on the reverse strand, counting down.
AAATCAATAAAATTATGTGTGTAGACTAAACAAAGCACTATATGGTCTAAAACAAACACCTAGAGCATGGTATTCAAGATTGGATCAATACCTGCAACATCAAGGTTTTAATAAAGGATGTGTAGACAATAATCTGTATTTCAAATCAAAAGGTGATAATATGTTGATTATTATTTTTTATGTATATGTCACCATATTTGGTGTTAGAAATAACAAAATGTGCAAGGACTTTGCTACACAAATGCAAAGTGAATTTGATATGTCTATGCTAGGAGAAATTTCTTTCTTCCTTGGTCTATAAATAGCATAATCTGATGAAAGGATATTCATATCCCAAACCAAGTATGCAAAGGATATGCTCAAGAAATTTGGAATGAAAGATAGAAAACTAGAGAGTACTCCCATGATAGCTAGATGCAAGTTGAGAAAAGAGGATGAGTCACTTTATGCAAATCAGATTATGTATAGATGAATGATAGGTAGCTTGATATACCTAATGGCATCAAGACTAGATATCATGTAAGTAGTGTGCATGGTTTCTATATTTTAGGTTAATCCTAAAGAGTCACATGTCAATGCAATAAAAAGAATCTTTAGATAAATCAAGATCACAATTGATTATGTCTTATGCTACCCTACAAGGGTAGATTTCATTTTGATATCATATATAGATGTTGATTGGGTAGGAAGTGTGGATGAAAAAAGGACTAATGGTGGTGTATTTTCCTTGGAAATAGAATTTTTTCATAGCTAAGTAAAAATAAAGAGTCAATTACTCTTTTTATAGTAGAATTAGAGTATGTAGAAGTAGTTGCATGTTTCACTCAGGTCCTATGGATGAAGAAAACACTCAAGGACATCAAAGTTGATTATAAGTCACTTATTTCTATTCTTTGTGATAATTCAAGTGTTATAAATATATCAAAGAATCTAGTGATGAATTCAAAAATCAAGCACATATCAATTAATTATCACTTCTTAAGAGAGAGGGTTGTATATCAAGAGGTCACAATGAAATATGTGCCAACTAAGGATGAAATTATAGACATATTCATCAAACCTCTTCTCAAGGAACAATTTGAATATCTGAGATAGAAGTTGGAAATGGTGGCTCCTACACCACATCATTAAATAACTGGTGATATTGCATGAGCCTAGGGGGAGTATCATATAAGTTTTATTAATCCATGGAAGAAGAGAGAAAATTAAACTCAGGTATGTGTAATTCTAAAAATTACTAATGAGTTTAAATTTTTAGATTCTTGGAAAAACTCTTTTATCTAATAAAGGGGGAGAGATAGTTAGATAAATAATCAACTAGAGTCCCTTTGCCATTGATGTCAAAGGGGGATAAAAAGGGAAAATGTTCTCTGTAAAAGTTTAAAAGATCAGATCAAGTGTCAAAGATGAGTATTGGGTAAATTTTCCATTGCCTAAGGGGGAACAATTTTGGTGTGAATAACTTCAGTTATTACTTATCAAAAGCCAATGCAAGCAATGCCATAGAAGGAGCTAAATTATTATAAGATCAAAACATTAAATTTTCATCAGAGCATTTATTTTTCCATCAATGCTAAATGGTAAGATTTTTGGTAATATGATTTTCATTAATTTCAAAATGGTCAGGTATGATTGATGGAAATAAGAGCATGTTTCACAATTGCACTGCACAAAGTTGTCATGCTTTTAAAAAGACCATTTATGGATGTTTAAAGTCAAACAATTAGAATATCCATTATGATTTTTTTATGTACATTATATAAATATGGTTTTTAGGTTAAAGTGAGAAGAAATGATCTGAGAAGTGAATTATCTTTGTTCTCAAACTACATAGGGTTTCTCAGTAAAACCTTAAGGATTTAGACATGGTGTCGACAAGCAAAGTTCTATTTTAATGTTGACTTGGTATAACCAAGAACTAGTAATTTAAGTTAAAACTTAAGTCTATATCATCATTAATAAATTGACCCCTTGACCTAGTAATTATCATCTCTGAGTAATGATAAAAAGACTTTATATTTTCCTAAGTCTAAGAATTAATATTTATCCCAACTTGATCAATGGATCATGCTTCATCATATGCAGATGATCCAAATAAGTGAATCAAAGTCAAATTATCAAAAGGAGATTCAAGTGAGAATTTAAGTGACAAGTATAACATTCACAGAGCTTGCTAGATAGATACCCAATGAGCATAATCTTATCATAGTTAATGATCGAGATAGTTGGAAGATCAAATAGATCACGATTAATCAAACATTGGAGATCCAATGGAGTGTAATGAATTTAAAGGGTAAAATGTCCCTTTGAGTGAATGTACTAATGCTAAGTTTCAAAAGTAAATGATGTGTTACAATCTAAGTATGAACATAGAGAATAAGTAAACCCTAGATCACTTTTTTATATTTATGATATCAATGGAAAAAAATGGTGTTGAATAATTGCATTTGCTATTGAGGCAAATTTATTATAGAGCAGAGTGGTTGGTGAAGTCAATAAAGGCAATAAAGTGTGTTGAATAAAGAAATATCTAGACATAGGACCAAAAAGGGATTGATAGGAGAAGAGAAGAATAAAGGCATATAGAGAATGTGTAAAGTATGATCAGTTAGATATTATAACTATAGAAAAGAATAGAGATCTAGATTCATTTATGATCTAATTTGTAAATTGGAGTTGTAGCTCCATAAAAAAATTTGATAGGTTTGTACCATTAAAGAAGATGAGTAGGTGCTCAGATTAGGGAGTGGGTCATTTTTAAGATTTGGTACTCTTAAATTAAGGGACTAGTGTCTCCTTAGGATGAGTGTCCTTAAATGTAACTGGTGATGTTTCCTAATGATGCTTTAAACTATGAGGTTTGATTAGAATAGTAGATTCTATCATCTATTCTCATAATGGTTTTTCCATTTAGGTTTTCCATGTATAAATCTTGTGTCATGTGTATTTAGGCTTTTATGTGATCTCTTCATTTATATTTTAATATACATATGCTTTTAACATTGCTTTAAAAGGATTGAAAGATTAGATTTAATTGCTATACTGATTCACCCTCCCCTCTCAATATCTAGTTGTGTTCCAACAAAGATGAACTCAATAAAACCTCAAGGTTATATGCCTAGTTATATTTGTAATAATAGATCCAATATATAATAAAATCCTTCATTTTATATAACATTATCTTTTCTAAAGGGAAATTATTTAGCATATAACTTACTCAATGCTTCGATCTAAGATTTTTCCACAAGACATTTTTACTAAAATAATAATCACCATTCAAATTAACCAGTCAGGCTATATTTTTATTCCTAATAATAATATTACATATATTTATTTGATTTCCACTCATTTTTAGATGAGCTTGTTCCATTAAGGTAAATCACAATAAGATGATAAAGGTGAGATACAATACACACTCAGTAGGCTACTTAAAGTAAGGATCTAAGTAAATGAAGCACATTGTCTTTATATTAAAGTAACCATCTAGTTATAACTCAATACATAAAATATGTTCAATATAAAGATAACATAAGTCTTTATCCATAGCAGAGCCATTTTATAAAAGACTATCTTTTATAAGAATATTACAAGCAGGATAGCTAGTTTTAACCTTTATCAATACAAGAAATAACATCCACCTTATACATAATCATGAGGCACAACTCTGGGCATGGTTTAATAACATAACAAAAATCATCCTTCAATAATAGTCCTCATCCACTCCAAGAAACTACATGCCAAATGAAGGATATATCACCACCCAGCCTTTTGTCATCATTAAGCTACTGCTCTAGACACCCATGAGCTTGAGAATTCTAGTTTTGAGCATGCTTACATAACTTGGTAAAGGCAAGGGTGGATATATAAGAAATAACATCTTAACATAAAAATGACCATGCACAAATATATAGTCATATTCCCATTTCTTACCCAAGGAGACTCCTAGTCTCATATACAAATTAAACAAGCATTCAAGTGATCACACAAGTGAATTTGAGCATTCATAAACATAGAAATTAATAGGAAATATTTCATAACATAAACAATGCCCATCATTTCATTAGATAGAAAAAGGATACCTCACTCAAATTATTTCATCCAATGGTCATAAGAGGGTTGAGAAATATGCCACTACACCTCATCATGGTAGGACTTAATAGTCTAACACAGTAACATTCATAGGAGGGTCAACCATTTTACCAACTTTCCCATCATAGGATGGATTTAAATTGTACTAGAATGAAACTATTTCTATCATACAACCAACACTTAATGTCATAATAGAATCAATAAAGTTAAGTAAGAAAGTTGAAACATTCTAGTCAATAAAGAGGAATACACCTTGTAAACACTATAAAACTATGCACAATAGTTCTAGATGTCAAGACACCCCTAAATTAGACCATTACCCAACCTCTAACAATGACCCTTAGTTAGTTTAGGTAACTAGCTAAACCAAACTCATTAACCTACCCTTTGAAAACTTGTATCTTCATCCACCGCCACTTCTCGAGATACTTGTTCTTTACCCACACTTTCATTACAAACCAGCATATTAGAAATAATATTTGAAGCCTTCATGGCTTTCTCATGTGCTAATTTCACACACATTTCAACCATATCTTCCACTTCACTTGTTGTGTGTTCATCCCAAACCACTATTTATATATCTTGGCTGAAACCTCTTTCATTATTCTGTTGTCCTCTTTCATATATGCTTGGTAGAGTTGGAACAAAAGTCTCTACGAGCTTATAATTGTACCTTCTACTTTAACTAATTCAATCTTTCTTACAATATAAAAAATTTCACCTTTTTGAATATAAAAACCATTTTTTAATTTATTTACCCATTTCTCTCCTTAAGCCTTATAAAAACTTTCAAGTCCCAAATCTTGGTTTAAATCACTTTTTAACACGATTTATGCTTCTTTTTAGGCCTATTAGGCCTATTTGGGTCTAATTCACCAACAATCCACTATGGACATATGGTAATGTATATAATGGATATGTAAGCTATTAAATATATTTCCTCACATCAAATTACATCTATCCACCAAATTATATGTAATTTGGATTGTTAGAAACACATATATGTGCTAAACCCTAGTTTAAGGTTTTCAAACACACTGTCTCAGTCAAGAGCAATAATAATTTCATTGTGGACATTTGGAAAGGTTTAAACTAATAAAAATAGTTTTCAAGGGTTAGTCTAGACATTTTTGAACTCTTCCAACCTTTATATTTATCCACCCAATCCATTATATCATGTTTCACTTCAAAATCTACTTGACTATACACACACAGTCATCACCTATAGGTTTGTGTCAGGGTTTCAAACTTCTTCCCCCATTCCTAACTTAAGAAAACACTCTAATAGTTTTTAATGAATTAAATTAATATTTTCCAGCATAATATATAACATTTCAACTTATCTCTTTGGTCATTTCTCTCAAGAATCCGTACCTCAGTCCACTATAACAACATGCACTATAGAATTTAGGGTTAGTTTAGACATCCATCTAAATAACTAATAGTTATTTTATATTTTATTGAAACCTATATCACATATTATCATCAAATCCTTTATTAATGTTATTGAACCAATTTTTAACTTATTTATTGAATGGTCTAACAATATACAGGTTGTAGATAACTTAAGTAACATAGACTAATGTCTAAACCTATAATCCTTCTTTAGGGCCCTTGTTCTTTATATTTGGAGTAGATATTCATTATACAAAACATTTAGATATCCATAAACATGTTGGGAAACAAATAATCTAGTCTTTCATGAACCCATAAAATCATATAAAGATTTAATAATAGTCTTGATTAATTACTAACTTTATTCAATCATTAAACTTGAAAATGCATGGTATGTAACAAACAAAAATCACCCTAAACAGGGTCTGTGTATATCATCTTTAGGATAAGGGTTTCCTTTGTTCTTTATCTCCTCAAAAAACATAAATTTACCCAAAAAATTTATTGAAAAAACTCCACACTGATTCCTTTATTAGTCAAACACATACCATGGTTAATAACAACAATGACCTCCCATATAGAGGATTGTATTCTTTCTTCTAGCAGTAGAGATTACAAAATCTCATCCATTTCTTCATTCTAAAAATTATTCATATATCTCCATCTTTATATTTTAATGGGAATATGGTAATGCCAAATTAAAATTGACTCCACATCCCTAAAAAGGTGCATAACTACCTTTTCTTGCCACCTTTCTCAACATACAGGTTTTCTTTTAAGTTACATGGCATTTCTTTTTTTCCACACAATGAATGCTATATGACCATGCCTATAGTCCTAAGTACATCTTTACAAATTTTACATATTATTAAGACATATTTGGTACTTATTGGACATGGCCTTACACTTTTTTTAATATTATACAATGCATGAAAGCCTTTGACAAGGCTTAGAAATTTAAATTTTCAAATGTGGTAATTTTGGAGGGAAACTTCACAATTCAAATTTTATGCCACTTGAACAAACCTAGATCACCCCTAAGACACAACCAAGACCTATTACAATTATAAGAAAAATTCATGGAAAAAATGAATCCATTTTGGGATCTACAAGGATGCCCTTGCATCATACTACCAAGCTAAGAAAACTTTGCCATGTTTTGAATATTGAACTTGGTATGTGTTGTTGCTTGATTGCAATAAACCTTCCTCATTGAAGGTGTTTTCCTCCACTTATCTCTCATAGAGGTTTATATGAAATTGGGCCTCAAATCTAAGCCTTCTCTACTTCATCTTCATACCTACACATAAAACCAACTTATTAAACAAAACATAGCTATTGTCCACTTATTCTTTCCATGCAGGTGTCTCCCATTCTTTATCCTCTACAAATTGATCCAACTTTTCCTTCTCTCCATATTCAATTACTATTGTAAGTATGTAATCTTATGCCTTCTTCAACAATTCTCCTTGTGTTTCCCATTCCTCTTCTTGCACAACTTCTACTTTTTTTTGTATACCTTATGTTTGTGTTGCGTCTTGATTTTCTACATTAAGAACTTCTTTACAAGTCTTCCTTCTAGCCAACCAACAAAACCAATAGAGACCTATTACTCTACCAAAATTGATTTTCAACCAAAGGCATCATTACTCTATGAAAATATATTCTTATCTTATCTTCACCCAATAGATAATGAGCTAAGTACATTTCTTGTTTCAAGTTTTGATTAGTTAGTTTCTAACATCTTTATCTGAACCACACACTTCTACTTATTACCCTATGACCCCCTGACTCCAAATAAACCTCTATCATCCTACTATATCCATTATATAACCTTTTTTTGAACATACACAAAACCCATAGCAACCACTGATAGTCACCCTGACTATTGATGGTCACCTTAACTACCAATAGTCATCCTAGCCACCAATGGTCACTATGGTAGGAAATTAAAAAAAAGTTATTTCCACTTACTTACTCCCAACCAAATTCTACTTTTTGACCTTTTACTTATTTATAGAGTCCTTGCCTATTTTGTCAACCCAACCTGACTTATTTAGCATTAGTATTGACTTTCTCTTTTCTATAGTTAGTCTATTTTCTTTATCAAGCATTTATTTCTTCTTTCATTTCCTTTTAATATTTTCTATCATTTGATGTAAGTACTTTATCTTTATTTGTCTCAAATTAATTTTCTTAATAGTGTGGATTGATAGCTTCCTAGTAAGCTCATGCTTTTTAGATTTAGTTCATGATAGGAAATCTACCTTGTTTTCCATCTAACAACCCCTTTATTTTTGTATTTTCTTATCTACAAGTCATTCTTCCCAAGACAAAGAAAAACTCTTCACAATCATCTGGATCACATGTGTGCAAAAAAATAGGTTATTCTACCATACCCACATTTAGTTTCTTACTTCTTCTATTCCAAAAAAATAAACTAAAATTAAGAGAAACACACCCTCTCTAAGGCCCTCAAGTGGATGAAGATACATGGCATCTAGTGCACAACCATGGAAATGCAATAAAATAGGTAAAATAAACTAAGTGGTATTATTTTCTTATAAACAATAGATCAAAATATTAATTAGAATCATTTCATTTAAAGTAAATAAGCTATAAATCAAGTTAATAATAAGCCTACCTAATGACTTCAAGACCTCCTAGGTGTTATCCTCCAATTTTCTAAGGTTTGACTCTCTTAACCAACTCCTACTTATTGAATTTTTTTACCTTCTCTCTCTTTTCCTTAGTCTATTATTCTCTAATTGGCCAAAGTTATCTTCCCAAAAGTCCTCCCAATTTTTTTTGACTAAATAGATAACTCTACTTCTATATAAATTCATCCTAGAATCATCCAACTACCCTCTATTCACCATCCCATGCCTCATTAAGGGACATTCTTTTCCATGTTCAATTAAGATGCATGATGACTTTGAAGGCTTTTTTAGTTACTTCCTAGATTTAATCACCTCTTCCATTTGATTATAACCTAAAGTAATCAATGGAAGGATATGCCAATAGGCATTCTAGATGTTGGATGTGAGATCTTAAGGTAACTAGACAATAATTTTCACCAACCAATATTAAAATATAGATTCCAAACTATCATGCTAAGTTAGAAGGAGGTGATGAACAATATCTTAGACAAATGAGTAATTATGATGGGTTTAACAGTGTTTAAGGTCTAAGATAAGGCTATTTAATGATATAACCAAGCTTGGAATAGTCCTTTCCCTATTCCTACACACTTGATGCACACATCAAATTCCACTAACATAATAGTCTAAGCTAAAAAATTTAATCAAACAAGGCACTCAATCAATTTACTTATAACCAATCATACCAAGGAAAATAATTATTCACATAGATAGATTCATATAAATTTATACACATGAAATACAAATAAATAAGTTTAAAATCAATTATTCAACATAATATAGGTCATTATATCTCATAGACATAATCAGATTCATAATTTTATCATCACATAAAGGAAATCTAAGCATTTTACTTTTATAAGTAAGCAATCAAAACATGATTGATAATAGGTCTTTCTCATGGTTACCAATGTATGATAAGTATACATAAAATCCTTGTATGCCTCAATTGGATGTCACTTAATATCATTAATCCTGAATTTTAGTGAGATTAGCCAAAATATCAAAGTCATCAAATGTCAAATATGAGCACTATGAAAAATGAGGCCTTATACCAACATTATTCTTTTTCACAAGTAAGTCACTATGGCCATTAAAATTTGTATTAATTTTCATAATCTAAACTTAGCATGTCCTAAAGACAATTTTACTTTACCATAAATTGATTCCATTGTTGATTATGTGGCCATCTATGAGATTTTATCTCTCATGGATGATATTATAGACACTAAAAAACTGCACCAATGATTTTAGTTGTTGTAACACACCCATTTCAACCCCTTGTCCACCCTTTGGTTTATACACCACTTAAACCCCATTAAAGACTAATTTAACCCCTAATTAAATTTATATAATTATTTATTTAATTAATCTAATAAAACCTTATTTACACCTCACCCTGAGACCAAGTCCCATGCCAAATCACTAATGCCTTACCCTAGGACTAAGTTGCCCAATTCCTAACCACTTAAGACCATTTATTGCCCTAAAATTTACTCCCTAACCTCCCTAAACTATTTATGACCATATAATCACACTCTTTTAAACCAAATTGGACAATTTATTTTGGTCTTAACTCCCAAAATTAAGTACAAATCACTATATTTAGTAAGCTAGACCTATTCTACCATGACCGATGCTAGTTATCCCTTGATTGATGTCAGTTGGCTAGGATCAGCATCAATTACTTAGGTATGCCTAGGACCTTTGTTTGATAGATTGAATTAGTTGATTTTGAGTGTGAGTTATCATTATTGAGAGCTTATACATGAACTAAAGAACTAGAGACTTTTCCAAAGGCATAAAAGAGGTACACCTTTAACAAACTAAAGGTTTCAGTGCTATTATGCAGCCTAGATTTTTTAGCCTCTCCATCTAAGTTATCTAAACCTACCATCCACTTCTAAGCCAAAATTATTACATCAGATAAGTATTTATTATTACTTTAATCAATTTCAAAGTTGAATATCTTATCATTTATTTCTTTTCATGTCTCCATACATTCCCCATTGACCCAACTACCTATGTTGAAGTTTTGCACTTCAACACTCCGTTACTATCAAACACCCATCAACATTTCATAATCATTTTGAACCTAAAATATCTATCTATATATTAATGATATTCATTCCAACCCTCACCAGCTTATCCCAACCTTTCACTAGCCTAACAACTCTTCAAGTCTCTCTAAAACTGAACCATTCCACCAAAATCAAAATGTATGTTTTTACACGGTGACTAACTTAGGTTCTGCATAACCAACATCAATCCAAAACACCAAAATTCATCTTTGTGTAAACATTATTACTAAAAATATAAATCTAAAAATATCCATTTAAACCCATCAAAACACTTGTTTCTCAATCTCTGTCATAATACAAAACTAGAATATAGTAACCAGACTTGACCGTTTATCACCTTAGTGTTTCTTTCATTCAAATTAGCTTAGTTTGTTTTAAAAGGAGTAAATTAATATTAAATTATTTTATCATTAACTTAAATTTCTTTCTCCTTTCTTTACTTAATCATTTCTTATCATCATCTTTTTTATTTAATTTGTTTTAAAAAGTGGGTTGATATCCATCCAAGGAAGTTTCATACTTCTAGGAGCTAGTATTTACTAAGCAACCCACTTACCAACCATATTAATTCAATTTTTTTTGTTTTTTATTTATTTTCAGGTCATTTATCCCTAGCCAAATAGGATTACTCATAATTTTTGGATCCATATAGTGCAAAACCATATCCAAGTTCACCTACACCTTTTCCATTAATTTTGTTTTACTAGTTTTCATAAAATAAAGTAAAATGATCTAAAATCTAGTGAAACATTCTAGCACACCTAGTGGGACACTTGATTTCCCTTGAGTTCATATTCAATTTAGGATATTTATAATTTCATTAGTGAATAATTCATCTAATTTATTTTATAAGGTTAGATGTTTTTCATTGCATTTCTCTATTTCTAAAATTCAAAATCGTAACTTCTTACCTCTTCACTTCTAAAATCACACTTACTTGTTTTCCTTAATTTTTAAATTGAAAAGGTAAATTCTCTTATTATTTATTTTTTTTTAAATTAAAAAGGCATATTTATTGTTTTCTTTCTTTCCAAAAACTAGAAGGCAATCATCTTAGGACTAGGAGTTGCACTATCATCTTCCACTTGGGTTGTATTTAGATGTTTTGTATTCATTAAAAGAAATTGAAAAATTATTTTAGGATTAAAATCAATCTTGCATACATTGATTGCCTATTTACTTAAGTAACATATATTAATTAATTGGGTAAATAAACTATGTATCAATCACTTCTTTTCACACACATTCTAAACCACTTACACAATCAACTCATCAAAACCTTGACATAAGGGAATCAATTAGGATTTAATCACCTAGAGGCAACCTTCAACCTAGATATCCTATTTAGACCTCAACACAAAGGAGATAACCAACTCAATACATTGACTGAGTATAAACTCTACATATTAGTTATATTCTAGTAAATCACCTGACACCCTTACACTACAGGGTGTGAAGTGAGGGGGTAGGCCCTAATACCAAGCCATATACCAATTCTAACATAGAAAATTTGAGACTAAATTGCTTTAAAATATCCATATATTACCTCTTATAGTACCCATTTAAAAATCCATATAGATTCTCAAAATTCTAAACTTAAGGCATAATCCAAAATCAAGATAAAAATAACCCTTAAGATTTAATGTACTTTTAATGTGTGTGATATTTTTATATTTTATTATTTACTCTCTTTTTGATTAAGTGATTTTTATTCCATAAAATTGTAAACTTCCACCACTGTATCACATGGTTTTGACATAGCAACAAACCAGAGACTAAGCCAACCAAAATCAACCTCACCAATAACCTTCTTCCTCTTCTTTTTATATAGAACACACTACAAATGCAAAAATCTCTCCCAAAAATTTTATGAGTCCTAAAGTTCCTTGGTTTTTTTCTCAAGGGGACATGGACTTCACAAACCTTCTTGACAACAACCCAATTACCCTCCAACATTACCTTGCCTCAATTACCAATCGTGCCCTTACTTTGGTTCCTTATAGTGAACCCCCTTATGGTATGCATACTCACCTTGTGGGTAAGGATTTGATTGATACCATTTCCACTACCCAATCTATGGTAACTCAAGCCTCATATTCTATGAGTAACCCATCTACTAGTATTGACCAAAACCAAGCCTCTCTTACCACACCAATAAATACTCAATCACCTTAAACATTTACCAACCCCATAACCAACCCTTAAAATGTGGGATCAACCCAAATAATGAAAATTTAGACACAACTTAGTATTGGGATTCCATACACTAGTGTGGTTTCCTTACCTTTTATCACCCAAAACCAAACTATTCAAACATCATCCACTCCATTTCACAACTTAGTAGTTTTTATACCATCCACTCTTCCACCTATAAGTACAAAGATAACCACACACATTCAAAAATCAAACCCAACCATGCCCATGTCTCAATAATTATCCACTACACCTAATAAAGGTTATGCCCCTAATAAATAAGGATATATGCCTCTCATATCATCCCAACCTTTCATAACCAACAATTAATATATGGCATCCACCCAACCTTCAACTTCCTTGAACATGAAATACATTACATCATCACAAAAACAAAAAAATACCCTAAAATTATGGGGGTGTACCACAAACTAACGTAATCAAGATGTTAATGGATAAAATGACAAATTTAGAAACATTAATTTCTAGAGCTCACAACATTTTATCCTATGACCAAATTTGTAATGAAACTATTCACCCTTTTTTACCAATTCATCTTTACCCTTTTCAAAAGGAGCTTCATAAATTCATGAATTTTTAAAGTAAGGAGGATCCCAAATAAAATCTAAGAGAATTTAGGCATGTGTGTTATCTCATTTCTTATGATTATGTTCTTCTACTTCAAACCTTCTCCATGTCTTTAGTAGGACCCACGTTGGATTGGTATAGTGTTGTCTCTAGGCACTCCCTCTTTTTATTTTACAAACTCACACAAAATTTATTAGATCACTTCTCCATAAAAATTTACAAGAAAGTGTCCATAACCAACTTGTATTATATTTTCTAATTTTAAGATTAATTTATCATGTATTTTGTTGCTCAATGGATAGGGTTAATCAACCAATTTTCATTCTCCTTACCTCAACCAAAATTGATTGGAATTTTCTCTTGGGCATGTACCAATAAAATTTATTCTACCATATAATTTCAAACATTATGTGCCTTTAAAAAATAATTTACCATGGAAAATAAATTATAAATATGAGAGATTGAATAAGCAAACTAAAGCTTAGAAATAAGAATTCTAACTTTAAACCTACTGAAACTTCTTCCAAATCCCCCTAAAAACAAAGGATCAATCAATGTGATTTTCCTTAAGATGGATCCTCCTTTAGTATGAAACCAATCAATCCCATCCACATATTCAAATCAAAATCAAAATCCAAAACCCCAAAAATCACTTTGTTTAAAAGCAATGCACTCTACTAGGGAAGTCTTATTTTTTAATTTTGGAAAAAAAATTGAAGGCATCGACAATGTAACTTCTAAAAATTAAACCCCCTCAACAATTTAAATCATCTCATTTCATACCAATTTTATATAATAAGAATGAGTTTTGTAACTACCATCACATCATCGAACACATTGTTGATAGATGCAAGACCTTTAAGAACATAGTTTAAGACTTGAATGATAGAAGCAAACTTTTAATGGATAATCCAAACTCATCTCCAAACCAAGATCTTGACATTTTCCATCAAAATTTTCCAAAACACTCACATTCTCAAATATTACGTATACAAACATAAAAAATCTCCATAACCATGAGGTTCATACTGTAAACATTACCTTAATAGACTTACAATTTAAGAATCTATGACCCAAACCTCACCTATTCCACTTCCTAATTTAGTGAAACCAACCTAAATGACCTTACCTATTCCACTTATAAACTTAGTGGAACCAACCCAAATGACCTCACCTATTATAATTCCTAATCTATTGGAGCTAACATAACTTCCCTTAGAAATATTAACTAAGGAAGATGACATAATACCTACTCTACTTTCCTCAATAGTGGAACCACCCATCATTCTTTTAGAAATATCAATTAAGGAATATGACATAATACCTACCCTACTTCCCTCAATAATGGAACCACCCATCATTCCTTTAGAAATATCAAATAGGGAAGATGACATCATGCCTACTCCACTTACCTCAATAGTGGAACCATCCATCCTTCATTTGGAAATCACTCACAATGAATATGACATTATACCTACCCCTCTTCCTTTAATAGTAGAACCACTCACCCTTATTTCATAAATCATGCCTACGAAAGAGAAAACCATAACCATCACACTTCTTCAACCACTTAGTCTCCCCTTGGAAACCCTTCTTAAGGAGGCTAAGTCTTCATATAAACCATTTTCAAGACTATTTCAAAATCACTAATTCTTATAAAAATGAAAACTTGACCAAGCTACATTTTGGCACCATATTATACTTCCCTACCTTATAAAGAAGGAGATACCAAACCTATCAACCATCCAACCTTCAACCACAATAAATTTAACCACCCTTACCTTAACCAAACTCGTAAACTCATCAACATCTCAACCTTCAACCAAATCAACTAACCTAATCCCTTAAAAATAAGAAAAACAAACCCAACTACCCAACTCAAACTGATCAATAACTTGGGTGTTATTCCAACCCAAAACCTAACTCATCCACCCTCAAAATTAGAGTTGACACTACAAACTCAACCTAAATACCAACAATCCTAACCAAGGAGGAATATCAAACCACTTAGGACTCAAAATCCTAAAACCAATTTTCCTTCTATCTCAATTTCACCTTCCATCTTAGGGCCATACCCCTTATTTTTTTAGGACCTCACCCTTCCACTTTGTTGAAGATGATAAACCCTCTTAAAAAGGGACTAAAAACTTAACATTCTTTCCTCACCATACCTCCATGTATCAAAACCAAACCTTCAAACTCAAAACCATCAGCCAAAAACATTTCACAAACATAAACTAAAACTTTACTCATATTACCTACTAAAAGGGTGCCAACCCCAAAAACCAAAACAAATAATTTAACCCTCTTAACATAATTGGTAGAATCATATTATACTATCCTATAAAGTTTGTTTACAACCTCAAACATAACCTCACATCTCATTATATAATTCAACCCTCTCAACCCAAAATAAGTTTGGTTCAATGATAACCTAATTTGTGTGTACCATTGAACACCCAAGGATGACACTAAGAACTATAAAGCTGTTAAAGACATAATATAAAATTATGTGATGAAAATGATAGTTTGATAGAATATCCTCCTCTTATCCCACCTAAAAACCTAAAAAAAAAATACCACCTCACATAAACCTACCACCAAGCTCTCATCAAAGAGTAAGGATGAACCAAAACAACCTACTAGCCCACCTATATTCCAACTTTACACCATTCATGTGGTCACTCGGTCACAAAGTCAAAAGGACAAGGGAAAATCTAAAGTATATATCACTTAAACATATCCTTCTTCTATGTATACACCCAAATCAACTTCACCAAAACCCACTATTTATATCTTGGTTACACCTCAACCCAACCCATCAGGACTCATACACAGGTCAATTCTAAAACAGCTTCACCAAACCTTAGTAAAGATGACCTTGTACAGATTCATCAAATCATCAATTCAACAATATCAAGCCATTATGGAGGATTTATAATCAATTTAGGTCTAACCTTTATATCTTTGACCTATAAAAACCCTTCTTGGAGCACTCCAAGTATCATCCCTTATCACATTCTAAGATTTTGAGATACTGCCCATCCACCTAGATGATCTAGATCCTCCTCTCTTCATCACAACCTAAAATAATCAAACTTGAATCAAAAGTGTCATGATTAATGGGGGAATTAGTATCAAAATCATCTCATCCTCTACTTATGGTCAACTTAAACTTCCTAAAAACATAATATCCCAAACCAATGTCATGTTATGATTTTTCAATGACATAATGGCAACACTTTAGAAAAATTTATCCTTCACATAAACTTAGGCCCCTTAACTCTCCCCAAACTCTTTTAGATTATACAAGGGGAATCTTAGTACAATGTACTACTTTTATGCCCTTGGATCTGGACTATGTATTATATACATTTAACCTTACATAGATACCTAAAACTTGAACATGATGCTCAGCTTCACATCATCCCCAGTGACCCTAGTCCATTTAAGTCATGAAGTGTGACTTACTACCCAAATGACATCATTATTCCATTAAAGGATGTAACCCCTCCATCTTATACCAATGAATCTTCTACAATCTCAACCATACCCTCTTCCTAAATCCCTAAGAAATACCCCTTATAATCCATGTTCTAACATCTTTCACTAGGATAATACTGCCTATTGACTCTTGATACCTTTCCTACTCCTCAAAAGTATGGAAAACTTGATCAACATCCTCAATATGATCCTAACATTGGAACCATCATATAATTAAATCCTTAAAACTACAAAACCAACCTTACCTATGGGGTAATTGATCAACCAATTTTGGCTCCTAACACCTCACCTTCTATCAAAAAAATTACCTTTGATTTTTCCTTCTTGGATAATACAAATTTTTCCTGAACATACTTTCATTGGTGTGTTGTGAAAGGATGTGATTTAAGATATTATGATCATGAACCACATGATCTTATCCCAATTTAAACTCAAAATTATCATGAGCAAAAGGGCTTTGGATTAATCAAACTATAAAAACCAACAAAAACACCTCTCATCTCAATCATTGAGGAAGAAACCCCATCCTCACCTACTTCTTCTTCTTTGGAGTATAATGACCCTGACTCCATCCCTCCTAATTTTTTTTATCAACATAGTTAGTTTAGGATCCCTAACCTATCAAATTAATGGGGAAACCAAAACCATTCTTGTGACTCATCCTAAGATGGTGGAAGATGATTCCCCCACCATTAATACCATCTAGTGTCAAGATGATGACTCCATTATCACCTACCTTGGTACTGAAGACTCCTCCATTCACAAACCTATTCCACCTAAGACATATACCATCTTAAATTAAGCTACCATTGATATCAACTTGAATACTTATGGCAATCCTCACATAATTAAAATTGGCCAATCTTTAGACTCCTCAGAACATCAATACTTATCCTTTTTTTGAAGTGACTATAGGATAGCATTTTTTATCTTAAAGTGATATGCATAGAATAGACCCTTACATTATCATCCATAACATCATCACCAAAGTAAATGCCAAGGTTTTTAGGAAAAAACTTAAAAATATGCACCCTCACATTGCCCTCCTTATTAACTATGCACTACAGTGTCTCTTATCCATCAACTTCATCCAACCTATTGACTATCCATAATGGGTCTTAAATGTCATCAATATCACTAAAGTGATAGGGGGACTTTATATTTCTATGGATTTTCATGACCTCAACCTCACCTATCTAAAGGATGACTTTCCTTTACCAAGAATTGATCATCTTATTAATATAGCTATCAACCATGACATGTTATCTATTATGGATGGATTATTGGGATATAACCAAATATTAATCACCCTAGAAGATTAGCATAAAACTACCTTCATCACCCCATGGGAAACTTTGTGTTATATGTTCATGTCTTTTAACTTGAAGAATGCTAGTATGACCTATCAGTGTGTCATGACCTACATCTTTCATGACCTCATCCAAAATACTATGGAAGAGTATGTAGATGTCCTCCTTGGTAAGTCCAAACATCAGCAAGACAACTTGGTAATCCTTAAATTCATTTTCAACTACCTTATCTAATTTTATGTTCAACTCAACCCAAAGAAATGCATCTTTGGGTTACTATTAGGAAAACTCATTGACTTTATCATTTCCATTTGCAGAATAGAAGTTGATCCTACCAAAATTAGAACAATCATAGACATGACTCCTCCAACTAACCTTAAGTAACTCGAGAGTTTTTAGGGTAAGCTTCAATCAATTCATTGATTCATCTCTCATTTTTCTAATAGATGTTAACCCTTTCACCACCTTCTTAAGAAGGATGTCTCCTTTAGGTATAATAAAGACTACCAAAAGGCCTTTTAATCACTCAAAAGATACATTATCTCTCCACCTATCCATATCTCTCCAAAATAGGACCAACACTTCTACCTTTACATCTCTACCATAGACCATTCCTTAGGTGCCATGATTGCACAACCTAACTATCAACATAAGGAATATGTAGTATACTATATAAGCCAAACACTTATAGAGTATGAAACTTTTTACACCCATACTAATAATTTATGCCTCACCTTAGTCTTTGTGGCATCCAAACTTTTTCACTACCTCCTCAAACATAAAACCTTTATTATCACAAACACTGACCCCCTCAATTACACATATTCTACACCATATTAGAATCAATGTATTGCTATATGGCTCATGAATTTATCGAAGTTTGACGTTGATTTCCTTTAAAAAAAATAGTCAAATGGAAAATCATTACCGATCAATTCACTAAAACCACTTTAACTAACAACTAACCTTCTAACCTTGAGTTTATCAATAAGTCCATAATAACTCTCTCTCTCTCTCAAGAAGACATGTCTTACCAAATGACCCTATTATTTGATGGATAAAAATGTCAACATGGTGGGGGTGATTGAATCATCCTTATACCCATTAAAGGTGATCATTTTCCCTTATCCTTTAAACTTCACTTTGATTGCACTAACAACATGGTTGAATATGAAGCCCTAATTTTAGGTCTCCAAACAGCTTTGTCCTTTGGAATAAAATAAATCAACATCTTTAGATATACTCAATGTGTAGTCAACTAGATCAATGTTCCTACTAGTGTAAAAATGATGTTCTCCAAAAATTTAAATATATGGTAGATGTATTATTGACATCATTTGATCACTACCTTATCCAAGCTACTCCACATTTGACAAACAAGTTTTGTGAGACCATGGCTTCACTTGCATCTCGAATCCCATATATGATTTTAGAAACTCAAATATTTATCATAATTCATAGACTTAACCAACCCTATTATACCAAAATAAACATCCCTTCCATATATAATGTGAAGAAAATTCAACCAGATATTTGGTATAATAAAATTTTCAACTACCTTACCTTAACCATCATCCCTTTTGACCTCTCTAGGAATAGTAGATGAGATTTCATGAAAAATATTACTCATTATACCATAATATGGGGAGTCTTATATAAATGAGGCTTTGATGGTCTCCTTTTTAGGTACCTTCATATCCCTAAAATCCTTTACATAACTAAAGAAACTCACAATGGGAATTATGGAGGGAACTTTAGTGGCTTAGTTATCACTAATTTCATCCTTCACCTTGGTTACTATTGGCATACCCTAAACCAAGACCATTGAGATAATGTCAAATTATGTTTCAAGTGTCAAAAACATGCCAACTTACATCATGTTCTTAGTCATGCCCTTCAAGTTGATAAGGACTTCTGGCCTTTCTCTCAAGGGGGATTAGATTTCATTTGTGAGATCAACCCTCACTTTTCATAGAGACACCATTCTATCATCATCATGATAGAGTAATTCACCAAATGGGTAGTTGTTATTCCTCTCATCTCAACCAAAGCTAATAAAATGGTGAAATTCATCAATCATCATATCATATGCTACTTCACTATTCCTCACAAAATCATTATTGATAATTCCAAGTCATTAAAAAATAAGATAGTGTGAGATATTTGTGACACTATCAGTATTAAATTAATATTATTGACTCTATACTTACCCATATGCTAATGGATGAGTTAAATCCTCAAACAAGACCCTAAAATAAAATCCTCACCAAAGTGGTTAATGAATCTAGTAAGGATTGACACTTGCACATTCCTTTTGCCTTGTGAGTTTATCAAACTAGCATTTGAACCCCTATTGGTGCCACCCCATCCTTACTTATCTATGGTGAAAAGGCTATCTTACCTCTTGAAGTGTACATTCCCTCCCTCCACATATCCATAAAGGATATCATCTCATAAGAGAATTATCATCAATAATTCCTAACCCAACTCAAGATACTTGATGAACATCATTTGACTACTCTTAATCATATTCATATCTATTAAGATAAATTAAATGCCCTTATAACCAACACCTAAAATAATAATATTTCATAATTGGTGACCTCATCTTAAATTAAAATCAACATGTAACTAACATGAAAATAAGTAAGGGGTAAATTTGCTCCTAATTAGATCGGACCATTTATAATAATGCATAAGTATGGATCTAGGACTTATTGATTAACATCCCTTAAAGGAAAGTTGGAACTTAAGCCTCTCAATGCTTTGAATCTACATTCATTCTTTTGTTAAAACAAGTTCTTAATCACCTTGTGTCTAACTTAAGCTCATCCCTTATTCTTAAAACTTATCATCTTCATCTCCTTATTTTGAGAACAACTGATTAAAGAAAAGAATCATGTGATTATCTATCATAGTTTTAGCCTAATAATAAACATGGTTACCATGGATCTACCCATGGTATGATTCCCATGGATACTTTCCTCCCCTTATAGGATGGATCCCTATGGACATTGTCTCTTAAACCTCTTCACCCATCATTTAACCTTTTTGTGTTATGATTTTGCCTTCATAAAGGAAAACCTTAGAACTATAGAATCTAGTCCATATATAAAACAAAAACAAATATATTATGGGTCGTATCTAAACCTACAAACTACTCCTTTGAAGGATAGATTCAAAAATGATTTAGAATTACTCAAAAATGTATACTTCTCCCTTAAAGGATATCTATCAAAATCAAATAAATATAAAACCTAAACCACTCCTTTAAAGGATGGCTAAGTCAAAAATTTATCAAAAAATAATCACATGTAAGATTCATAATTTAATCATATTTGCTAGCATATCAACCAAAAAAATCAAAAGACCCTAAGTCAAAAATAAAAAACAAAAATATATCCCAAAGAAAGCTTCTTACATTGATTAGCTTTCATAAAACATTAATAGACTTCCTGCATTAATCATTCTACACCAAAATAAGATATGGACCTACCTAGAATTGTTATTAGGTCACTTATAGGAGGGGCAATCCATCCCCATAAGAAGGTTACACTACGCTTCATTCACCTATCTAAAACATATCACCCTTTTTCACCCTCTCAATCAAGGGATTTTGATCTTACTTGACACAACATGATCAAGTCACTTATTTAATAAATGAACTAATACTAATGATAAGTAGGTGAGGAGATTATGTACATAATCCTACCTATTTTGGTTATGGTCTTTACCAATGAGATAATTTAATCTCCTTATTCTAATTTCATGACTACTTGTTGAAACAATCATTAAGGTGTGTGTCTTACATTTTTGAGTCATCGTATCCTCATTCACCTTTACCTTTTACATATAATATTTCAGCCAAAGTAATATATATGTCAAGGTTGAATCTCTCAAAATCATCTAAGTCATTACAATAGAAAATCACATAATAAATAATTTAGTTATTTTGTTATGTATATTTTATTTCATAAGTGTTTTTATTATGAAAAAATTATATTTAACCATTTAAACACATGATTTATTATAATTCACATAGGTGTTTTATAATCTCTTTCCTCAAATCATCAAATAAATCACATCCTAATCATTATGCTAATCAAATCAACACCAATATACATCATCCATCTAATCAAAAACCATAAAGTTAAAATATTTTATCACATAAAACTCATAGTAGAGTTTTAATGTGTATGAATCAAACTACAATCTCATTTAGTCTCTAATAAATCTACACATGACATAACAATCAACCACTTGCTTTTCATCATCAAAAGCAAATCAACCATACCTAGTCATTTTTATAAAAAATAGATAATGATTTTCATCTAAACCATTCATGTCATCCAAATCACATATACCTCTAAATATAAAGATCACATGGATACATTCAACTATATCATAGACATCAAAATATGATGTACCACATCATGCATACACTTGTTATAGGGAAGAATGCAAAAACATGCCACCTTTTCATCATATAAACATGTCATCATCACATAATAGGAACCATGATCACATCATAAATCATAACTACCATAAGCCATCATCATAAATAAAACATGTGATGAATCAAAAAATATAAGTGTCCATGTAAATGTCTCAAAATTATATATACATCATGATACAATGACTCATAGGTTGAAATCAAAATCATAATACAATACCATAATTAGTAATTTATGATACAGGGCCACCACAATACCCTCAACCCTATCTATCTCTATTCCATGTGTGTGTACCTGAGGATGCCTTGTGGCCTTTACTACTACTACATGCAATATTACCTAGGCTCATTGACCTTAATGTTATCCACTATGCAACCTAATTTTCCACGTACTCTATATACCAAGGCACATCTATAATCCTCATAATAGAGTGCCCCTCATAATACCTCAACACCTCAACTATATATGTGTACCTAGTCAAATTATTAGTCTAAGGTGGTCCCATAAATACTCTAGTCCCACTTGAATATGGCCCACTCTATGATGGTCCCCTTCCTACCTAACTTAGGGCATCTCTCTAAGCTGTAACAATGGTCAATTATAACTGTAGGCCATCTCTCTCCTATGTCATCATTACCAACTAAGCCTATGTACTATCTTACTACTATGTAATCGTGGACAAATTATCCTATGTAATATATCTTTGTTACATCATAGTGGTCACCTACCCCTACACTATATCTCTTTATCTAGACACCATCCCTCTTAATATACAACTAATCCCTCTTGGCCCTTAATCTAGCCAATCCTACCTATAAAGTATCAGTTGATATTATCTTAACATTATTCTCATCAATCACCCATATGAAAATCACCCTACCCATCACCTTATCCTCTATCTCCATTTGAAGCTATAGGGTGCAACTTATTCCACCAAATAATGTACTCTAGCAAAACCCTAACATCATCTACTACTATAAGAGCTAGTAGATCCTCAAAATGTGGCTCCTCCTATATAGACTATGGTAATGGAAGTGGTGATTTAATATCCTCATGTATATATCTTGGGAACACTCTTGGGTCACCATACATCAAACTGAACTATCACTAAACATGGTCAAAAGGTATCAACTCTGCCTCATGCCACGTCCTCCCATGAATCTAGCCAAATCTCTGAATGGATAAGGTATGTTCACATAACCCCCTTCATGATAAAAAGACCCACATATGGTCTCCAAATGACTTCTCTAGCTACCAAAGCCTCCATCTACTACTTGTGTCATGCTACATCTTGTACAACACCATCTATCTATGGTAACTCCATATCCAACCTCCACTACATAAAACCCACTATGAATCAAGCATGGTGGCATGTAGCCAAGAGAAATCCAACTAAATATAAAAAAGTGGTGTGCTCATATACCTAATAGTGAAAAAATAAACACACACTCATCATATACTCTTGTGTACATGATAGGCCCAAATCTCCTAATATATTTATGTTAATAGGGCTAGTTCCCATGTATATACATCCATCTCCTCATACATCTCAACTAAAACACTAATCAAAGCCCAGGAATACCTCCCATCATGAAAATATATCAAAGCATAACATGTGATGGCTATCATCAACCTCTTACCTATTATATCCATTTGATATATGTCATCAAAGTAGAAGCACCAAGAATGGTATCAAGCCTTTGTTGCATCCTCACCATATAAAAATCCATCTGATCATCTAACTCATCATCATCGATCAACTTAATTGCTTGAATCTATATCAGAAGTCTCAAGATCCTATATGTATCCTCTAGAGTAATCATGATCTCTTTTATGGGCAACTAAAAGATTTTGGTATCTAAATCCCATGTCTTGATGAGGGCCACCAACATACCTACATCTTGGGGCATGTCATGATAGTATCACAAATCCCCTAATCCCATAGTTGTCATGTGGGACCAATCCTTAGTTGTCATGTCTCTCTAAAACTCCTCTAGTATTGGTAAAACTCAATCCTACATATTCAAAAAGGTCCTAGCCTAAAATGTTATATTCTAGACTTAATTCACCATAAACCATCAATAAAAAATATCAAACATTAAACTACTTACATAACCACTCTACACCTAAAATTAACTAATATTTCATAACACTTCACCTATCCCAGCCTTATAAATAAAACCTTCTAAATAGACTCAATTCTCACCTACACTTATGCTCATTTGGTCTATAAAAAACTTTGATATTTACAACCCCCTTAGGCCCATTCGGCCTCTAAACACCTTTTTAACCCTTTAGTAACCTAACACTCACACCTTACTCCTTAAACCTTATAAACTTTATAAAGCCTAAACACCATCCACAACAACACCAAAACCTTTCAAAATTTATAAAATCACAACCCAAACTTGAATTTTCACCCCTTTAGCCTTAAAGTGGGATCAATTCAAGTCATTGGTCAACTAATACCGGTCCCTTATCGATTGGTATTGGTCAACCCTGACTGACATTGATCACTATAAAAATTAGGACCAAACATAAAACCTGAATTCTTTTACAAAACCCATTGTAAACCCAAAATTTCATAAACTCTTCCCTCCCCCTACCCTTTTCAAACCCCTTCCCACTACCCTAACCTATAAATCTAAACTATGAACCAATAATCTCACCAAAATAAATAAAAATAAAAAAACACATTACACTACCTTCACCCAATGCATGCACTCCTACACCTTACATTACCTCCTCCTCCATGTGTCACTCACTAAACTCACTTCACCTAATCACCTTACTCACCTTGGTCTTCACCCAGTTCCCACACTCTCTCCCCGTGCTCACCTAATCACAAGCCTCCATGCGATCGCCTAGTTACTCCAATTTCCTAAAAAAACTCTAGGTTCACTTTCAAATGTAAAAACATAAAAAAATTCATCAAATTTAAAAATGCAAATGAATTTACTTTTTTGGTTTACAACCCCCTTTTATAATGTTTGACCATTGATCGATGTTGGTTTTACCTAAATTAGTCCAACCTATATCAGTTGCCATGATTATGGCTTTTTCAAGCCCTGTAACCCCTAACCACCCAATTTTCACCCTTTCACCACATAATAGGTCCCCTATTTTTACCAAACCAAATTGTACACCAAATTAGGCAACTAATTTGTACACATACAACCATTTTTTTCAACACAACCATATTGAAATAACCATAAACTCATAGGAGATCACATTATTCTCTACCAACCCACCACCCAAATCACCTCAAACTGGATCATTTTGGCCTATCATTCACACTTTTTTTGACAACCTTGACTTGGTCATTTTGACAACATAATTACCTAAACATATTTATTAACTTAATAAGTACACACTAGTTTTGTGCACAACCCTTTATGTGAATCAAAGCATGACCCCTTGTGGTCCTAACACTTACAACCATTTTATATTTTTAAGATCACATCTTACTTTTTTATCCTTGAGAACACATACACCTCAACTAAGAGACTTGAGTTTATATATGTACCCTATATTAGCTAAGATAACATTGTGGCCTAGTTACCTTATCACTTGTCCTTCTAGTGTAACCCTATTTACAAACTACTTCAACTATGGCATCCTATACTATCCATGATCTATGATATCATAATTAGTTGTATTCTTTGCACCCATTTGCACCTAAATTCCTAACCAACCAACCTTATCACTAATTTATCCACTTGTCAAACCTAAACCTAACTCTATTTCACCTCATCGATTCCTAGTTTGAGGGGGAACACCTCCTCCCATACTTGGGACATCTAACCTTCCACAAACCATTATTTTTTATTTTATAGTTTGTCAATACAAACTGCACAACAAAAAGAAGTAAATGTAGACACTATAAAATTTCATTAATGTTTCTAAATGTTGTAGCACACCCCTTTTAATCCCTTAGCTCCCTTTTGGTTTAAACACCTCTTAAACCCCTTATAGACTCATTTACCGCATACGCACATTTATTTAATTATTTATTTTATTAATCTAATAAACCCCTATTTACACCTCACCTTGAGACTAAGTCCCATGCTAACTCACTGCCACCTTGCCCTATGACTAATTCACATAATTCCTAACCACCTAAGACCATTTATTTCCCTAATATTTACTCCCTAACCTCCTAACACTATTTTTACCCATGTAATCACACTCATTTAAACTAACCCAGACTATTTATATTGGTCTTAACATCTAAAATTAAGTGTAAAGCTCTTTTTTTAGTTAGTTAGACCTATTATAATATGACTGATGTTAGTCATCCCTTGACTAAAGTTGGTTAACTAAGATTGACATTGATCACTTAGGTCTACCCAAGACCTTTATTTGATAGGTTAAATAAACTAAGTCTGAGTTTGATTTATCATTCTTGAGAACTTTTGCATGAATAAGAGAACCAAACTAGAGAACCAGATACTTTTTTAGAGTCATAAAACTATTGCACCATTTATAAATTCAAGGTTTCAACACCATTACATTGCTTGAATTCTTCTACGTCTCCATCCAAGTTCTCTTAACCTATCATCCACTTTTATGGAAACATTGTTACATCAGATAAGTATCTATTATTAATTTAATCAACTTTAAAGTTAGATATATTAGTATTTGTTGATTTTATTATCTTCATGCCTTCCACATAGCCCCAACTAACTATTTTAAAGTTTTACACTTCAACACCCCTTTTCCATCAAACACCCATCAAGCTTTCATAATCTTTTTGAGCTTAAAACCTTTGTCTAGATATTTATGATCTTCATTCCAACTCTCATGATCCTATCCCAACCTTTAACTAGACCAAAATATCTTTTAAACTCTCCAAAACCCAACCATTTCACAAAAATCAAAAACTATGTTCTTACATAGTGACCAATGTCAATTCTGCATAACCTATTGTCTGTAAAAAATGACTCCTCATTTTTCAGACAACATATGACTATTTTGGTCCTGCATGGCCAAAATTGTTCATCCCCTTTCCAAAAATTTGTTTTGAACATTCAATTTCATCATTTTCTCAACTTTTTGGTATAAGGATTAACAGGTTCAACCAGTTCAAAAGGTCTGTCAGCAAGCATCAAAATAAGGATTAAACCATTGAACCATTGAACATTAAACCTTTTTGGTTCAATGGGTTCAATGGGTTCAAAGGTTCAACATCATCAACAAGAGTTAAGCGCTTTGGTAGAGGTTCAAATTTTGACCGTTTTAAGGTTTTGTAGCCCCTATCACTTAAAAAGTCTTAAAAGCTTGAACCATTGAACCTTGAAGCATTTTCGTTCATTGATTCAATGGGTTCAACATTCAATCAATTCAACACACTGGGTTTAAAGGTTTAAAGGCCATCTTAGTTAAGAAAAAAAGTGCACACAAAAGAAAGAGTCAGGTGGATGCTGCTAAGTATCGATGACTGAGCCCCACTAAACTTTGTTTTTGTGAATTGGTGGATATTGCCACATGTCCCTCTTGAAGCTTGTTGGGAACCTCCAAGTGTCACTATCTGCAGTCTCTTCCCTTAGCTTCACTATTTTGAGCAAAGACCATGGTGGGCCTAGGGACAAGTGACTAAATGAAGTGAAACATGTCAAGTGTCTACATCTATGCCACTAACAAATGTATTCAGACCGTGCCACGTGTCCCTTGTAGAGATCATAGAGGCTGACAAGTTTCATCATCTATGAGAGCCCGACTGAGCCCCAAACATTTCTTTGATGTTGTAAAGGCTCGAGGAGGTAGATGTTACCAAGTGTCAATACTGGAAAATGCCACGTGTCCTCACCAATTCCTATGGAAGACACCATGTGGCACTTGTTCAAAGAGCAAAAGGTGACACATATTAAAGGAAAGGGGAACTCACAATATAAAGGCACATATAGAGCCAAGGAAAGGTTTCCTTCGAATGAATTATTTGAAGGAAATGAAAGGGATGACAGCCCACCGAAGAATGAAATCCCAAAGGCCACATAGAAGACACTAAATGGAATGTTCCCTTCAGAAAAGGTTTGAGCCTCAGAGGGTAGCAGAAGCTGCCAAGTATCATAAGCCAAGACACAATTTTGAATAAAGCCTCAAAGCACAGAACTTGCCATGTGACCCGACCCAATGTAGTAGATGCTACCAGGTTTCTACATCCACCCCCCAGCCTCTAAAAGTTTAAAATCTTATTTTGATAAGCCTATTTTGATGTTTCAGATGACACCATGTGTCCTCACCTATGTCATAATGGAAAGTGGCCATAGCAAGTGAGAAAGACATGGGAGAATTGCTAAGAAGAATGACAAGCCTGTAAACATCAAATTTGTCATGATAAAGTGTTTATTGATTTTATTAGACTTACATCATGGACCCAAATGCATTCAAAAGAGCCTAAAGCCAAGACTAAGAGAAGGAAGAGACAAATTGGAAAACTTAGCAGGAATTAATTCTAGTAGGTTAAGCAGTTCATCGGGTAGATATTTGGGGCCTGCAAACATTGAAAGTGTCATCTATTTGTCCCCTATGAGATAAAGATAGAATAGATAGTTGCATGGCTAAGTAGGTGATGGAATGAAAGATTTAGGCTTGAGAGGAGGCACTAGAGATAAATTAACATGCCACAATCAAGGCAGCCACCCTGCTCCAGCATGGCCCTTTCTAACAAGACCAAAATGCATCCAAGGCATTAAATGTGTTGAATGGGTCACTCCATGGGGAAAAGTACCAAGCCTCCCTCAGGCCTCTATATAATGTAATCTCTTGTATCATTTGAAGGGAGATCTTTTGCTTACCAGAATTGAAACTCTACCCAAATTGAAAGGTATTACTGAGACTTTGAGCTCAGATTGTAGTTCATATTTCTTTGATTAAATGAGAAAGCAAGTTACTTGTAGACTTTGTGCTATTATATCTCACGCTACTTTAGGAGATTACTCATATGTTTGTCTTCTAAAATCATTCTTGTTTATTTTATTTAACAAGTAGAACTAGTGGAGGTGATAAGGAAGGTGTCCTGAAGCCAACTACTTTCAGACTTTGTGCTATCATAGGTGTCTTCAGTGTGTTTTTTTCTTTTCTATTTCTGTGTAAAAGACCTTGGGATGACTTTGTGCCCTCATTGTATTTTGTATCTCCCTCTAGGGTAGTAAAGGTGGAGACTTTGTGATACATATTAGATTGCTGGTTACTTTAGACCTGATTACCAGTCACTTGTTACCAAGAAGAGTCCTATTGTTTGTAAGAACAAGCACTTCTAAAAGAAGAGAAGTGCCATCACCAATCACCTAGTATTTCTCCTCTATTTTTCAGCATCATCTATAAAAAAGAGAGATGGATGGTTTATCCCACCCCTGTGTCTTACTTTTGGCTTACGTATATAGTATATAGCCTCCACATATTTAATAGGGAACCTCCCCTTGATGAGAGGAGAGATTTGTCCCCTATTGATGTAGTAAAATTTCACACTAGGATGACCCATCTCCTTATGCTGTGGTGATAGGAACTATTTTGGTCACCAGTTAGCTGGCTGACAAAATATTCACCCAACAATTTTTGGCGACTCTACTGGGGACATAGTAATTTTGTGCAATTTGGAACCTCAATTTTAAGATTGAAACATCACCTGTGTCTTACCCATTATCATTATAACCTTATCCATGCATTCTATTGTGGATGAATTAATTTCTCCAGTGCTTTCCCATTGTTAATTTTTCCTCCCCAGCCTCATGCAACAGTTTTTGGTGACTCCGCTGGGGACACACTAATTTTGTGCAATTTGGAACCTCAAGTTTCAGATTGAAACATCACCTGTGTCTTAACCCATTATCATTATAACCTTATCCATGCATTCTGTTATGGATGAACAAACTACTCTAGTGCTTTCCCATTGTTATTTTTTCCTCCCCAGCCTCGTGCAACAGTTTTTGGTGACTCTGTTGGGGATGAACGTGTAGTCTGAAGCCTCATGTTTTAGATTGAATCAATTCCTTCCCTTATCCATTATATAGACTTTTGTGACTCTATTGCATGTCTTACCCATTATCATTATAACCTTACCATCTTCTTCCATCTCTGTTATATTATCTGGTCTACAAAACTAGAGCTGCTAAGAAAAAGTGTGCAGTTTGAAGCCTCAAGCTGAAGCACAGCCAGTCCTTTTCCATTTTTGTTTTGTAATTTTTCCACTCCATCCATATTTTTTATCCCTATTTTTCATAATTAAATCATGGTAGTTTGAGGCCCCTAGGGTAACTCTTTTAGTCCACTTAACTTGACGCCACCTCTGCATGAACACCCACGTAGTTTAAGAAAGAATTTCCCCAAATTCTTTAGTGATAGGATAGTTCACCATGATAAACACATTACAGCATTTATCATATCCTATGGTGTGATAGGGGTGGAATTTGAAGATATGGCAGTCATGCTTTTTGTGGAGACCCTACAAGGTGCTGCTACAGACTAGTTTTACCATTTGCAAGCTAGATCAGTAACTGACTAGGATACACTCAAAGCCAAGTTTGAAGCTAGGTTCAAGCCTGCAGAAGATGTGCAGGCCTTCCTAGCCTATCTTAATCAGATGAAGAAATATCCCCATGAACCTATGAGGGACTTCATTGCTAGGTTCAACAAACTGAGGCACAAGATTCCCATGGTCACCCAGTTGACACCTCAGAACCTCAAATGCTTCTTCATCAACTCACAACTGCGTGAAGTGAGTTTTCTACTGAGACGAGCTAGCCACATAGACCTTGCTACTACCCAAGATACTAAGGTAGATGATGACCTTATCTTGGTAGGAAAGATAAGGAGATATCCTAACAAAGGCAAACCTTCTTCATCTTTTGGATACTCACCCGTAGCCACCACTGACCCATTGGTCCAAAAGCTAGAAAATGAATTGCAAATGTCACAAGGTATGTCCTCTGCTCCTCTATATATAGATTCACCAAGGAGTACATTCCCTAATTAGCCATATCAAGGCAACGTTGCTAGAAGTCAAGGGCAACCAAATCATCTTCCTCCCCCATAGAGGAACCTTGCCCTTGAAGCACCTCTAACCAACTCAGTAGTTGGATATTTGGAAACAAAACATGTTTCCTATTTCCAACCTAAGTTAGAGCAAGAAAATGGTGTTGATCTCTTCACAAAGTATCAAGAAGAATCAGCTGGTGACTCCCACATTGATTTCCTAAATTACTAGGATAAACCCAAGAGTGAAGGTGAAGCAGTCGAAGGATTAATGTAGTATTCACCCAGTCTAAGAATCAATTAGCCTAGTAGGCTAACAAAGAAAAGATAGAGGAGTGACCCCAACTAGCGATTTTAATTACTGAGCGGATAACCCCTCTCCCTTTCTAGTAGAAAGACTCGGTGATTGCTAAGGAAGTAAGTACATCAAACATCTCTACACCTTCTACTTCAAATTTGTAGACCAGTCTTCCCCTTCCCAAAAACTAAAAGGATGAACTCCCATCCTCTCTTCCAAGTCCATCTCAATCATTTGACATAGTTAATCATGTCAAGAAATTTGAAATTCAAATGACTGAGTTTGAATCCCTGCAAGCCAATCTTGAGCAATTGGACATTGATGGAGAGCTAGCTGTGGACCTGTCTGGGGCAAAAATTGTGGTCACCCAAATGTCAGCCCCAACAACTCAAATTCTATTTGAGCCTTCAGGTAGGGGTAATTACTTCTTGACCATAGAGGATGTTCATATCTTAGCTGATGAAAGTCTCATAGCCAACAATCTAGTATTTTATCCAAATAGGACATCAAAAGAATTAGTAGGGTGAAACATAAATCAAGAAGGATATTCCATCTCCAATGAAGAGAAATCTAATGAAAGATCAGCTCTTGATGATGCTTGGATCTTGGAATTTGATGGCAACAATTCTTCCACAGATGGATGCAAATCTCTGTTGCTCAAATTAAAAACTGCTCAGGATGAAGAGGTCAAACCCCTTCACACCAAAGGAGATGTTGAGTTGATGGTTTGCTAGGGGTTTGAGGTTGAAAATCAAAGCATGTGCTAGATTAAACTCATAGAACATCAAGCTATGGTGGTGGACCATACTTTTGTATTCCAAATTCAACAAAAGGAACTCTTCATAGGGAGAGCAAGGAGCTATGGTTTTTAGAGGGAAGACCACGTCCTACCATGGGGCAAGAAGAAGAAAAGGCCAAGAGGAAGATGTATAAAATTGGTTTCCTGGTGGAGAGTTCCATTCTCCCACCACCATTTTTAGGGGAAAAATGGTTTCCTGCTAGTTTATCAAGACGACATCCCCTTTTCTTTGTCCCACGATGAACAACATCTGAAGTACTTCAATTCTTGAAGTATCAAATAAGTTCACCTGTACATATGTATATTTGTATAGTTTCTGTTTCTACTTTATTTTGTTTGTTTGTTTATTTTGGAGCCTTTCTTTTTTAGTAGCATGACTCTGTATCCCAATGGCACACTTTAAGGCACTGGAGATTTTGGTTTCTACTCTCCTTAGCTATTTCAAGTTTCTAACTGAAGGAAGTTCCCCAACTGGAGCTAGCTGTTGTCCCTAAAAAATGACTCCTCATTTTTTAGACAACATATGACTATTTTGGTCTTGCATGGCCAAAATTGTCTATCCCCTTTCCAAAAATTTGTTCTAAACATTCAATTTCATCATTTTCTCAACTTTTTGGTAAAAGGATCAGCAGGTTCAACCAATTCAAAGGGTCTGTTAGCAAGCATCAAAATAAGGATTGAACCATTGAACCTTGAACCTTTTCAATTCAATGGGTTTAATGGGTTCAAAGGTTCAATGTCTTCAACAAGAGATAAGTGCTTTGATAGAGGTTCAAAGTTTGACCATTTCAAGTTTCTACAGCCCTGATCACTTAATAAGTCTCAAAAGCTTGAACCATTAAACCTTGAACCATTTTAGTTCATCAGTTCAATAGGTTCAACATTCAATCAATTCAATGCACCAGGTTCAAAGGTTCAAAGGCCACCTTAGTTAAGAAAAGAAGCGTGTGTAAAAGAAAGAGTCATGAAGATGTTGCCAAGTGTTGATGATAGAGCCCCACTAAACTTTACTTCTATGAATTGGTAGATGTTGTCATGTGTCCCTCTTGAAGCTTGTTGTGAGCCTCCAAGTGTTAATATCTGCATTCTCTTCCCTTAGCTTCACATTTTTGAGTAAAGACCATGGTAGGCCCAGGGATGAGTGACTAAATGATTGAATGTCATGTGTCCCTTGTAGAGATTGGTGGAGGCCAATAAGTGTCATCATTCACGAGAGCCTGACTGAGCCCCAAATGTTTCTATGATGTCACAAAGGCTCAAGAAGGTGGATGCTACCAAGTGTCAATAGTGAAAGATGTCACTTGTTCCTACAGAAGATGCCACATCGCACTTGTTTAAAGAGTGGAAGGTGCCATGTGTCAAAGGAAAGGGGCACTCATAATACAAAGGCACATATAGAGCCAAGGAAAGGTTTCTTTCAGATGAATTGTTTGAAGGAAATGAAAAGGATGATAGCCTGCTAAAGAATCAAAGCCTGAAGGCCACTTAGAAGACATCAAAGGGCATGTTCCCTTTAGAAAAGGTTTGAGTCTTAGAGGGTAGTAAAAGCTGCCAAGTGTCATATGCTGAGACACAATTTTGGATAAAGCCTCAAAGCATAGAACTGACCATGTGTCTCAACCAAGTGCAGTGGATGATGCCACGTGTCTGCATCTACCCCCAACCTCTAATAGTTTCAAATCTTATTCTAATAAGCCTATTTTGATGTTGTGGATGCCACCACATATCCTCACCCACGTCATAGTGGAAAGTAGCCATAGCAAGCAAGAAAGACATGAGAGAATTGCTAAGAAGAATGATAGGCCTGAAAATGTCAAATTTGTCATGATGAAGTGTCTATTGATTTTAGTAGACTTACAGCATGGACCTGAATGCATTCAAAAGAGCCTAAGGCCAAGACCAAGAGAAGGAAGAGATAAAGAGGGAAACTCAGTAGGAGTTAATTCTAGTAGGTGAAGCAGTTCGTTGGGTAGTTATTTGGGGCCTACAAACATTGAAAGCACCATCTCTTTGTCCCCTATGAGATAAAGGCAAAATAGATAGTTACACAGCTAAGCAAGTGATGTAATGAGAGATTCAAGCTCAGGAGGAGGAACTAGAGATGAATTGACATGCCATAGTCAAGGTAGCTACCATTCTCTAGCATGGCCCTTCTTGACAAGACCAGAATGCATCCAAGGCATTGAATGCACTGAATGGGTCACTCCATGGGACAAAGTGCCAAGCCTCCCTCAGGCCTCTATATAATTTAATCTCTTGTATCATTTGAAGGGAGATATTCCCCTTACCAAAAGTGAAACTCTGCCTAAATTGAAAGGCATTACTGAGACTTTGAGCTCAGATTGTAGTTCATTTTTCTTTGATTGCATGTGAAAGCATGTTACTTGTAGACTTTGTGCTATTATAGCTTGTGCTACTTTAGGAGATTTTTCGTATGTCTATCTTCTAAAATAATTCTTGTTTATTGTATTTAACAAGCATAACTAGTGGAGGTGATAAGGAAGGTGTCCTGAAGCTAACTACTTTTAGACTTTGCACTGTCATAGTTGTCTTCAGTGTGTGCTTTTCTTTTTTGTTTCTATGTAAAATACCTTGGGATGACTTTGTGCCTCATTGTCTTTCATATCTCCCTCTAGGGTAGTCAAGGTGGAGACTTTGTGCTACATCTTAGATTGCTGGTTACTTTAGACCTGGTTACCAGTCACTTGTTACCATAAAGAGTCTTGTTGTTTGCAAGAACAAGCACTTTTGAAAGAAGAGAAGTGCCTTCTATTGCTTCACCAGGATTTCTACTATCTAGGAAGGGATCTGGTTCTTGGCTGAATGTTACTTCTGAAAGAAGAGAAGTGCCACAACCAATCACCTAGTATTTCTCCTCTGTTTGTTAGCATCATCTCTAAAAAAAGAGAGATAGATGGTTTATCCTAACCCTGTGTCTTACTTTCTGCTTACTTATATAGTATATATCCTCCACATATTTAACAGGGAACCTCCCCTTGATGAGAGGAGAGAATTTTCCCCTGTTGATGTAGTAAACCTACACACCACGATGACCCATCTCTTTATGCTGTGGTTATAGGAACTATTTTGGTCACCAGTTAGCTGGCTAACAAAATATTC
This sequence comes from Torreya grandis, assembly GCA_037957365.1. Taxonomy (NCBI): domain Eukaryota; kingdom Viridiplantae; phylum Streptophyta; class Pinopsida; order Cupressales; family Taxaceae; genus Torreya; species Torreya grandis. The sequence continues at coordinate 367,948 of JARHVA010004321.1, read as the reverse complement.
ACCCAACATAACCAACATCAATCCATAGAGATCAACATTTATCTCTATGTAAACATTCTTCTTAAAAATATCAAGCTAATAAAATCCATTTAAACTCATCAAAATCCATATTTCTCAATGTCTATCACAATACAAAACTAGAATACAACCAGACCTGATCATTTATCACTTTAGTATTTCTTTCATGCAAATTAGCTTAGTTTATTTTAAAATTAATCAAGTAATCTTAAAGCATTTTATAATTTGGTTAAATTACTTTCTCATTTATTTAATTATTCATTTCTTATCAACATCTTTTGGACTTAATTTATTTTAAAAAGTGGGTTGACAACCATTCGATGAACTTTCATACTTCTAAGAGCTAGCATTTTCTAGGCAACCCACTTACCAACCATATTAATTAAAATTTGTTTGAGTCTTATTTATTTTCATGTCATTCCTCTCCAACCAAAGAGGATTACTCACGATGTCTAGATTAATGGATCACAAGGCCTATCCAAGTTCACCCACACCTTCCCCCTTAATTCATTTTTACTTGTTTTCATAAAATAAATGAAAATGATCTAAAATATATTGAAATAGGTATCTTAGGATATAATTAGATCCACATCACTCCCAAAGATCAACATAAAAATATTTGTAATACTAAATAGGGAATTTATTGCTATGTTAAAATGACTTTTGGCCTTAAAAATGCTATTACCACTTACTGACATGCAATGACCCATATTTTTCATCATCTCATCCATTAAATAGTCTAAACTCTTGTGTATTATCTTATATCAAAATCTAAGCATTTTTAAAATAATCTTCATGATCTTGATTTATATTTGATCAACTCATCAAATATAAAGTTAAACTCAATCCTTATAAATGTATTTTTTGATGTCACTTATACTAAAATATTAGGATTTCTTATCTCCTTATGTGAGATTGATGTCAATCCTTCTAAAATCAAAGATATTTTTAATATGCCTATCCATCACTCTATTCCAGATATTTATACTTATCTCAAAAACCTTGGGTCAATCTTTTGATTCATCTCTAAAATGGCTTAACATATTTATTATTTAAATTCACTCCTTTATAAGGGTATTGCTCTCAAATGGACTAATGTATGTCAAAAATATTTAGATAACATGAAGGAATAATTAATTCATCCTCCCAAAATCCAACCACATTCTAATTATCACTTTTTCATTTTGTATACTTCATCAATCCCCACATTAGTTAGTGTAATATTCACTCAACAATATGAAATAAGTAGATAATATGGCATATAGTACATTAATTGTGATTTGATAGATTATGTGACTCATTACACAAAATTAGAATATGACTTTCTTTCCATTTATTTTTTATCCAAAATGATTTGACACTATATGCTTTACCAAATAACCTATGTTATTATCCATTTTGACCCACTTCATCATTGATTCTCTAAATCAATCTTACCTAGAGAGAGAGTTTAAAAATGGATGATACTCTTAATGGAATTTAAGTTAAGAATTATTATGAAAAAAATAGTAAAAGGTGAAGTGATCATTGATTAACTTAGTGCCACACCTAAGCCAACTATTAATAATCTTTAGGACACACTTCTTGATGAATAAGTCCTTTACATCAAATGTTTTAACCAATATACAAATATTAAATATTATTTTAAAAAATTCACCATTGATCTCAATGTACAAACCCTAAAAGGGTCCAAAATTTCCATCTCCAAACCCAAAACTTTAGTCATCATAGAAGAACTACCTGAGGTTTCAATTTACTTACATGAAGATACTTGGACCTTTCAATTTGATGGATCCAAATGCCTTCAATGAGTTGGGGTAGGTTGTACCCTAGAAAACCCTCGTTGTAAGATTATTCCTTTAGATTTTTTATTAAAATATGAAGTCACTAAAAACATGGCTGAATATGAATCCCTAATCTTAGGCATTTAATCAACCATCAAATTAGGCATCCCATACTTACATGTCTTATGAGATTAACAACTCATATGTTATAAAGTTAGTGGAAATTATCAATGTAAAAGTGATAATATCATCACATACCATAAATTTTATTTTAATTTTTCTAAATAATTTGCATCTTTTACTATTGAAGTAATCCCTGAGAACAAAATGCTCTAGTTGATTCTCTTGCTTTATCAACCTCTCTTTTTCACCCTCATCAAAAAAATCATGATCCAAATTTTCTCATCCACATGAAAAAATAACTTTATAGATTACAATACAAAGATGATTCTATTATTTTACACATTGAAGGGGTCACTAATAAAAAAATCCCATGGTAAGAAAACATCATCCACTTTAATGAACATCATACTTATCCTCTAAACATTGATATTTGTGAAAAGACTTAACTTCATACACAATATTTTAAATATGTTATTATATATGACATCATTTATTATTTTAATGTATAAGGTACCTTCATCCATTGTGATAATAAAAAAGTTATTTCTATCCTTTGATCAAGCACATGGGAGCATTTACAATGGCCATTGTAGACTAGAACCCATAAATGCCTATGCATGACATATTTCTTGCCTAACCTTAAAAACTATGCCATTAGTTTCACTAAAAAGTGTAATCCTTATCAAATTCATGATGATATTATTCACTCCACTAAAATAGAGCTTCAAACCATGGAATCTCCTTGGCCATTTTCTATGTGGGGACTAGATCTCATCTGAAAATTACCTAGATCCCAAGATGGTCAAGTCTTCGTCATTACTACCACAAAATATTTTACCAAATGGGTAAAAGCCATGCCCCTTGGAAATTTTATTGTATTTAATATACTTAAATTCATTATTAACCAAATCATATATTATTTTGGTGTCCCTCACACTATCGTCTCTAACAATGGTGGAAATTTCAAAAATAAACACATGAAATAATTATGTGAAACATTAAAAATTAATCACAAATTTTTTACACCCTACCATCCTTAGTGAAATGGTAAAGTTGAAGACACTAAAAAAATACCTAACAATATCTTGTATAAGACTATTCGATATTCTCATTCTCACTTCCATCTTCAACTCTATCATGTACTTTAGTCTTATCTTACTAGTATTCATACTGCCACTAGGGCAACTCCTTTTTCTTTAGTCTATGGTTCTAAAGTTATCTTACCATTATAAGTGGAGTAAAATTCCTTGCATATTTATCTTCGTAGAATAATTATAGATGAATATCTTTTTGAAGATCATCTTCATGCCTTATATTTTCTTAATGAATGATATATGGGTTCTTTATAACATAACAACCAATATAGAACTCATATAACTAAACAAAATAAGAAAAATGTAAAAGTTTGTACTTTTGATGTTAGAGACATAGTACTTAAATTACATTATAACCATTAAAAAGTAGGCAAGTATGAAAAAAAATGTTGGGGTTCCTTACCTAGTAAAATATATTCTTGGACCTATCACTTACAAATTATAAACTAGTACAAAGCATATCTTAAAAGAACCAACCAATGCTTAGTTTTTGAAGTAATTTGCTTAGTTTTTATATTATCTTACATTTATATTTAATTTTAATTTTATGATTATATTTAATTTTATATATCTTATGGAACTAACATATTTTATATGTTTTTACTTAAACTTTTTGTTATGCAACATAACACTAGATTCAGTTTTTTACATACATTTAGGTTATTTACACATTAACCCTAGTTTATATATTGGATTATTTGGTATTTTATCTCTTAAAATCAATTAATTTTTTATTTTTTGAGTTTATATTATAATATCATATATAGGGCACAACCTCTCCTCATAAAATCATCCATCTTCACATTCAAATAACACATATTTCATGTTTTTGGTTAATTTGTTATCAATTTATGTATCTTTTTGGAATAATTTATTACACATCTTGGTTTTAAAATTTATGAGTTAAATTTTAAGAAATCAAATAGGACCACGCCTTCCTCAAAAATTATCATCACTTCATCTCATAAATTAATTTTGATCTCAAGGTTTGTTCCCAAAAAGATTTAAAAAATGATGGAGAATAGTGTTTTCCTACACTTAGAGTGAGTCATATGAGTTATATCCTTCTATGGAAAAATTTTAATTTTCTATCTTCATTAACATATATCATTTATTATGATGATTATTCATGCCTACCTTTAATTATACCCTTTTTCATTACACATTTTTTGCACTTGTAGAAACCTATTCATTATATGATCATTTCCATCATGTTTTATATCTCACATCTATTTTAGTCACACCAAGGTTTTTTCCAAGACTAAAATCCCTTATAATGTGAAAATCTATGATTCATAAGAACCATGTTCCTTTAGTTCTATCTTCTATTCACCAAGTGTAATATCTCTTATGATAATAATTTTTAGCACCCATGATTGGTTTTTGAAATCCATATGGAGGAGGAACTAAAAAAATACAAAAGATTTAACAATTCAAATCATAATAAAAAAGGAAATAACTTAAATACAAATGTAATTTTAACTATTGGATCACATCAAAAGACATAGTATATATTTGGCACATCTCTTATTCTAGTTAGATCTTAAACTCCATAGCTGTCTTCATGATAGAGTTGAGGTCTATTGGGGTGTAGTAGGCCTGTAGACTAGTTATGAGGTCTCATTATCATATATTATTTAGTACCACCTACCTTCTCATGTAAGTACCTAATTTTCATAGTGGAATGATATCTTTATAAAGTTTCATAAGGAATGAGGAACAAGTTGTGGGAAATTAGGTCCATTTTAATTTGCATGCAAACTAGCCTTCATGGGATGATACTTATACTTCACTTTTTATCTTAAACTTGTGTAGTTAGTGTTAGATAATCATCCACCCTTGACCAAGGTCTATTTATAAATAAGTACCTTAATCATCTAACCTTGTAAATGGTCTTGTTGAGAGTCAGGTGTTGTTGTCATGGTTTGGTATTATTAGGATGTTAAGGCCCATGACATGTGTCTTTCCAAATCAGTCTTGTGCCATGATATTTTATGAAGTATTTTGCAATAATTTTAGCAAATTTTAAGGTAGCTTTAGAAAGTTTAAGTTATCTTCTAAAAGTTAAGATATGTTTGTTTCAATTTGAAAGCATTGATGGATGATCTCTCAAGATAATAGGATGATGCATAGTGAGTAAGTAGACTTAGTATCAAAGATAATGAGTTATCAAAATTGCATTTTTGATCACTTTGGAGATTTTAAAGTATTTTTGGAGAGATTAAGGTTTCACTTTTTTTGTTATATCATTTTTTGCAATGTTTTAATGTAACCCCCTTGAGGAATATAAAATGTGAAGAGTAGAATACCATGCATATAAGTCAAATGGGTCAATTTGGGTCATGTGACATTTTATGAAGGTCATATTATACTTCATTATACCCATACACATAGTCAAGGTGTCAAAATACTTCTTTTCCAACATACATACATTCACATTGAAAAAAATATTTTGTTCATTGCTCTAACATACAAACATAATATGATGTAATAAATGATAGGAAATGAAGATAAAGAGATGCTTGGTATGTTACACCATCACTTTATAATCCAATAAGAACTCCATTTTTATCTAGTATGTAACTACAACAAGGCATTTTGGTAGAATGAACATTTTTCTTGATGAAGATAGATCTAGAAGTGAGTATATTGTTTCAAGTTTGATGAAAGGATTAATTGAGAGGGTTTTAAAATTGAGAATTTTTTTCTAAGATCTCCACAACCTCCTCTAACCTCCTAATGCTCAAAATCATGTAATGAAATAATTTATACGTCCAAATGGAAAAAAGCCATTCAAGGTCTTGGTTGAGTCACTTACAATATAAGAACACTCATTTTCATAAAATTATTTGATAAAGGAGGAGATATATTAGGAAAAATACCATTATGGTAAGGATACAACCCCTATTCCCTTCAAATCCATGGCAATAGTTTTAGGATTAGGGGGCAGTTCTCTATGAACCAGTATTAACAAGTTAACTACCTCTTAAACCCAAGTATCTAAGTTTTACTTTTATAATGACATGTTTGGGTTTTATGGATTCATTTAAATGGTTTAAAATAATATTTTTGGGTCTAATAATATATAATATATCAAAATTAACATATATTCCTATTGATCATGTTTGTACTAACAATAAATTTAATTATTATACTAGTTTTGACATGACATGCAGGGGTGTTTAGGGTTATGAATTATTTACAATCATGAATTTGGTTGAAATAAAATTTTAAAAAATGTATAATACCTCAATAAGTTATATTATTCCTCCCACATCATCTCTAATAAAACATCCAATGTATTAATGAGTGAAATGGAAGGTACAGGTCTACATATGTTGAGAAAGTGCAAGTTTTAGGGTTGTTTAATAATTTTGAAAGGTTTTGAGATTAATAAAGAAAACAAAAAATATGGAATTAATATTCACCAATCCATAACATCTCATTACATGTTTTCCCAATATTTCATTCATGTCCACAATGGCTTTCTATGACTAGTTCAAAGACATAAGCCTCAAATGAGAGGAAGACAATCCTATGGGCAAACATATTAGATGTCTTAGAGAGTAATCCATATGAGATATGGATTAATAAAATCATGGTGGAATTTTATGGGACATAGAGATAATATCCAACAAGTGGGGAAACCATTCATGATCATCCTTGACAACAAGTTGCACGTGGTAGGCCATGAAGGCCATTGATCTAGTATTCTTGAACAAGTTTTCAAGTGTGAAAAAGTAAGTAAAAGACATATAACTAAATTTTAGATATATAATTCAATATTTTTATTTTTATCATAATATATATAACCTCAAACCTATTCCAAGCATGTAGATATCATAAATGGTAAGGAAACATATGATGCATGCATGCCCAAGGGGACTGTGTCAAGTTTGTAGGTTTAGGATGAAAGGTTATTATAAAATATTTCATGGTATCTCATTTGTATATTATTTCAAAAATAAAAATAAACTTCATATTGACCCCAAGATCATTAAATGTCATAATAGACAAGTGAGTCAATTCAAGAGCTAGTTTGAAATCGATTCTTGGCTTAGAATGTACACCTACAGGTCTGCATACCAAAATATGGAAATAATATGCATTTTTTTGTGGATATTTAAGTTTGAAGGTTAATTATAAGTATGAGGTGTTGTAAATATTTTCATTTATGGCAAAGGTCTATCATTATTGGTGATAAAGGCCCCATTGCATTTAATGGTATTTTTAATATTCATATCTTAGATAATGTGTGTTAATATTTATTTAATATTAATGAATATATTTTTGGTTGCATATAAGTTAAAAGAGGTATCATGGATAAGTAAAATAGTCATGGAGTAAAAGACAAAAGAGGAATGGGATGCATTTTCTCATGAAGAGTCATCATGAGGAATTCCAAGAGTCACCATGTGAAGACAAAAGAGGGTATGGCACATTTTCCAATGAAGGGACACTTTGAGGAATAAGAAAAAGTCACCAAGATAAAGATAAAATAGGAAAGGATTCATTTTCTTATGAAGGGTCACCATATTAATTTTCAAATGCAAGGATACGAAGGGTTATGCAAGTTTGGCACCATTTTCCATGAGGATTAAAGGGTCACAAAGGGTAAATGCCAAAGGTCATTTGGAAAGCTATTAATAAAGTCTTGAGAAGCCATTTATAATATGCAAGATATTGCATGGTTTTCATTTATTTTCAAAGAGAGAAAATTAAGAGATATTGTAGAGTTATATCATTTGCTAACTAAGGAACATTGAGAGATATTTGTGTTTTATACACAAGAGGGGTTGGTGCCCTTGTGGGTTGGTGCTCACAAATATTTGCAAGGGGTTAGTGCTCTTGTGGGTTGGGTCCTCACAAATAGTTGTTGTGTTGATGCTTGTTAAAGGTGTTGGTACTCCTATAATTTGGTGCTTATGAACTTTATATTTTGAGTTGGTGCTGATGTATATACTTGAGATTGTTCTCCATGGTATTTCCCACTTTGGGTTTCCACTTAAAAATATGATCTCTCTCTCTCTCCTCTCCTCTCTCTCTCTCTCTCTCTCTCTCTCTCTCCTCTCTCTCTCTCTCTCTCTCTCTCTCTCTCATCTCTCTCTCTCTCTCTCTCTCTCCTCTCTCTCTCTCTCTCTCTCTCTCCTCTCTCTCTCTCTCTCTCTCTCGTGTGGTGCATATTATTGTTTCAATTTTATTGCATATATTGAATGTATGATTAAGTGGTTAAAGAAAATAAATAAAATTATGTAAAAGATATATAATATACTAATACACCCCCATCTTAGTATATTTCATGCTTAACAAATGGTATTAGAACATGTTCTTTTGGAAAATGTTTTATAGCTTGAAGGTAGATCGAGAAAGCATGATGGCTGGATCACATGAAGGTTTTTCTCAAATAAGGCACCTTTGTTTGATAGGAAAATTATTTCTTTTCAGAGCATAAGGATTAATAATTAATTAATGGCCCTTGGATTTGACATTTGGTGAGTAGTGGTGGAGGAATATGAAGAGCCACACCCCACAAACACTTGTAACTACTCCAACAGAAAAGAAGGTAAGTGAAAATAATGCCAATGCTTTAAATTCTATTTTATGTGATTTATGTGAATCAAAATTTATTAAAATTATGCAATGTAAATCCTACTCATGAAACTTGGGTAAAACTTGAGAATATTTGCAAAGGTGATGGAAAGGTTCAGCAAGCTAAGCTTCAAACTTTTAGAAGATAGTTTGAGAGTTTGAAGATGGAAGAGGAAGAAAATATAGCAAGTTATCTTTTGTGGTTGATCAAATAGTTAATTAGATTCAAGGTCTTAAATAAAATTTAGAATAATCAATTATGGTTCAAAAAAGTTTGAAGATATCTACCATTGAGATATGATGGAAAAGTTTTGGCAATTAAAGAGATGAAGAATTTAGTCAAGCTAAAAATGGATGAAATACATAGTATTCTTATGGCATATGATATGTGAACTGAACAAGAGAAATCCTCAAAAAGAGAAACTAATTTCAAGATATCAAAGAAAGATAATTCTAAGATTCAAAAATATAAGTGACAATTCTAGCAATGATGAAGATGACAATGGAGATCTATTCATTTCGTAAGCTAAAAAAGGGCACAGGTAAATATCAAGGAAAATTACCATTTAAATGTTTTCATTGTGGAAATATTGGACATTTTTTAGCTAAAACATCATATAAGGGTAATGGTGATAATGAAGAAGGAAAGTCCTACATACAAGAATAATTTCAAAGGAAAATTCAAGAAGGGATTCGAGAAGAAGAGTTTGTATTCTAAAGATCCTAGCTCAGTCAAAGATAGTGGAGTCAGTGATTTAGAAGAAGAAGAGATTCTAATTCATGGCCATACATAAAGATACCCTCCACAAGCAAAAGTATAGATGATCAAAAAATAAGAATAGGATGAAGTCAAAGTGAATTTGGAAGAAGAACTCATTTGTGCCCTTAGAAGAGTTTAAAATCTCTTAAGAAGAAGAATCAAATATTAAAACTCTAGATTGAGAAAAATGAAAAAGGAGTCAAAGGAAACAATTGAAGATATACAAACACACTTTGAATAAGCCAATAATAATGAATAATATATAATGTCACAATTGAAAAAAGGTAAGTAAATAATGTGAAAGGTATGTTATTGAAATTGCTTCTTTAAAAATAAAACCTTGAGAAAACAAATAAAGAAATCAATGATAGAGTAGTCAATGATTCAGATTTTGAGAATATCACTAATATGTTGAATAAGATATTAGAAAGTCAAAGATCAATGTTAGATATGATAGGTATTAGATTTGAAAAATATAAAGTGCAGGCCACTACTCTCATATACAAGGAAAAAGGAAAGAGCTATGATGAATCTCTTACAAAAGAGGAAATAAAAAAGGAAGAAGTTAAGAATACAAAGGACATCTCAAACAAAAGAAGGCTAAAAAGAACATAGCTATTAAAGGCAATCAGGTCAAAGATTTAAAAAAACTCCTATTTTTTATGGTTACTATTTTTATTTTAATGGATATGGTCATAATAAAATAGAATTTCAAAAAATGGCTAATAATTTTTGAAATAAGGAGAAGGAAAGTCATGCAGTGTCAAGCAAAAGCCACAACTCTTATGCTCCTTTATCAGGTATTAATGAAGAGGCCATAATACGTTACAAGTAAAAAAACTTTGGACACATATCCTGGTACTATATAAGCATGTTTGAGTTAGTCAAGAAATACCAAAGTTTCAAGGCTCTATTCATTAAGAAAAAAGTCTAGATAGGTTCATGGTAGAAGAAATAACCTAAAAAATCTATCTTGGTGTAGACAGCTTTGCATGCAATAAATGAAGAAAATACATGGTTCATTGATAGTGTATGTTTGAAGCACATGATAATAGACAAGTGAAAGTTCATAACCTTGAAGAAGATCAATAGTGGAATAATGAAATTTAGAGACAATACTACTGCTAGAATTGCCAGAAAAGGTACACTAAGTTTGGATAATGGTAGAACTAAAATTGAAAATGTTTTGTATGTAGGTCTTAATCATAATATTTTGAGTGTAATTTAAATGTGTGATCATGGCACACACTAAAGTTTTATTTGGAAGGTTTTGAAATTAGGAGAAAACATTCAGATGTGTTGGTTGCAGATGCATAGAGAATAAGTAATAATTTGTACATGTTATCAGACATCAAAGGTCAAAGATGTTATTTGAGTCAGATTGAAGAAAGTTTGTTATGGAATAAGAGAATGGGGTACATAAATTTTTAAAATCTTATCAACATCATCAAGAAGTAAGGAGTCAAAAATCTTCCAAAGATTACAAAGCCATCTGACATGCTTTGTGAACCTTGTCAACATGCGAAGTAGGCTAGAAGGTGGTTCAAAACAAAAGAGTACTCAACGACTCAAATGTTAGAGATTGTTCACAATAATCAATTTGGACCTATGAGAACTCAAATTACTCAAGGTGATAAATATTTCATGTTGCTTACTGAATATTTTTTACGTATGACTTAGGTAATGTTTTTAAAGAAAAATTCAAAAGCTTTCAGACATTTCAAAGCATTCAAAGCATTAGTTGAGAATGAAACCAATTTAAAGATTAAGTGTCTAAGTTCAAATATAGGAGGACAATTCATTTCAAATTAGTTTTTTGAGTTTTTTGAATACCATAGAATAAAGTGACATTATTCAATAGCCAGAACTCCACAGTAAAATGGAGTAGTTGAGCAGAGAAATAGAATAGTTCAGGAGATGGTGTGGACAATGCTAAATAAATCTAAAATACCATATAAATATTAGAGAGAGGTATTTGATACAATAGTGAATATTTATAACAAAACATTATTGAGATTCATTAGTGACAAGACTTATTATGAGCTATGGAAAGACAAACCAATAATAGTTGATTATTTTAGAGTTTTCAGTAGTAGATGTTTCATAAAGAGAACTAATGAAAAAATTAGTAAGTTTGAATCCAAAGTAGATGAAGGTATATTTCTTAGTTATTCTTACAAAAGTAAAGTCTATAAATTTTATAACAAAAGAACCAAGAAAATTATTGAAAGTGCAAGTGTCAGGATAGAAGAAGATGGAACACAAAGAATTAGTGATCCAATAGACATTTTTGAAATCAGTGAAGAGGAATATTTTGAAGAATCAAATGGAGATGAGAAGAATGAGAAAAAGAACATTAAAACTCCATCCAAATATTTTCAAATAAATCATAATTAAAGTGACATTATCAAGGACATAAATTAAGGAATTCACACTAGAAGAATGATGGTAAGTGAATATGAGCAAGTTAATTTCTCTTTGTTATCCAAAATTTAGACTATAACTTTTTCTGAAGCTCAACATGATAAGCATTGGGTTAAGGCAATGGATGAAGAATTAAATTAGATTAAAAATAATAATAATTTGGGAGTAGTGCCTAGGACTAAAAGATCACAATGTGATAGGAACAAAATGGGTTTATAGAAATAAGTTGAATGAAAATGGATAAGTGACCAGGAATAAAGCAAAGATTAGTATGTAAAGGATGTGCTCAGATTGAGGGGAATAGATTTTGAAGAAAATTTTTACACCAACGTACAAGGCGAGAGGCTATTATAATGTTTCTTACATATGTAGTGTTTAAAATTTTCAAAGTGTTTTAGATTGATGTCAAATCTACCTTCCTAAATGGGAATCTAAAAGAAGATGTCTACATGAGCATCTTGAGGGATTTATTCTCTCAATTATTAGTAACCATGTATGCAGATTGAAGAAAGCACTATATGGATTGAAACAAGCTCCCAGACCTTGGTATGCAAGACTTGATAAGTACCTACATGATCAAAGTTTTAAGAGAGGATTTGCTGACAGTAACCTCTACATCAAAATAGAAGGTGAGCATCAATTGATTATTTTATTATATATTTATGACATCATTTTTGGAGGAAATATTGAAAAGATGACAAAATAATTTTTTGATAATATGTAGAAAATGTTTGAGATGTCTATGATTAGAGAATTGTCATTTTTTCTTAGGATTACAAATATTTTAGTTAGATAAATGGATTTTCATATCTCAAAATAAATATGCCAAGGAAATGTTGAATAAATTTGGTTTTAAGGATTGTGCACCAGTTGCACACCAATGTGTATAAGAAATAAGGTGATCAAGGATGAAGATCCCCTTATTGTATATTAATATTTGTATAGATCTATGATTTTATTATTTTATTTTCGACAACATCGAGGCTAGACATCATGCATGCATTAGGTATAGTTTCAAGATATCAGCTAGCTCCAAAAGATAGTCAAGTTTAGTTCGTGAAGAGAATATTTATATGTATCAAGGGGACATTGTATTATGGATTATGGTATTCCCTAGGTAGATATTTTACTTTAGTTGCTTATACAAATTTAGATTGGGCAAGTTGCTTGGATGATAGAAAAATTATAAGTGGAGGATCTTTCTTGCTTGGTGATAGCTTAGTATCATGGCAAAGAAAAAATCAGAATTTAGTATCACTTTCTACCGTTATAATAGAATATATTGCAGTGGTATTGTATGGTACATAAGTGATTTAGATTAATCAAACTTTAGAAGATATCAAATTAAAATATGATGAACCTATTTCTATTTTTTGTGGCAATACAAGTGTTATTAATATTTCAAAGACTCCAGTGATGCATTCAAGAATAAAACATATTCCCATTAGATATCATTTTTTGAGAAAGAAAGTTGAATATCAATAGGTTAAGATGGAATATATCATTACTATAGAGCATATTTTAGATATTTTCATAAAGGCACTACCATAAGACACATTTGAGTATCTATGGGAAAAGTTGGGAGTAATTTCTTGTACTTCTTGTCATTGAGGTTTAGCATCAGTTGAGGGGGAGCTAAGTGTTAACTCTAGGTAGGCCCTTTACCATTGATGTCAAAGGGGGAGAAGAATAGAAATAGGTATACGTACAAGTATAGGTGCAAAAATAGGTACAAAAAATAAGTACAAGTTGCTACAGTAAGGGGAATTTATTGTATGTTTTTTAGATGGTAGTATGTGCAGGTTTCAAGATATGGTAGTTTTAGTTTGAGGTTGCCGTCAATGACAAAGGGGGAGATTTTTGGAAATATTTCCATTGATGTTAAATGTCTAGCATTATTGGTAATAAAGGCCCCATTGAATTTAATGGTGTTTTTAATATTCATATCTCAACTAGTGTGTGTTAATATTTATTTAATATTAATGAATATATTTTTGGTTTCATATAAGTCAAAAGAGGGCCCATGGAGAAGTCAAAGAATCATGGGGTAAAAGATAAAAGAGGAATGGGATACATTTTCTCATGAAGAGTCATCTTGAGGAATTCCAAGAGTCACCATGTGAAGATAAAAGAGGGTATGGTGCATTTTTTCATGAAAGGGACACTTCGAGGAATTTGAAAAGCCACCAAGATAAAGACAAAAGAGTAAAGGATGCATTTGATTATAAAGGGTCACCATATGAGTTTTCAAATGCAAGGATACGAAGGGTCATGCAAGTTTGACACCATTTTTCATGAGGATTTAAGGGTCACAAAGGGTGAATTCCAAAGGTCATTTGGAAAGATATAAATAAAGGCTTGAGAAGCCATTTGTAATATGCAAGAGAGTGCATGGTTTGTATTTATTTTTGAAGAGAGAAAATTATGAGATATTGTAGATTTCTATCATGTGTTGAGTAAGAAACATTGAGAGATAGTTGTGTTTTATACACAATTGGGGTTGGTGCTCCTATGGGTCGGTGCTTATAAATATTTACAATGGGTTGGTGCTCCTCTGGGTTGGTTCTCATTAATAGTTTTTATGTTGGTGCTCATACAAGTTGGTGCTTATGAACTTTGTATTTTGAGTTGGTTCTCATTCATATACATGAATTCTCTATGGTTTTTCCCACTTTGGGTTTCCACATTAAAATCTGGTCTCTCTCTCTCTCTCTCTCTCTCTCTCTCTCTCTCTCTCTCTCTCTCTCTCTCTCTCTCTCTCTCTCTCTCTCTCTCTCTCTCTCTCTCTCTCTCTCTCTCTCTCTCTCTCTCTCTCTCTCTCTCGTGGTGCATATTATTGTTTTAGTTTTACTACATATCTTGAATGTGTAATTAAGTGGTTAAAGAAAATAAATTAGATTAAGTAAAAGATATATAATATACTAATTCACACCCAAACCCCCACCTCTTATTATATTTCATGCCTAACATGAGGAACCCTATATAAATTTTATATGGTGACTATATTCCTTGGAATGAATAAAAAACATCAAAAGATGATAATTAGGGTCAAAACCCTTAAATTGTCAAGAAACCCTAGCGATGGATAGATAAAGGCATAAGGCCATTAATGAGGTAAATGGATTTTTAAAACCATATTTATAATTAATAGTTAATTTATCAATCCTATAATAAAAATTTAAAATAAAAGACAAGCATGAAAAGGGACCTTTTTCCTCAAAACATTCATCTTGAATAGGCACCTATAGGCCTATGAGCTTGAGATAATTTTTATCATGTGATAAGTTAGATGAATCAATGAATGAGATATAATTATATAATGATATGTTTATAAGGCATATTCACTAAAATTTAATGTCATTTTTAAATCCATTTATGGCCTATACTCTATGAACAACCATTAACAAGTTGGAGGCCTAAAAACTACCAGTAGATCCTAAAAGGAGATCGATGATTGTCTATGCCTCCAAATTGACTCTAATTCACATTAAATGTGTTGAAAACCCATCAATAATATTTTTATGCATAATTATAACCTTTTTTATCCATAATATTGGCATGTTTAGAGTAAAATCATAAGGAAATGGTCTAAAACTACACTTTCTAGGATTAATTACATTTTTTTCCTATGTAGAAACTTCCTAAATAGTTTAAGAAGGTTTAAAAGATTATAAAAAGGACTATTACTCTCCCATAATACATTAAATAAGCCTCCATGATTATTTTATAGTTTTCAACTCATTAAACAAACCAAGATGAATGTTGTTCCTTGTTTACATTGAAAGTATGAGGTCACAAACCTTATCAAGGTCATCAATGCCAACAAGGAATTTCATAACATCCATATATACATATAATGGAATCCTTGGAAGACTATTCAAGTTATATATAATCCTATTTTAATGGTTGTAGGTAGAATGAAAGAGATTATTCATAGGTAGTCCACTAGATTAATTTTGTTGAGAACATCTAAGGAAGCATACAAGTTTATATCAACTTTTAAAATTTATCTCAAGTTGAACATGATCTTTAAGACCCCTAATAGGAACTAATACACTTGAAAAATTAACTTTTAAGTCATGAAACATGGACAATAATATCTATATCCCTCTCTAAACTCCTTGATAGTAGTTTGTGAATACCTAATAGATAGTTAAACAATTTAAGATGATCTATAAGATTGGATAGAGGTTGTATGATATTATACAAGACCTACATGAGGTTGGAAAGATTATTTTGAAAATATTCAAACAAATACTAGACCTTGGAGGAATACATGGACTTATCTTCATTCTAATCCTTTGGATAAAACAATTTTAGACATGAAATTGTAGGTTCTAAGGACAAAGATCATAGTATGCTAGTTTTAAGCCTTAAGTATCATTCTCACCAAGATGAGAGATGAATTTCAATATCTAATAATGGCATAGAAAGATGATAAGGAGGGTTAGTAATCCATGTTTCAAGATATCAAATTATAACTCCTCAATCAAGAAAGTACAATTTAAATAGAATAAGGATGAGTCATATGAGGACAAGAGGAACTTATATGCCACCTCTCATTAGATCATCATAAATAAAATCCAACACATGTAGAGGAAGAATCATAGGACTATATTCACCTTATATTGTCATTATAACCAATTTCATGATAGATGACAGTCATAATGAACTTCCTACATGTACACCTTCTCTCTCTCTTATCCATTATTTATATATACTCCTAAAAATGACAATGTAAAGGATAGTCCATGTTAGTATGGTAAATCCATACTAACATTGATACTTGTTTCTTTTTAAATGAATGAAAAATATTTTTACCTTCTTTATCTCACATTTACTATTTCATGGTGAGTTGTTGATGAAAAATAGTGTTTATTTTCAATCTCCTTTCATTTTTCCTCTTCATTATTACCTCTTTATGAGTAAGTTGTCTTCTTTTAGGTCATATGGTGTGTGTCAAGTGGTTTTAAAACGTTAAGTATGGAAAACCTTCATTGGTGCCTCATTATAGGCCTCATTTTTATCTCTCTTAATTGATGTATTAGTTGTATGAACTAAATCTATAAATTCTAATAAATCAACTAATTATGCAATCTTAATCTAAGCTAAATTCAACCTAAGATAAGGAAACAAATAAAGAAAATAGTAAACACAAAATTATACCTTAAATATGAAATTTTCCTCCATTACAATGTAAACTTGATTTGATCTTCAATAATGCGGTTGCTTACTTTTCTAATGTAAATGAGAATGGGTAGCATTTTAAATAAAAAAGGGTTTTTGGATGTTTTGATTCACTTGATTTACTTTTAAATTGAATAACACTTCATTAGTATAAGACAAGATGGATGAAAATGATGGTTTTCAATCTTATTTATAATTTTATAGAGGAACATCTAATGGTGGAGGATTATTTAGATTTATTAAATGGTCTAAATAATCAACCATGGCTAATGAGTCATGACCCATGAGGATGATTGTTTCATATAAATTTTAAATTTAAGTTCTAGGGAAGAGAGAAAATAAACTCAATACAAGTGTGGTTGAAAAACCTATTTGTTTATGCGTGTGTTGAATTAGAAGATTATGAAGATCTCCTCTCTAGTTTGGGAGGAAGACTTGTAAATAAGAAAGCACTAAAGAAAACTTATTTGTTAGATAGATAGTTGGGTGGATTGCCTGGAAATAGCTAGGTCCTAAAAGTGAGGGCTTCGTTAAGGGCTATCAATCCACACATTTTAAATAGTTAAGCTCATAAAATAAGAAATAAAGTAATTGCATCAATAATTAAAAGGTACTAAAACTAAGCATAACAATGTTTGTTAATATAATGGACTAAAAATGATTAGACTCGTGATGAACTAATTAATATTAGTGATAATGTGTTGGGGTCTATTTCAAAAAATCTAAAAGAGGTTTGTGAGTAATTAGAAACATAGAAAATTAGGTTTGGTTGGGGTTAGGTAGGTGAATATAAGTTGCTAATTTTCACTACAATAATGACTCTCAGTGATTGGGGTAACCATCATTTGTTAAAGTGACTTTCGATGGTCAAGATAACATTTGGTGATTGAGTAGACCTTCGGTGGTTGGGTCAACCATGAGTAATTACTATGTAATTTTTAGGTTGGTAAATTATTAAATAATAGGATCCAAAAGATGGATTCTAGAAGATGGGCAAGGGCTAGGCTAAATGCAAAATGGAAATATAGTACATGAATATTGATAAAAAGTACATGTCTTACTATAAGTTGATTGGGTGAGTGGTTGAATTAGTTAGCCTATTGGTGGAATTTAACTTGATTCTAGCAGAAGAATGGCACTTAAGAGCTTGTTTGAGAGGTGATGGTGGCTCAACTCTCGACAAGGTTGTTACTAATGCTCATGATGTTAATTGTCCTAAAAAAGAAAATTTTAAGCTCTTGATAATTATTTTAGATTGGTTTGGCCTCCCAAGCCTCTCTCTCCTATAGGCATAAGAAAGAGGTGGAAGTGAAGTTGCAACTAGGCCATCTAAATATAATACATCCATTCAAAGGCTCTAAAATAAGAACTAGATGAGATATATTTAGAAGAGGTAGTGAAACTTACATGTTTCTCATTAAGGAGGTGAATCATGACTATCAAGGGCTAGGTTTTCCCATGGGTGACCATCAATAGTCATCCTAACCATCGATGGTCATGCTCTAGAAGAAAAGGGTCCTGAAGGCTAAGTTAAGTTAGTTTAGTGAAACTGAGTTTGGATGGGTTTGGTTAGGCTTTATTAGTGTAGATTGGTCCCAAGGGGGACTTAGGTAGGTCTAGGGGGATTTTGGACATTCAAAATTATAGGTGTGAAAATTTTTGGTGTCTACATTTTTCCCCTTTTTATTATGTGGCTTGCATGAATGAGTTACAAAACAAAAATGGAGTATGGGTGAAGGGTCTAATTACCTCAAGAATAGGATGAGGTGTTCCCCCTCAAATTCAAGAGTTAATGAGGTAAAACTAAAATGGCTATGGGTTTAATAATTAATAGATGGTTAGTCATGAGGTCGTGACATGAGGTCAGGCATTTGAGACACAAACTTGTGCACAAAGTGTAACAAAATGGTATGATAGCCAAGATCCCACATAGACTATGTTGCCAATGTTGGTATGACTAAGAGTCAGTGCTAATAAAGATAAGTTATAAGTTAACCATGTGACCACCTATATATGTGGCCACTAGGAGCACTTGTAAATGTAAGTCTCTTAAGCAATTTATTTGGTTTAGGTGGGTATCTAAGGTACGAAGTGCTCTTGATGAAAACATAAATAGGTCAATTTATATAGGTATCTAAGGTGGGAAGTTAACCTAATGAGACAAAAATATGTTGTTATGTGCTAGGTGACACAAAATATCAAAGGTTAACATGGCAATGTTATTTTTATAGTCAAAGTACTAGGCCAAAAGTGTTGCAAATTACACACTAGATGGGCCATAATAGACCAATAATGAGGTGACAATTTGGTCGAGTTGGTGGGAGAAGGGAATCTCCAAAAGTGGATAATACCTAGTTTAGGTGTACTTAGAAATTATAGTTCTTTAGGTAAAAAGTGTAAATTGGGGCATCCTGACCATCGATGGTTAGGGTTTGACCGTTGATGGTTACCCTAACCATTGACAGTGATGGGAAAACCTAAAAATCTATTAGGTAAAAAGTAAAAACAAAAATTACTTTTACTCATTATTACTTTCTTACTTGGTTGACTAGGTTCTAGTGATTTTAGCACTTATCAGGGAGGTTAATTGATAATTTAGTGATTGATAATTGGTGGAAGGCATGTGGGTTAATTTTCATGGGCTCAAGATGTAGGGATCACATGGACATAGTTGAGTAGCTATTCATAGGCTCCAACCATGGTAGAGGTTGAGGAATGAGGTAGGGGGTGTATTCCATTTGGTAGTTAGGTGTGATTTATATAATTAAACTTGGTTGGGGAAGTCAATATTTATGCTAGGAATATTTTTTATGGGTTATAATGCTTTAGGTAGGACTTAGGGGTTTATGGGAAAATTTGTGCATAAAATCAAAAATTGGGGAGGTGATTTAGGTGGGGTAGGAAGGGTACTAGTCATTTAAGTAGGTTTTGATTATTGTTTTAGGTAATTAGGGTTTGGGCATTTCATCCATGGAATGCCCATAGTGATCATTGATGGTCAAGTTTGACCATCAATAGTTGACACCTTATGAAGTATGTGTGGTTAACCATTAGTAGTCACTATGACCATTAGTGGTTAGGTGAGGTAGGTTATTTTTAGGGTTAGGGTTAGGTTTAGGTTTGAGGGTTTTATGAAACTATGGGTTGATAGGCCAATCTTAGTTTTTAGGGGGTAATATAGCCAAGATGAGATAGATAGGTATGAGTGATCGAGGATTAGGTTAGGGGTTAAAAGGCTAGGCTTAAATAAGACTAGTGTCAATAACTAAGCCAAGTGTTTGACATGATGCAGGCTAGAGAGTAGATTTGGATGCATGACTATGTGTCGTGCATCTTTCCTATGATATACATGGGGATGAATCCAAAAGATTGGGCCCATATGAAAGAGGTAAAGTTGGGGGTTATAAGGCACTACCAGCATGTTCCCTAAGAAGTATCCTTGGTCATAGTAATAATCAAGAGATGGGATCCTACTATGAGCACCTTTTTGTTGTTGACTAGGGAGATGACTATTTTTCCTAAGGACATGCACTAAATTAACCAACTCCCACTCTATCATGAGGTGATATATTAAATCAAGCAAGAAGAATGAGAGGATTTTGTTGAGTATCTATATGGGGATGTGAATGACTAGGTCTGATGGCATGCTAGGGGATTTATCTATTTAATTTTGTATGAGAGAGCTCTAAGTGAGAGGAGACTCATGACAATTGTCATTATTATTGTGATATGCTTTGGGATCCTAGATTTGAGTAGCAGGAGGTTTATTTATGTGTTATTAGGGGCATTAGTGGAGTTACTACTTAGTAGGATGGTGTTTCGTTGGGTCCTAGTTTTGCTTGTACAAATCTATAGGGAGCTATGGGGGTTTATGTATGATAGGATATATGGTATCAGTGTCGGCCTAGTTCTTCATTACTAGGCCTATGAGCATATTTAGGTGCTATGAATAGTAGGGTTTCCATGGGTTAGTTATACTCAAATAGAGCTCCCTATTGGATTTATGTGATATAGGGATGATATGGCTACATTAGGTGTAAGGGGTGGTGCCCAAAATGTTGAGTGGTTTAGGGGTGCACTAGTGGCTGGAGACATTACTTAGAGCCCATATATCTAGTTTCTAATATGGCCAAGCTATAAGAGGTAAACCCTCACCCTTCAGAGCTATAGATGGATAGTGGGATGATGAGAGGGAGAAGTAGAGTTGATCCTATTTGATAGGGTATGTCAATAGTTTAGCTTGGTATAGGTTGTCCCAAGTCTATTTTCTTATTATACGAAGGAGGATTCAGATTTTTTATTACCAGTGCCCTAGTCTACTTCAATATTTTTAGATGGTGGTTATAAGGAGCTTCTAATCAGGGCTCTCGTAGATGATGTTGGATCTATAGATGGATACATGGCTTGGCACCAACTCATATATGTCATTGCAAATATTGGTGGAGATTGATGCAGGAAGTCTACTAAGGAGAATTGATTGAGGTTTTACAAAAATATTATTTCTAGGAGAGTTAATTGTAGCACTTCTAATTACTTTTTTTAGGGTTTTACTTATGTTGATTTTGCTTGGGGTTGGGGAAGATTATCAATGTGGGAAGCTTCTACAAATTTCTAGCATTGATAAATACTTTCCTCAGCCATCCTTTAAGGGAGTGGTCTAAGTTTATGTGCCTTTTTAAAATGATTTTGACATTTATCCTTCAAGGGAGCATTCCAACTTACATTTTTAAATTTCAAATGATATGTCAATAGTTGTCCTTCAAGGGAATAGTTTGTAAATGATAAGGATGACCCATGATTTGTTTTTGACTTTTGATAGTGCTTTTGCTTTTGCCTAATTTTACATGGCATAGAATTGCTTATACATACTCAGGGGATTACCATTATGAAGGAAAAACTAAGGGCACATAAAGATTTAGTAAGTGAAAAGAGGTTTATGTGACAACAACCATGGGAATATGTCCCATAGAGGGATAGAAATTACCATGAGAATCATGCCATGGGTAGAGCTCTGCTACTCATAGTTCAAGATTAGGCTATGATTGTGATAGATAATCACATTATTTAGCTATAGTCTATTATCCATAAAATAATGAAATGAATGTGGTAGTAGGGTATGATATTAAGCTAGAACAATGATGATTGTTACCCCTATTTAACAATATAAAGGATAGAGATGTGAAGTATTGAGAGGCTCAAGTTCTAGTTTGCCTTGAGATGACAAATGATAAGCTCCTGATCCATATTTATGAGTTATAATATAAGGTACAAGATAATTGAATGTAAATTTTCCCATTTTGCTTTTCTCCATATTAGTTACATGTTGATTTTCCTTGAGAACAAGCTATCAAATATTTAATTCTCATATTTTTTGTGTTTATTATAGGCACACCTAATTTTTTCTTGATAGACATGGAGATGAGAAAGGGTGGTCAAACTATGCTCATAAAGTAGCTCAAGTTGAGATAAACATTTTTGATAGTAATCATCCTCTAAAATAAGGTTGCATAAGGATATGCAGAGAGAAGCTATTTGTATTGCAAGAGGAAATATAGCCTCAACTCTAAACATGAGGGGAAAATGTGTAGCACCTATAGGGTTTTGAAAGCTAGTACAATATGACCATAAGGTAAAAAGGATGTGCAGGTGCCAATCCTGACCTAAGTTATTGACCATCTTGGTAAACATTTTGTGAAGGTTTTTCTTAGAGGCCTTTACTTATGTATTTACTTGTGGATGATAGAGTGATGGAAAACTAAATTTTATACCAAATACATCACAAAGGCCTTGAACTTTTTTGTTATTTAAGGATTTACCATTGTTGATGATGATCTTATGGGGAATAATAAAGCAAAATATGATATGATGGGTGATAAATTTGACATTCTTTTCAGATTTTGTCTAGACAAGAGGAATAACCTCCACCCATTTAGTGAAATATTCAGTCATATTGATGATAGAGTGATGTCACTATGAAGAGTGGGGGTTAATTTCACCAATAAGGTCTAGACCCCATTATGAAAAAGGCTAGAAACAAGTGGAAACTTAAAGGATATGACTAGGCGCATGATGAAAATTAGCATGTTGTTGACACTTGACACATTTTTTCACATAATCATAATAAACTTGGTTAAGGGTAAGCCAGTAATAGCCTAGGTAGAGGATGCACTTAGCCACAACAAGTCTACTAAAGTTACGCCCATATATACCATCATGCATTTCCTTGATAGTGTGAAAGGCTTTTGGACCACAAAGGAAATGGAATAAGAGGCCATCAAAACTATTTTTATAGAGGATGCCTCCCATAATGGTATAATAGGAGGTGCTTTAAATGAATTCTTGATGAGAATTCCTAGAGGTCAAATGGAACTATGCCAAGGTTTAGGTAGTCAGAGGTTTATTAATACCAAAGGTCAGGCTAGATCTCTTCCACATTAAAAATGGTTGGAATGTCTAAATTGATGTAGGAAGGTTCAATGAGGAAATGGATAATTATTGATATCTTACAGTCTGATGGCATTGATATCTAGGAAGCAAGAAAAGCCATGGTGTTGACAAACATGTTGGTAGACCATAGGGTGGTTTGAATATGTTAATGTTTTAATGATGTTAACAGTTACATAAATAATTGTTAGTATAGTTACAAAATATCATTCTTACATTGGTAGATTTCATTGACTTGATTGACCACAAGTTAGGAGTTGCCAAAGATGTTGATCATTATGACTCCCAAGGCTAATGTGGTTTTGAGACCTATTACTAGGGTTTCATATTCAGCCATATTATTGGTACATTCAAAGTCAAGTTTAAAAGATAAAGGAACTAGTTCACTGATAAGGGGGATAAGGATGATAATGGTTCCCACACCATGCTAAAATTTGGAACCATCAAAGAACTTGGTTACATGGTTGGTGAAGTTTTCTTTGGATAGGTTTGTGATGGATTTGTCTATAAATTTGAGAGGAGGTTGGTTACTTGGTAGGGGTGCATCGACCAACTATTCAGCAATGACTTACCCCTTAATTAACTTATACTATAGGAACTCAAGGTCAAACTTAGCTAAAAGTGTGAGCCACTTGTCCATACATTAGTTTTGATATGGCTTAGAGTCCATGTACTTGATTTAGTCAGTATTGGTTACAATGAAAGTTTATGGTTAAGAAGGTAGTGGCAATGCTTGGTGGCCACAAAGATTAGGGTCAAGCATAGTTTCTTGGTTTGTGTATACTAGGTTATGTAGTCTACAAGGGAGAAACTTCTGTAATAGATGGCTTGCTCTCTATGTTGTTCATCCTGATGGGTAAGCATTACCCTTAGGTAATGGTTAGTGGTAGAGTTATAAAGGTATAAACTTTATTCATCCTTGGGAGGTGTGAGGACAGGTAGAGATAGAAGGAACTCTTTGAGTGCATCAAAGGCCTTTTGATAATCAACATTCCACTTGATAAAGATGTCCTTTTACAAGATGTGATGGAAGCATTGACATCAATCTAAAAGCTAAGAAATGAAGTAGTAAATGGATTGGAGCTTCCAATACAAACTATAAGTTTCTTAAGATTGGCTAGAGGTAGCATCTTGAGGATGGATTTGATCTTGATTAGATCAAAATAGATTACCTAAAAGCAAATGATGAAGCTAAGGATTTTTCTTGATAAGACCCCAAAAATACATTTCTTGGGATTATGTTGGACATGGTAATGGATAAGTCTCTCAAAGATAATCTTGAGAATGGTTAAGTGGCCCTTGTGAAGTTTTTATTTTCTGAGGAGGTCATCCATGTAATATTTGATGATTATGTGGATAAGGTCATGGAAGATATAGGTCATATCACATTGGTAGGTTTCACTAGTGTTCTTAAGAATGAAAGGCATGACCCTATAACATAAAGTCCCCCATGGGGTGATAAAGGTAGTTTTGTGTTGATCTTCAGGGGTTATCAGAATTTGATTATATCCTAAGAATATATCCATGAGGGATAACATTTTATGGCCTATTGTAAGATCAAAAAGTTGGTTAATTTTAGGTAGAGGAAAGTCATCCTTTGGGTAGGTGAGGTTGAGGTCACAAAATTCCACATAGATATGTAGTCCCCCTAGGGCTTTAGTGATAGGACCAATGTTGGAAACCCATAGGAGATAATCAATGGGTTGATTGAATTTGACTGAGAGGAGGCATTGAAGCTCTTCTTTGACAATGAGGGCTATGTGAAGATGAATTCATTGAAGTTTCTATCTAACAAGCTTAGAATCATGATTGGTTACAATGTTTTGGGTGGAAATGGTTGGTTCAATACCAAGCATGTTGGCATATGACCAAGCAAATGTGATGCTATAGTCCTAGAAGAATGTGGAGAAGTCTAATAGTTCCTCAAGGTGAGAGATTGGCCTAGTTTTACAATATGAGGGTTGCCCAAAATGCCTAGGTCAATATCCATAGTTTAACATGGTTGAGGTTTTGGGAGGTAAGGATTTGTGGATGGAAGAATCAAGTACACTAAGGTAGGTGAGAATAGAATCATCATCCTATTATTGGATGTTGTAAATGGTAAGAGAGTCTTGTCCCACCAGTTCAGGATAGATCAAAGGGATGGATATGAATGTCCCTTCCTTCTCATAACATAGGGGGCCAAGGGTAATCATGTTGACTAAAAAAAAGTTAGGTAGGATAATGTCCTCATCCTCATAATTAAGAGGAGGGGGTGTTATTGAGGAAGGGGTATTTTCTTCGAAAATAAGAGAAATGGGTTGTTTGGATTTATTTTTATTAGGTAGAATGAAGCCAAGGTTGTGCTTCTCATGAGGCTTTTGGGTTTCAATAAAGATTAATGTGTGGGTTCCATGCTTGTATCATCCTAAGCCAAATCATTTTTAGGAACACATGTGAAGGTATATTTTTGCAAATTCTAGGTTGTCCAAGTAAGATAACGTATAGGTGAATAGTTGTGGGGAAGAGGGGTTCATTATAACATTGAGTGGCTTGTCAATTCCCTCATAGATAAAATGGGTTTGAAATCTCAAAGGCCCCAAGGGAGTAATGGCTCTAATTTTGGGGTCATAACCTAGTTCATGGTTGATTTTCTTTTAATCTTAGGGAGTAGGGAAAACATAAAGGGTAAGGAGTTAGTATTCTCCGAGGGTAAGGGATTGGAAGGTAGATTCCAAGGGATTAGTGGTGGGCATCTGGTCCATGGGAATAGAGGAATTGGTAGATGCCTATATAAGAAGACAAGTGATGGTTTCATTTTATGTGGTTGAGGGATTAGAATGGATGCTTGGAGTGGTTTTGTTAGAGGTAAGAGGATGGCATTAGGTCATTAGGTCATGTTGTATGCTATAAAAGGGCTTGGGTTAGGTTTTATGGTAACAACCTGACCCTCATGCTTAAATTTTACATAATGGTAGAGGATATAAGGCACACAAGCAATAGCATAAATTCAAGGTCTCCCAAGTAGAACATTATACTAGAATCCACCTTTGACCACATAAAAAAATTTGGGGAGCATGCATTGTCCAAGATAAATATGGAGGATAACAGTTCCTAAGGTAGTGGTCATGATGTCATTAAAGGATCAAAACATAGCTAAAGTTTGGGATATGACATTGTCCAATAATTTGAGTTGGTCATATGCATGGGAAGAAATGATGTTGATGTTTACTCCCCCATTAAGTATAACCTATTTGACATGTGTTTGGTTCATGTGGGTAGTAATAAAGAGAGGAAGATCTAGATCTTCAACGTGGATAGAGGGAATCTTTGAGTCCTTGAAGGTAATAAGGGTGGAGAGTTGGAGAGCAACCATAAAGACCTCTATAGGTTGGTAATCTCCTAATCTAACCTCAATAGCTTGCATAGCCTCAATCATGGTTTAATGATGGTGGGGTGAGGTGGAAATGAGCTTGTAGAGGCTCATCTTAGCTAGATTTTGGTGATTTTTCTTTAAAATTACCCTCTTAATGGATTTAGAGGGGCTAGTTTTAGAGGTGCCTAAGATGGTAACTTTTGGTTTAGCTAAGGATGTAGAGGTTTGGATTAGGTTTTGTTTAGGATGAGTTGGGGGGATTGTCCATAGAATTGACACTTTGGCCTTCCCTTAATCCTTTTTTTGTGATCATGTGACCATATTAATAGTATTGATAGACGGGAAAGGTATAATGGGGGTTGGGTAGATTCTCTATCACTTTGAGGTGAGAGTAGAGGATTATGAATGTGCTAGCAAATGGATTTTAAGTGTAGTGGCAGAGGATTGGATGGAAGATCATCTAATAAAAGAACATCCTCTTCATAGAGCTAATGGATAATAACCTAGAGAGCTTTGTAATTACCTGTGTCATGCTCAGGAGTCTTGTGATAGGAGCAAATTTGATAATCACTGTACCAAATTAGCTTTAAACTAAGAGGATCAAAAAGTATAATAGGAGGTAATGTGAGGTAGGAGGTATGCAATAATATTTGAATAATGGTCATATAGGATTCATCTAGTGTTGGGAAAGGTCTAGGGACTATGGTTTTGGTTGGGAAGATGAGCATGTTGGTAACAATGGGTTTGGTGAGAGAAGGTTTGGGTAAGGTGGTATTTCTAGTCAATGGTTCTAGTATGGGTATGCTAGTTATTGTGGTGTTCAAGGTTAATAGTCTATCTATTAGTAATCTAGGAAGGATCAGCATATCAAATAGTAGGTGGGTTGGTGTGACCAATGGTGGTGGATGATATATGTTAAAAGGAGCTTGCCTTTTAGGCAAAGTTGAGGGCTGAGGCCCTAAGATAGAGGGTAAAGTAGAAAGAGGTGGAATCTTAATCATGTATCTTTTTAATGGTTTCACCCCTTTGGTTGGTTTGGGTTGAGACTTGGGTATAGGTTTAGATAGGGTTAATTCCACTTTCAAGGATGGGTTAACCAAGCTTCATGTAGGGAAGGCACTAATAGTTTTAAAAGGTTTGTTTGGTGGTGTGGTTGTTATAAGGGTGGCTATTTTCATTGATTAAGAAAGTGAGGGGTCAGTAGAACTTATGATTAGTTTAAGAGGTGGTGGAAAAATGATGGGTTGGTTGCTTAAAGTCATACTAAAAGGTTTGGGTTTGTTGATGTAAGGAAGCCCTAACTATTGTGAGAAAGTGGTTTGATCCATGCCTATTTTTGTGACCATACCCAACTTTTGAACAAGTTTGGAAAAAGGTTTGTATATTGGTCTAGCCTCTCAAGTTGTGGGTGTCAAGGATACACATATGGGTTGAGGAGGAGGGTTGGTAGCCTCATATTTTTCATCAAACAAGGGATGTATGTTTGGACTAGGTGGCTACTCTATGAGGAGTGTTTGGAAAAAAAAAATCCAATGGGCATGATGTCCATAGTTATGGTTTATCCTATGGTTAGAGGAGATGGTGGGTTAGGAATGGTTTTTTTTTAAATAGGTTATTCAAATGGGTGATTGATGATTCTAAAGCCTCTATGAGAAAATTTAAATAAAAAGTAACCCCCTCAGTTTGGGCCTCTAAAGGAAGGGAATGTGACTCCACCACTTGGGTGGGTGAAGTGGGGAAAAATCAGGTAGATTGGATGGTAGGTTCCCCATTGATAAGTGTATCAAAAACCATATTGACTATGTGGGCATCATGTGTCCTCAATTTTGATAGGGGCATGGTTGGGAAAAGGCTTCCTAAAGATATAAAGATTATAATTTTGAGGGGCATTAGGATTATCCAACACAAGCTCCCCCTTATCAATAAGGCTCTAAATAACATTATTGAAAGTATTACATCAACTGACATCATGTATAATTACCTGATCAAAATCACAAAGATCATTATCATTATACCAAGTAGGTGTTAGATGAGAAGAATTAAATTACTAAGGAGGTTTGATGGGGGGAAGCTATATGAGATTAGTTTTTAGTAGTTTCTCTAGAACTAAAGAATAAGATTCTCTAAGTGGAGTTAACTATTTTTGACTGCATTGGTTTCGGTTCTTTATGTTTTGTTTGAAGTTAATGGGAGAATTTTTCTAATTGATATTGGGTGGAGGGGAACTTTTAAGGATAAATACATTCTCATTTCCCTTGCTCTTAGTTCTAGTGTTGCCTTGGTTTCCTATTTTGTAGGAAGAAGTTTCATTAGTCATGAAGGTAGAGTTTTTATTTTGTAAATTCAATTTTCCCTCATTTATGGCCCAGTTTTCTAGCTTATGTGTCATGATAAAATCCTCATCAAAAGTTTTGAAGCTTTGGACACAGTGTAGAAGATATATGTTTTGCACAGGTAGAAGCAAAAATATCTACAAGTTTAGGTTGAGGCAAGGAAAATGAAATTTGATTAATCAAGCTTATCTAATGCTTAAAAAAATCATAAATGGACTCATCATCAAATGATTTTATATAATAGAGATTGGTGATATAGACCTTCTTGGAAATTTTAATGGAAAAGTGATCTAAGAAGACCTGAGCTAGTTGGGTGAAATAAAATATTGAATACCTGGTAAGGGAACTATACCAATCAAGTGATGAGCTAGATAAAGACATGGGGAAGGTTTAAATGAGAAGGGCATCATTGTAATCAATCATGTAACATTTGTGTCTAAAATAGCTAAGATGTTGTTGGGGGTCCTCCTTACTCTAAAATTTGTCAAATCTTAAAAGCTCCCATTAAGGAGTGTAAGGTCTGATAGGGATAGAGGGATGAATAGGTTCATTACAAGTCTTATCATAAGATAAGATGTTATGAGCCCCTAAAATATATGACTCAAGGTTTGTCATCTTTTCCATGAGCATATTCATTAGGTCAATTTGAGGTATTAGACCAGGATGGATATAAGGTGGATACTAAAATTATGATTTTTTAACATATTACTAATTAATTGATGATTGAGAGGTTGTCATATTTTATAATGTGTATGCTAAAGGTTGGGTAGGTGTTATGTAAAGATAGGTGGATGGTGGTGGTATAGTAGTGGGTACATACCCTTTGGGTTAGGGATGTATTCTAGATTGGGTACAATGGGTACCTATTGAGGAGTCCTTATATATTGGGCATGAAGGATAGTTAGGTTGGTAATGAAAGGAGAGGTAGTGACCTTTGTGTTAGTAGGTGGTGAAGTAGAAGGGATAAATACCCCTAAGCTTGGTAAAGAGGTATTGACCAATAGGATAGGGTTGATAGAGGGAAGGTTGATAGTACTAGTGGTAGGTGTTCCAATAATAATTGGAGAATGATGGGTTAATGGTAGGGTTGTTCTTAAGGTGGAGGAGTCATTGGTATGGGTGGAAGGTGTAAGGGTAGTAGTTGGTTGGATATGTTAGTTTTTAGTTGTGGTGTCAAAAGGGATAGTAGATGAAGATGCTTGAGTAGTTGAAGGTTGGGTGGTGACTATGGTGATAAGAACACCCCTCATAAGGTGGGATGGCATGCCACAAGGAGGATCTTATATTGGAGTTGAAACTGGGACATGGTGAGGGGAGGTGTTAAGGTAGTGTTGAAGGGCAACTAGATTATTCTCTAAAATAGTGATAAATTCCTTGTCTCCTTGGGAAAACACTTAAGGAAAAGTAGGGATTCCTAAAAAATGAGGTGAATCTTCTACCTTATAGATGTACTCCATAGATGAAGAGGTAAAAGAGGTTGATCTGAGTGATGGGTTCTACTCTACTAGGTCTCTTCACTGCTTGCAAGTGAGAACCAAACAAAAAAAGGGGGGAGATAACAAGAATAAACTCACCATTAAAATAGGAAGAAGATAAGAAAAATATCAAGGTAATCAAGACACACACTATATAAATTATGTTAAGCTTAGAGGTTAGTTTTATTCTTGTGTTCGGCTTGTGCCTTAGTTTATGAGAATGTGTGATAGAAGTTAGCTTGTAGATTAGGTATTATAAAATTAGTCTATGGCTGATTTTAGATTATTTAGGTGCTAAAAAGAATCTGTATTGGAATCAATATATGGCTTGGTACTGGGGCCTACCCCCTCACTTCACAATCCCATAGTGGTAAGAGTGTTGGGTGTTTAGCCAATATATATTGATATCCAAAGTCAATACTCAATCAGAGAGTTGAGTTGGTTCTCCTTTTGGTAATGACCTCCAAGTAGGATTTATAAGAAAGGGTAAGGTGACCATTTGTTGATGAAATCCTATTCGGGCCTTGTCTCAAATTATTTTGATGTTTGATTGATGAAAGTGGTTTGTTTAGTGTGTGTAACAAAAGTGGCACTACAATAAGATTACTATGTTTTAATTCAAAGTGAACTAATGCTAAAATAAATCAATGGATGTAGTTGATTTTAATCCCAAAAGAAATTTTAGTTTCAATTATGAGCATAGATATAAAGAAGAGTATATAATTGTAAATAAAAGTGTGAGAAAAGACTCTAGGTACCACTAGGTGTGTGAGAATGTTTCATGTAAATTTTCACTTTAAGTTCTAGGGAAGAGAGAAAAGAAACTCAATATGGGTGTGGTTGAAAAACCTAATTGTTTGTGCACACATTGAATCAAAAGATTGTGAAGATTTCCTTTTTGAATTGGGAGGAAGACCTACAGATAAGAAAACACTAAAGCAAAATTGTTTGTTAGATGGATAGTTAGGTAGATTACCTAGCGATAGGTAGGTCATAGAAGTGAGGGGTTACTTAGGGGATATATGTATCCACATGTTTTAAATAGTTAAGTTCACAAAACTATAAATAAGGTACTTACATCAATAATCAAAAGGTATTAGAACTGAACACAAGAATGCTTGTTAATAAAATGGACTAGAATCGATCAAATTAGTGATGAACTAATTAATACTAGTGATAAAGGTTTGGGGTCTATTTAAAAAAATCTAAAAGAGGTCTATGAGTGATTATAAATATAGAAAATCAAGTTTAGTTCGGATTAGGTAGTTGAAAATAGGTTACTAGTTCTCACTACCATAGTGATCATCATTACTCAAGGTGATCATCAGTGGCTAAGGTGATCATTAGTTGTCAAGCTGACTATTGGTGGTTGAGTAGACTATCATTGGTTGGGTCAACCATCGACAATTATTATGTAAGTTCTGGGTTGGTAAATTATTTAAGAATGGTATCTAAAAAATGGGTTTTGAGAGATGGGCAAGGGATAGGCTAATTTTGAAATGAAAATAAAGTACATGAATATTTATAAACAAGTACTTGTCTTAACATAAGTCAATTGGATGAGTGGTTGAACTACTTAACCTATTGGTGTAATCTATCTTGATTCTAGCAGAGTAATGGTACTTGAGAGCTTGGTTGAGAGGTGATGATGGCTTGGCTCTCAATAACATTGTTGATAATGCTTGATAATGTTGATGATGTTGATTAACCTATAAAATAAACTAATAAGCTCCTAATAATTATTAAAGATGGGTTTGGCCTCCTAGGCCTCTCTCTCTTATAGGTACAAGTAAGAGGTGGAAGTGAAGGTGTAGCTAGGACATCTAAATATATTATGTCCATGTAAAGGCTCAATATAATAATTAGATGAACTATATTTAAAAGAGTTAACTAAAACTTGCATGTTTCTCATTGAGGCGGTGCATCCTAACCATCGATGATTAGGGGTTCCCATGGGTAATCATAGATGGTCATCCTGACTGTCGATGGTTGGGCTCCAAAGGAAAAGGGTCTTAAAGGCCAAGTTAAGTAAATTTGGTGAAATTGAGTTTGGATGGGTTTCGTTAGGCTTGATTGGTTTAGATTGGTCCCAAAGGGGTCCTAGGTAGGTCCAGGTGGATTTTTGACATTTAGAATCATAGATTTGTAGATTTTTGGTGTCTACAATGATGACCATTTCAAATGGTCAAAAGCAGTATGGGAATGGTTAGCTGAGTCAACAAGAATGAGTTAAAATTTTATATAACTTAGGGGATGACTCAAAGGAGGCTGAGGAAGTTATAGGTTTGGTTGGGATGAGTCATCATGTGAGTGATAATAAGGTTAAAGATGGTGGGTGAGGTGTAAAATACAAATTTTATATTTAAATAAGGGTTTAAAACTATGATTAATTGACTAGTTTGATTTATTCAATTGTTTAAATTTGGAAGGAGATGTAATGAGTTATATTAATTAGAATTATTAATTTGTTTTAGGTTAATTTTCACACTAAATATAATTTAGGTGTCTACATTGACACCTATTTGAAATCATGTTGTGAAACAATACTCTTTCAAAGAAAATTTGAAGAAGTAGAGCATTGATGATTACGAAGGATAAATTTGCCCTAAATGAAAGAAAATGAGTGTGATGATGCCCCCTCGAGGATTTGTGTAGTAAAATAGACAAAAAATAAAAATTTATGAAAAGAGGAAATTGAAAAAGTGATTTAGATGAGCAATAAATCAACTTATTCTAGAATCATTGTCACATTTGCAAGATTTAGATTATGTTAAAAGGTTGCCACTAATTAGTCAAAACTAGAGTATTGATCAAAAAAGTAATATGTGTTCTGATCAAAGATTTCACACTTAGTGTTTGATAATGATGCATGGGTCAATTAAGTGATTGTGGGAAAGATATATCCCAATGATAATAATAGTTGGATCTAAAAATAGAAAAATAATATCTAGTTTTAAATTATAGTGATAAATTTATGGATATTTATTATGGCAAGAGTCTGAGAAAAAATCTAGAATAAGGTGATTTAATGTATCCTAAAATTTGAAGGAAAAATAGATGAAGAATGAGTATAATGGAGGGATGGGGGGAAAGTTCTTGACATGCGGTAAAAATATAAATAGAATAAATGAGGTATATAAATACATTTTTTTAAATTCATTTTTTGAATATATTTGTTAAGATAAGTTAGTGGAGATATTTTATTTGAGGTCTAAGAGGAAAAATGGATCACATTCCACAACACAAGCACAATTTGGAAAGAGTGAGAAGGTTTTAGAGACCTGAGAGGAGTGGGCCTCTAGTGAGTTGGATTTTGTTTTGAAATTTTTGCATTTAATGTCATTTATTAGGTTTGAAATTTTACCAAAACAAATTCATAGATGGTCTATCTATGAATTTGGCAATGAAAGTTATGAATTAATTAGAAGAAACTATGAATTTTTCAAACATGAAATTAAATTCATATAACAAGGTAGAAAAAATATGTTAAGGTAGAAATTGGGAAGAAATGGTGATTTCATGGTTTCACAGTCTAAAAATCATAGATTAGAGAAGTGAAATCACTATAATGGGTTACAAAATAATTTTAATGAGGTGAAAATTTATTTTTAGGTCAAAATGTTAAAATGGAGTTGTGAATTTGAAGAGATTGATAGTGAAATTACATAAGTGAGCAGGGAATATGTATAATTTATAAGCAAAAATGTGTGGTGAAGAAGGAAAAAAGGTTTTAGGAAAAGATAAGTAATTAGTAAAAGAATGACATATGAATACGTGGATGAAAAAATGTTCATGTGATAATGTTTGTTG
Source organism: Torreya grandis (assembly GCA_037957365.1). Taxonomy (NCBI): domain Eukaryota; kingdom Viridiplantae; phylum Streptophyta; class Pinopsida; order Cupressales; family Taxaceae; genus Torreya; species Torreya grandis. Next base: position 333,552 of record JARHVA010004321.1, on the reverse strand, counting down.
TTTTTTTTAATGCTTTTAACGTAGGGATTATTTGAATATTATGTTGAGTAAAGTTAACTAGATGATAACATGTTTAATTTACAAGAGGTATTACTAGTGCTGATGGCATGCGAGCAAAGGCCTAAAATGATGGTGTAGATGGATAGTTTTATAGAGTATGATTTGAGGGTACTAGAGGCTATAGGTTTATCATATATTTCATAGATGCCAAATATTAGAGTAGATAAGGTGTTGTTGACAACACTTGTTGAGAGATAATATAGTGAGACCAGTATATTTCAATTTTTCATAGGAGATATGATAGTCACATTATAGGATGTTTATCAAAAATTTGCATTTTTATATGAGGAAGATGGGTGTACTTGGTCCAAGTTCCACATGAGACTATATTATATAGTATTTTTTGCCATGATATGATTCCTATTATGAGGGGAAGAGTGGAAGTGGATTATTATACTAAATTTGAGATGGATTTTTTGAATATTGTGCTTATGGCTATTGTCATTGTCATTATGCTACCTAAAAGAGTGAGAGAATATGTCTTATTGGTCTATTATATGTGATTAGAGATATAATGGAGATGGGTGAGTGATTTGTATGGGTTCAATGTATATTAACATACCTTGATTAGTATTTTCATAATGTAACTTACAAATATGGGAGGGATATTAGACCATCAACATTATTATAGGTATGGTGTTGGGAGCACATTTCTATAGAGAGTCTAGTTAGGCACATGAGAACTCATTCTATTGACAAGCCATTGGCATACAGGTGGCATATGATTATTGATACTTGCATACCACATTTAGATGATATGGAGTTTTACATGAGGGATATTGATGATCTAGGTGAGGACTAGATCACCCACAAACCTTATAGAGAGATTTTATTTTAGTGGGCACATGATGACTTATAGATAGACTATATGATGACGTAGTGATACATTATCAAAACACATGACTACATCATAGAGAGATATTGCTTAGATATGCTGATGAAATCTTTTGGGGTTAGGTAGCATATATTTTCTAGTCTACACATATTTGCATGATATATGAGAGATAACTCAGTGGGGGATGACCATTGATCCAAAAATATCATAAAATAATTAGTCATAATTATAGACAATTATATGGAGTAACCAGAGAGATTTGATTAATGAAAAACTTATGGATGGTTATGCATATTAGTGGGCCTAATATCAGACATTGAGATTGACTACACCATATGCACCACAACAGACATGGAGATAAAGACTAGTTGTTAGCTTGAGCTAGCAGCCATGAGGGATAGGATTGGGAGGCCAAATTAGGAGGGTTGTTAAAATAGACAAGGGATGATCATGAGCATGAGGTAGAGGAAGTCTAATGGAGATTATCCAACTACATGATGTTGATATTATAAAGATGGAGGATGTTGAGATTTTACATGAGGTAGGTGTTGACATAAATGTGGATACAAATATGCATTTTAATATAAAGCAAAGGGTTGTAGGGGAGACTCCACTAATAGTGATTGATAATGAGGGGGATAGAGAGGGGGAGGATGTAGTTATGAGAGTAACATAGGACACTTAGATAAGTAGATGGGATGGTGATAGTTCTTCACACACTCTGAGATCTCATGAGGATCAGGCTTGTGTGCATATACTTTGTGAGGAGATTAGACCTCATGATAGGGAGATATATGGGTTACATAGAGAAGTGTCTAGATTACAAGGAGTGGTAGATGGTAGGGGGATTAGACTATAGATATTAGATGATTAAAGTTTGAGGTTGACATGTTATATTTTTTTATTGAGTGGATAGATAGAGATGGCATGGATATAATAGTTGTTACGAATGATGTGGATATAAAAACTCTAGATTATACATCATTGATATAGTATTATAGATAAGAGAGAGACACTACTAGGTCTAAACTAGCAAAGGTGAGGGTATTACTAATTAGATAGCGATAGATTATGATGGGTGATAGGTTAGGCTACATATTATAGGAGCTTATACGAGGAGTTTCTACCATGTTCTAACAGGGTATCATTTTTTAGATATTACTCTATGAGATGATCTACATTAGGGATAAATTAAGTTAGAGAGGTCAATGGGGTAGGTATAACATGTGATGGGTCCTCCATAAGGCACACCATGATGTGAGGAGCTATTCTTGATACTAAACACTCCTTAATAGGGATAGGATTGGACATGACATAATGTTTAGATGATGGATTAGTTCATTGATGTGTACATATTTTGAGATGTATATTTTTATATAGCCATATTTGATCTATATATATATATATATATATTCATTATTATTATGAGACCTTGTACTATATAGATGGACATTATGGACTATTTATTTATTTTATATGGACTTTACACATGAGTGACAGACATATGTATATATTTAGCACTAGTTATATTTCTTACATTTTGATATATGCTAGAAAGTTTGAATTCTTTCATCATATGGATTATGGATTATGTGTGTGTGACTGAATTTATGTATGTATTAAAATATGATATAGCTACTTTAATTTTTTTTTTTGTTCCTTGTATTGGATTTCTAATAGTAAAAAGTTTTGAGTAACCTAATGTTTAATGTATCATAAAACACATTACCACCAATGATATTAAATAATCATGATGAATGTTGATTTTTTAGGCATAAGAACTAAATAAAGAGTAAATTGCGTAAAATCAGAGTACATCAAAGTAGTGAGTCATTTTTCATCTAAAATGTCAAGTTCATTAAAGAATGAGGTTTGATATGATTATTCATCTATGATTTATTATAATGATATTTGAAAAGATGTAATCTCAACCTCTACAGGAATAATAGACTCACTATCATAGACAAGGTAATAAGATGTTACCCCCATGGGGGTGAAAACACTAATGCGATGTTAGCCATTTTGGCCCACATACCAAGCTTTAGCCTGGTTTGAATAGATGAGCAAAATTTTGGATGGGATGAATGGACCAAAGGCTTAGAAAATGGGATAATATTACCAAGTGAATAAGATTTATAGGTTCTCACATACATTCAAGAGCATGAACTAGGTTTTGTAAACCTTGTAAATTCATCATAACCTTGAAGGAATTATCAAAAGATCAATTTGGCAAGTTCTTGAAGAACTAGACTGTGATCAAGATGTCATGTAGAAATAAGTAAAAAAATGCACTTGTACATTTTATAAATGAACCTCACAAATCCTCACGAGTTAAAATATTATATCACTAGGGAGTTCTTCATTCCAATATCATCCTATAAAAGTTTCATGTTTTGTCAAATTCTCTAACTCAAGTTATAAGGGTTCAAAGTTGAACTTATAAAATGGAATATTCATGTGAACATCAAGTTTAATCTTAGAATTTAGGTTCAAATATTGATGTTCACTTGTAAATTAATTAAGTTCATGTGAAAATCAATTATGGTCATGTGAATGTCAAATGATGGGCATACAAACATTAAATTAAGACACAACAAAAAATCATTGGGCTTTAAAAATCCTGAGATGGTCACATGGTTGTCAAATACATTTACATAGACATCAAAGATGTGCACATATATTTCAATGTTAGACCTCATGAATTAGTCATTTGAGTTTCAAATTATGGGTCCTAGTAAGATCAAGAGCTTCTATTTAATGACACATCAAAGATCTACAATACGTGAGTAGGTCAAAATGTCAAAGGATCTTCATGGTAGGAAATTAAAGGCTAGAGTTCATTTGTATAACTTAATTTTATGGTGCACAAGAGGTAAAAAGGTCAAGATCTTATATAAAGGATCTATGGGACCAATAGGAATAATAAAACATGGATCAATATTATTAGTTTAAGTTTATTTTTGATGGCCAAAAGTTGAAACCTAAGAAGCTTTTCTATTAGAAGTCGAAAAAGTGTTTTTCAATCAAAGTATGGAGTTGAGTTTGAGTTTGGCTCAATTTTAACTAGATAAGCCTTTTTGAATAACACCACCAAGGTAGACACATAGAATTCAAAGACTTCATCAATATAACTAGCCATGAAAGTGACCTTTCCTTCTACTCTTACATGCCTCAATGAACTAGTGAAGAGAATTTAGCACCAAGATAAAACTCTAAAAAATTGATCTAATAGTTGTAATTTAATTGATGTTATAACATATCTTGGAAAAACTTGATCTTACTATTACAACCATAAATAAACATCAATGAAGGAATAATGTAACTATGTAATGGACTGAATTGACTTAGATCAATCAGGAAGCTTGAATGGGCATAAATGTAGAGGTAGTTGTAATTGTGGATCAAATGGAGTTGAGCTCATTTATTCCTATTTTACCACTAAAATCACTCTCTCTATCTTCCATTTCTTTTATAAATATATCATTAGAGCTCTTGTTAAACATACCTGAGGATGGTATAGCTAAACTCCACTAAAAATTGTATTGTGTAGCTCTGGGAGTAAGGAATATATAATTTTACATTTGTTTACTAATATGTGCATAGTGTTTTGTATTTTTTTGGTATGCAAAATTGGTTTTCATCTTCCCTTTTTAGGTTCAAGTTTAAGCTAAGTGATAATAAACTTTTCTTGTAGGTCATCTAGCATGTCTTAATGTTGATGTCTTAGGTATAGAGTGGATTATTGATTATAAGTGCTTTCAATCAAGCATTTCCCTCTAGCCAAAGTCTATAAAATTAACCTCTAAGTGAACCATTATTTATTTAAAACCATAGTAAACATTATATTAGTTATTTTTATAGTCCATTAGTGTGTTAATGACTCAATATTGAGAGTGGATCTTTGAACATTTAATACATCACCACATGTTATAATAGGTTTGAATTTATTCAATCTCTTAACTCTTTTCACCCCAACTTATTTAGGTCTTAGAAAGAGAGGTCCAAACTATCATATATGAGGAACTAGCCTCATTAATAACCTTATAGGTCTGGTTTAGATATAGGAATCCCACAGCCTCAGATCATCCCCATGTTAGTCTAGGTATGAGTCAAACTTGAGAAATTTGACCTCTATTAGATGTTATCTAGATAACTAATAGTTTTTTCATGCCTGATGGGACGAAGATCCACAAGAATGGGAATATGTTTGAATGCATTTCCTCTAATCATATTTTGTAAGCAATCAAGTTAACACCAATGATGACTCTAAATCAAAATTTCTAGTTATGAGTAGACCATGTATGTCTTGATGAATTTTTTTAGTCATTTCTTACATCTTATTTGAAATATGAAGTCGATATGGATAGTTATGGTGAATACTCCTATTTTTCACCTCCTTATCAGTAATCCTTATATGATCCTCATAACCCATATGACCTATATAAACCTTACCATGATCTCTATCAACATTATGATGAAAATTATTAGCCATATATAGATCCATACCAATGTTATGATAACCCTCATGAGTCTTGTTACCTTCTTGATTAGCCCATCCAAGTCTCAAATCAATCCATCTTGAGATTCAGGAAAACCCTAATTGGTTATGAGAAAGAGATGATAAGGATAGACACTAGGAAGGGATATAGAAAGGAGATTTCAAAGCATTAAATTCAAAGCATAAGAGCTAATTTTCAATAAGATCAATAGGTATGTTCATATTTCATAAGGCAAGGTCACTCAAAGTTTAGAACTAATATCCTAGACATTGGAGTTTTAATAGTGCACATTGAATAAAGGCTATTGGTTTATGAGAAACCCCAAGGTCATCATAATCAATAGTATATTAACATAGAGATCCCTTTTTCCCTTTATGATTAACATACTAATATGTATCATAGCCCTCAAGATTCAATCCAAACCTTGCCTAGATTTCATACATGGAAGTCTCTCTAATAGAGGTATCAAAAAGTTGAATAATTTTGTTATGAGGAGGCTAATTTTTATATTGAACAAACCATATGAGAACCTATATCTTCAATTTTTTAGGAAGAGATTTCTAGTGATCTAGTTCATGATTTTGAGGCTAATCTAGCTAGGTAGATTGAGCTTGTAAATCAGCATCTTCATTATTCAATGGTAGCTAAAAAGGCAACACAGTAGAAAATTCCTTCTTTCTCACCCATAGAAAGAGCAAGTATAGAAGTAGAGGTTCCTAAATCCAAGTTCATGACTTAGAATTAAGTATAACAGTCTATGGAGAAAGAAGGACATTCAAGCATAAACCAAGATGCTAAAGTCAAGATCAAGTAGGAGATCATTCATCCTCCACTCATTTGTCCTCATAATCTAAAGTCCTTTCCTTCATCTCCTTGAGAAAAATCAAGTACCTATGGTGAAGGTGTAGAAGAGAAAAGAGGTGAAGGTGATCCAAAAAGAGCAGGTCCCTAAGTAAAATCAAGTACCTATGGTAACTTCTTTGGACCTTTCTTATCTTGTTGAATATTTTCAAGGGTCTATTATGCCACTCTTTGAAAAAGAACCTCCCCTTTGTGAGGAAAATCAAGAAGATGTAGCTAGAGAAATATAAAATGAAAGTGAATTGAGTGACCAAGAAGAACAAATCATAATTAGGACACTAGTGGGTAAGGGCGAGCATGTTACAGTCTTTCAAGATGAAAAATTAGATGAAGTCAAAGAGGTCACGTAGTTTAAAGTCCAAAGCTTCATGAGATTTCTCTATAAAGGGGCAGCCCAAAAAATTAAAGTTACATCATAAGTGGAGATGTATTAAATTTATACCTTCAAGAAAGAAGAAGTAGAGCTGCCATCTTATGTAGAAGATCAGGAAATTGATGTAATAATTAATCAAATTGATGAATTTATTGGGAAAGTAGAGATCACCAATCATCTAAAAGGCTTATTGAAAAACTTGTTAAAATTTTTGAGAGTAGGATATACTCTTCTCTAGTACGACTATGGTCTGATTGCATCTAAAGAGAGAAACCCTATCAAAAAAATCAAAAATTATAGAGTGGGTAGTCCAATACTTCCACCTCAAGAACCCTTTCTAGACATGGAACTATTTTAGATCTTCAAAATATGCTACCAAATCCTTGGTGAAACTTCAGATATGGGTATGCTTATGAAGGGTAAAAAAATCTATTGGATGATCAGATTAGTCAACTAGATTATGAAGGAATAAAGCTTGAATCCAAGCAAAGTGGATGCTAGTAAGATTTCCATTATAAGAAGGTGTCCTTTGAGACACCAATTTTAGTTGGAAATTGGTAAAGAGAAAGAGCCACTAAGTGAGTATATTTTCATTGGATGTTATTTTACCCTTACCATTACAAATATGAGTATGCCAAAAGAGATGGCAAAGAAAATATTTTCTTCCTAAACATTCAGGCTTGCAAGGGAACTTGTGACATGTCATTCCCCAGGTAAGTTTATACATTTTTATTTTGATCTAGGTAGATCATGTTTTTTCTTGGTTAGTTAGGTTCCTTTTACATAATTAGTTGTTTATTTCCATCCAAGTGTTATTCTATTACATTAGGTTAGTGGTCCTTGTTTTGGTAGATTAGTTTCCCTTCAGATCTATGTTTCCCTTCAATAAGTGCCTTGGGAACTTTTTGTTATTTTGTTCCTTTTTTCCATATTTTTAATCCAAAAATGTTTATAGGCAGTTTCAACTTCAAATCAACATATTGACCTAGAGGAAGAGACTACATGCCCAATAGACTAGATAAGGCTTATGTCTAGGTTCTCAAGCATAGCAGGCATGCTTCCCTAAGAGTTGCTAGAAATGTTGGCCATTTTATCTCACATACCAATATTTAGCCTCATTTGAATATGTGAGCAAAATTATAGATGGGATGAGTGGCAAAAAGGCTTAGAAAAGGGGATAAGATTGCAAAGTAAAGAAGACCATCAGGTTCTCACATACATGTAAGAGCATGAACTAGGTTTTCACATACCTTCAAAATTAATCTAAAATTTGAAGGAATGATCAAAGGATGAATTTGGAAATTTTAAGTAGTTGTACCATCATTAGGACATCATGAAGAAATGAGTAATCCATTTCACTTGTGAATTTTATAAATGTACCTCACAAAGCCTCTTAAGCTAAAGGATTATAGTGGTAGGAAGTTCTTCATGCCAAGATCATCCATTGAAAGTTTCATGACTTAGATAATTCTCTAGTTTAAGTTATAATCATTCAAAGTTAAACTTATAAAATGAAACATTCATATGAATTCCAAGATTAAACTCAACATTTGGGTTCAAATATTAATAATCACATGGACTTCAATAATGGTTGCATGGATGTCAATGATGGTTGTGTGAATGTCAAATGATGGGTGTATAGATGTCAAACTTAAGACATGAAAAATAGCTATTGAGGTTCAAAAATCCTAAGATGGTCACACAAACATCAAATATGTTTGCATAGATGTCAAATATGGGCATGAAAATGTCAATGTTGGACCTTATGAATTAACCATTTGAGTTTCAAATGGTGGGTCCCAGAAAGATCAAGGGCTTGCATTTAATCACACATCAAAGATCAATGGTATGTGAGTAGGTCAAAATGTTAAAGGATATTCATGGAAGGAAATAAAATCTTAGCATTCATTCATACATATTAATCTTATAGTGCACAGGAGGTAAAAAGTTCAAGATCTGACATTAAGGATCTATGGGACCAATAAGAACAAGATAGTTTGGAGCAATATAATTAGTTCAAGTTGATTTTTGATGACCAAGATTCAAACCTAGGAATCTTTCCTATTGGAAGTTAAAGAAGTAGTTTTCAACCATAGCATGGAGCTCAGTTCAAGTCTAGATTAAGTTAAAATAGAGCTAACTTTTTGAATAATGCCACCAAGGTACACATATATACTTCAATGGTTTCATTACCAGAGCCATCTACATGGAAGTAACCCTTCTCTCTACTCTTTAATGCCTCAATTAAATAGTGAATAGCAGTTAGCACCAAGACAAAACTCTAACAGATTGATTTGATGGTTGTAATTGCATTTATGTAAGAACCTAGCTCAAAACAACTTGAAATCATTATTACAACCATAAAGAAACATCACTAAATGAATAATGTAACTGTGTAATGGACTGATGTGACTCAGATCAATTAATAAACTTGAATGAGCATAAATGCAAAGGCAATTGTAACTACAATTCAAATATATTTGAGCTCATTGATTCCTCTTTTAGTGCCAAAATCTCTCTCTCTATCTTCTCTTTCTTCTATAAATATAGACTTAGATCTATTGTTAAACATTCTTCAGGCTGGTATGACTAGACTCTACCAAAAATTATATTCTTCACCTCTTGGAGTAAGGAATAGATCATTTTTTAGTTGTTTACTAATTTGTGTTTTAGTATTTTTTATTTATTTGGTATGAAAAAGTGGTTTTAATCTTCCCTTTATAGGTCTAATATTAACTTAAGTGATAATAAACTTTTCTTGCAAGTCATATAGCATGTCTTAATGTTGGTGTCTCAGGGATAATGTGGATTTTATTGTAATTGCTTTCAGCCATGCCTTACCCTTATTTCCCTCTAGTCTAAGTCCATAAAATTTACTTCTAGGTGAAGCATTGTTACTTGAAAAGCATAGTAAACATTGTATTAGTAATTTTTATAGTCCATTAGTGTGATAATGACTCAAGATTGAGAGTGGATCTTTGAACATTTGGTGCATCACCACATGTTAGAATAGGTTTTACTTTATGAAATATCTTTACTTTTTTCACCCTAACTTGTTGAGGTCTTAGAAAGAGAGGTCCAAATTATGATATCTGAGGAACTAGCCTCATTAAAAACCTTATATATCTAGTCTAGATATAGGTATCCCACAACCTTAGATCATTCCCATGTTAGTCTAGGTATGATTCAAACTTGAGAAATCTAACCTTTATTGGGTACCATCTGGATAGCTAACATGTAGTATGACTAAAGGTTAGGATATAAATAAGTATGCTAGTCATGACCAACTTCATTGACAACTCTCTTAAGGATGTGCAAAATTATTTGTTAGTTTCCTCAACTTCATTGTTACCTTACAGGTAATAAGGAGTGGACCACCTGCTATTTATATGATTGTTTTGAAAAATGGTCTTAACATCTTTATTCTTGAATGATTTACCATTATTATAAATGAGAGTGGAAGGAATACCAAAGTCGCAGATAATGTGGTTAAGAACAAATCTGTAAATTTACTTTCTAGTGACATAGGTAAGGGGCATTGCTTTGACCCACTTGGTAAATACTTTGTTGTTGTTATAATATGCTTGTGTCCATCAAAAGAACTAGGATTTATTTTTTTGATGAGGTTTAACCACCATGTGGAAAATGGCCAAGATTTTGTGATGGTAAAGCTTGTGATGGAATATGGATAAGATTCCCATGTATTTGACAAGGTATAAATTTCTTGACATAGGCACATGAATCAGATTCCATTGTAGGAAAATAGTAACCGAATCATATAATATTTTTTACAAGGACCATACCACTCAAATGTGCTCCAAAAACTCTCTCATGAACTTCCCTATTTTCCAAAGTAGATTATTCAAAGTTAAAATAGTGTAAAAGGGTTCCATCATAGCCTCGAGGGTATAAGGTATTACCAAGGATGGTGTAGAGAGATGTGCATTGAATAAAGGACTTATATTGGTTATATGATAATCTAGATGGGATGGTATGATTATGAAGGTATTGTATGGATATAAAAGTACCATGGAGAAGTGGGGACAACCACCTCACAAACCATTTTAGAATCAGGGGTATCATAAGTTGGTATCCTTAAGTACTCAACCATAAATTTATTATGTTTTATGCTTAAATCTATTAGGGAACCAATGGTAGCTATAGAACCCACTACTTGATTATGCTTAAAATTTGATGTACTCAAAATATAACTTCAAATAATCAATATTTTTCATGTAAGGGGTCATTTTCTCATCATGATCTTGGAATTAATTAGTGACTTGATCTATTATAAGCTTAGAATTGCCAAAAATAAGGAGATGTTGGATTCTCCAGTACATTTCCATCTTAAGGCCTACTATGAGACCTTCATATTTTGTTATGTTATTTGTGCAAGGGAATTCAATTCAAAAATCATTAATAATGCAATACCCATAAATCGTGACCAACAAGATACCTTCCCCCAAGCCATGGTTAGTAAAGGAACCATCAAATAAAATTTTCCAAACTTGAGACTCATCTATAGACATTATTGCTTCATCCAAGAATTCTACAATAAGATTTGATTTGCCATTGATCAATGCTTCTACAAATACATATTTTAAAAGTTATCTTTTGATTTTTTTTGGGTTAATATACTCTAAATAAAATTAACTAAGAATCATATTCCACTTAGCCATCCTGCTTGTTAAAGCTATTCTAGATAAAAGATATTTAAAAGGGTTGATATTAGAAATAATATTGGTTTGATTGTTGAGCATGTAATGTCATAGTTCTGAGAGGAAAAAACAACTATGAGACAAAATTTTTATATAAGAGTAATTTAGCTCATATGATATCAATTTTATACTTAGGTATTAAACTAACAGTTATTTCCCACTATCATCATGTTGTGATAATAATGCCCCTAGTGCAAACTGAGTAGCTAAAATGTACAACAAAAAAGGTTTACCAACAACATGTGGTATTATTACTGGTGGGTTGGAAATATATTGTTTGATATTTTCAAATGCTTTTTCATGATTCTCATTAGATGTAAAAGGACTATCCTTCAATAAAAATGTAAATGGGTGACAAATGTATGCAAGTTGAGATATGAATCTTTTAATTACTTAAATTTTTCCTTGTAGACTTCTAATCTATTTATGATTCATAGGTGGAGGCATATCCATGATAGATAAAACATTATAGGTATCAAATTTAATTCCATGTTGTGAAATAATGAACCTTAACAACTTTCTTGATGTCATACCAAACACACACTTCTTTGCATTCAATATCATGTCTTACTTTCACATGTGTTCAAAAATTCAATGAAGCACTTAAGGGTGGTCTTCCTTGGATTTAGATTAGAAAAAATATCATATGCATAGTGTCATGAAAAATGATGGTTATTGCTTAATGATATGTGGCTCCAATATTTTTCAAACCAAAAGTCATCACCTAATAATATAATTTCCCCCATGGAGTTGTAAATCCAATTTTGTGTTGATCTTAGATTTTAAAAAAAAAATTATTATAGATATAAAAACCATTCATCAAAGATAACATCTCATGACCTACAGTTCAATCTACAATCATGTCTATGTTGGGTAATGGAAAATCATCTTTTGAGCATGCATTATTTATATCATAGAAATCCATACATACTCTAATACCTTCTAGTTTATTTGATACTAGTAACATTTTTGATATCTAGTCTAATTAAATAATAGGTTATATGAAACCAATAACCAAATACTTCTTTAGTTCTTCCTTGACTAGTAATGAAATCTTAAGATTCATCTTATCAAGTTTCTATTTTATTGGTTTTACATCTGAATGTACCACAAGGAGATGAACTACTAATTATGTATTTATTCCTAGAATGTCCACATAAGACCATGTGAACATGTTAGAGAATTCATGAAGCAAAAGTGTTAATATGTCCCATTTTCTTAAGTGAGTGATATGGCAAGTTTAACAATTTTATGATCTTCTTTATTGCCAATGTTCACAAGAATGGTTTCTTTAATAAGTAGAGTTGATTCATCTCTATAATTTATGGGTGGTTTAGGAAGATGGAAATATTCCTTAGATTTTATTTTTTTGGATGTAGAAGTTGAACTGATAATGTGATGTAATTTTTGTTCCCCAAAGTGTGTTGAATCTTCTCCCTGAATTAGAAATCCTTTCTTATGGTCACTTGCCGTAGTTTGATCTCTTGTTCTCAAGAATTTGGATATAGATTCATCATTATGAAAATGATCAAGTTGAGGTGTTGCTTTTTGGTTCTATTGTATGAGGGATGGATATTCAAGATCAAGTGTAAGGATTACATTTTCATGAAATACGTTGGTGAGGGTAAGGTCATTAAAGTGAATTTTATGGAACCAATCTCATTGTTCGAAGAATCATCCTTTGACGCACTAGAAGAGTCACTTTAGGAGAGTTTAATATCCACATTGAGTGGGTTAAATTGTATACCATGTTTTTCCTAATTTGATTTTATTATGATAGGTTTGATGGATCCTTATTCATAGAGGCCAAGACATTTACCTTTATATTTCATTATACAACACATGATGGATTTTGTAAAGAGATACTTTCATTTGGAGGAGAAAGTAGCTAGTTCATCAGAATAAATCCAAGAACGATTTGAATCTTTGATATGTTCATCTTAAATAAAACATCCCTCTATAAATTTTGCTTTGCCAAGCTTCTTAACATTCTATTTTCCTTTACATGGTGGGTCTTATCATAGTCATTTGGAATGGTGTGTATTGTACTTGTGAAAAAATATTAAATTTTATACTCATTCATGCCTATATCAATGATATTAAAATGTGAAGAAGTGGATCAGGATGCTCTGATGGTGGGTGGTGGATTTAAATCTTTCTCAATATAAGGGTGATTAGAAGATTGTTCTATACATAATTGATTTGAAGCTTGCTTAGATGGTTAATTAAATAATTCATTGGTTTAAGCTTTTTCAATATAGATAGAAGTAGCTGGTGTATTAATCCAACCACAAAAGTGGGGTGTTTAAAATAATCTTTCTATATGGACATAATTTTTAAGTAGAGGATAATCCTCAACAAGAGTAAAATTATCATCTATAACTGATAAATAGTTTGATTTTTTATGTCTTCCTTGTAATAGCTTACAATATTGAAAGGGATGAGGATCACCTTGTATAGTAACTTCCATTCCTACATGGGATAATTTAAAACATTGGTGAAGAGTAGATGGGATGTAATTCATTGAATTAATACAAGGTCATCAAAGAAGTATATTGTATGGTAGATTAAGATCGATAACATGAAAAAGAGTTTCCTTAATGATAGACCCTACCATCAAAATAAGATGGATTGTTTAGATAAATTGTCACTCATTATTATTATATGCCTTTATGGTAATGATGTTTGTTTTCAACATTGTTATTAGATATCCTAGATGTTTTACGAGTCTTAGTGTACATAGATTGAGTGTCGAACCATTGTCTATAAAACCCTTTTCACTTTTTGCCAATAAATAGTAACCTTTATATACAATGGGAGGTTATGATATGAACCTAAAAGAGAGACATCTAAATGATAAAACATTACTTCATTATGTATTTCCAAAGAACCTATTAATGCTTAGAAATTTGTATAATTAATGTCTTAAGGGACATTCTACTCTTGGATAAATTTACACAAGATATCATTATACATAGGGGATGTATTAATAAGGTCTAAAATTTAATTATTTACTAACATTTTCTCAAAATGGTCAATAATGGTGCACTTTCATTTAACATTAGAGGCTGATGCACTTGCGAGGGTATGCTTTTCTTGCCTTGTGGTAATGGCACATTCATATGATGGTAAAGTAATAACATTAACATGGATATTCATAATATTAATGTTACTGATGATAAAATCAAATGGATGACTCGCCTAATTAACATTACTAGATTTTTGTTGTTCCTATTTCTGCTTGCCCTTTCCTTGCTCATGATTGGGGAATGGATCTTGATATATCCCCAATTTTTTATTGTTATATAACTTATATGGTTGTTTTTCAATTTTTATGTCACCTCTATCAATGAGGTATTGAACATAGTGCTTAATTCACATACACCTATTAGTTACATGTCAATTAATCCAATGGTATTCAAAATACTCATCATCTTTATACCAGTTGGGTTTGGGAACATTTTAATCAAAGGATTTAGTGTTTAGCCATTTTATCATGTTTGTGTGATCTAAATTCTAGAAACATTCTCATAAGTGTCACCCAATTAAGTAAACTTATGTTTAAATATTCCTTGTTTAGGTTGTCCACCAAGAATTATGATATTATTGATTGGTTGATTGTGTGTTTGTATTTGAGGTTGAGGGTTTTAAATTTGTTTGACATCGGTTACACCATCTCCAATATTTTTTTTGTTTTTTGATATGAACTTTGGTTTGTCTATTGGTTTTTAGGAATTATTATTATCTAGTTTAAATAAATATTACACCTTTATTATCCAATGTTATTTCTACTTGAACTTCTTTCTCAATAATTTTGTCAAGAGCCCTTGGGCAAAGAAGTAAAAAATGGTGTGCCAATTCTAAATTTAAGTTGTTCATAAAGATGTCCACAAGCTCTATCTCAATAAATGACCATGTAAAATGGCTTGCCATTACTCACCATATTTGGAGGAAGGAAGCCAAAGTTTCATCATTATGTTGTTTGGTATTGTGTAAATCTAAGGTGGTGAAGTCTTTTTAAATATTATAAGAGAAATGGAAAAAAAATTAGATAAGTCTTCAAAGGTGAAAATAGATCCTTTTTAAAGTCATGAAAATCATTTAAGGGCTTGGCCCTTGAGACTTCATGGAAATAAATTCAACATGTATTCATTACTATAAGAAATGTCTATACATGCATGATAACATCTAGTTAGATGTTGTTTGGGATCTCCTTTACCTTTATACTTTTCAAATGTTGAGAGTTCAAATTACTTTGGAAAAATTTTAGTCATTTTACTCAAATTATATGGGTGTGAGCAAATTTACTAAAACTTGAATTGTTTTTACTGAGAATAAGTGTCATCTTCTAAGCCTTGAGTTCTATCATTTATTTTTTAAAATTCTTGTATGAGATATGGGGATAGTTGGTTCATTTGACTTAATAAATTAGGTGGTTGACCCATGAATTAGTTTCTATTTTGTGGAATGTGTTGGTTAAAAATGTTTCGAGGTTGATTGATAAAATTAATACTTTTAGGGTTTCAAAAGGGGTTGGATTTGGAGTTAAAACCAAGATTTAGATATGTATTAGAACCAAAATTTGTTTGACTTGGATTTGGATTAGAACCAAATTTTGTTTGACTTAGATTTGGATTGGAACCAAAATTTGTTTAACTTAGATTTGGATTAGAACTAAAATTTGTTTGACTTGGGTTTGCATTGAAACCAATGATGGAATTATGTGTAAGTTTATGTTTGGGTTTGTTGGATTTTTGTCTGGGTTGAAACATGAATTGTTTAGTTTATTGGTGTTGAATCTTATGGAATTAGTATTAGTGTTGTAACCAAACCTTATTTGGTTAAACAAACTTGGATTGGAATGTTATGGAAGCATGTTGAAGTTTGAATTAAATAGATTAGAACCTAGGTTTAAATTAGCTTGGTTGAAATTTTGGATTGGATTGTTTTGGTTTTGTTTAGGCTTTGAATTATGATTTGTGTTTGAATTATTGATTTATAGTTATGATTGAGGTTGGAATTGTTCAAATTAGATGTTGTTTAGTTTTGGTTTAAACTTGTGTTAGGATTTAGAGTAGAATTAAATGAAATATTTGGATAACATTTAAACTGATTTGGATTTGGATTGGAATTTGGATTGAAACTTGGATTAGATGGAACTGATACAAGAGTGTTAGAATAAAAAAATTGATTTGGTATAATACTATTTAAATTCAAATTGTTGAGTCTGTGTGAAGCAACACTCAAATTAGGACTAGATGGTTGATTGGGCAAGCTAGAATGGGTATTCAAGCTTTGATTTTTATTTTGATTTTTATTGGAAATGATTAATGAATCTTGGAGGCTCTAATTGGGGTTGATTTATAAGTTTGAATGAATATTCAAACTTAGATTAATTCAATTATAACCATTTGAATTTTGGTGTGTACTCAAATTTGGTGTAATCAAATATTGATTGGTTAAACTTGAATTAGATGGGAGACCCATGTTCAAGTTTGGATTTAGTTGTTACATGATTGGTAAAACTGAAGTAAGATTTAAGTTTTGATTAGTTAGGTCAATGAATGGTGATTTTGAAGGTACATTAACACTTAAATTATTTGGATAAACTTATAAAGGTAAATTTGTATTCACATTAACATTGGGGTTACCAAAAGGATTGATTTATTGATGAGATTTAAATTTCATAATCTTGTGAATTCCTTTAGTTGTAGGGATTTATATGGAAAATCCATAGCATGTTTGAGATGACTCCTCATGTAAATATTTCTCCCTTTGTCTTGAGAGACTTGGGGATGAGGTTATGAGGATGGGATGAGGGCATTGTTAACATCTAAATAACCTTATGAGGTTGGTTGATTAGAATTTGAGGATGAAATTTTTTTGCTTTTAATTAGATATTACAAGTTATGTACATCAAAGTCAGATGGGAATTTTGATCCAAAGCCCAAGGATCAAAGAAATACTTCATTCTTATTAGACATGATATACTCATAAAATGTGGTTAGAGGTTGGATAGATTTAGTGATACCCTCATATTTGAAAGCCCCACATTCATCTTCTTCTTGTTCAGTTATCTCATGTATTTCTACATGGTGCTCTTAACCAAGAAATTGAAAGGGATCATTGCTAAAAGGCTCATCCCTTTCATTGGGATTGTTTAACATGGCCATTTGCCTAGTAATAGGTGACATGGTTAAGATGAAAAGGAAAATGACTCAAACAAAAAAAAAACTAATAAGACTAACCAAAAGGTGACTAAAAAATTCAAATTCTTGAACTTAATTATTTTGAGTTTTGAGTGAAAGTCATGATTTTAGGATATCATTTAAACTCAAAATAATTTGTTTTAAAAAATATATTTTGCATCACATGGTAAACACAAGGAAATAAAATATATATATATTCTAAATAGTTAAGTAATTGCACATAAAGGGTGAAAACCCTAGGATAAGGGTCACAAAAAAATTTGGGCCTTCTAATGTCACTAACTCCTCTATACTCTCAGTTATGTCCTAATATTTCAAGGCACTAACCATGGAGGATACTGCTATTACCATGGCTCATTGAGTCTAGTTTTGAGAGTGTGTAGATGGTAGCTTCAAGTGTTAATCGTTAATCTATTCACCAAAATTGAACATCAAAAGAGGTTTTTTCTAGGCTTAAGGTTTAAACAAGATTATCTAAGGGGGAAAACTATGGAAGAAATAGATAAGTAGATTCACACTATTGGGTCTTATCTAAAAGTGACAAAAATAGTTGTATGGATCTTAGTGTGTTGACAACCAATGATATCATATTTTGAGATAGCTATTGAAACCCTAGGTATTGGCACATGAAAGCCTTTCAAATCATAGTGTGCTTAAAACACATAACCACTTAAGAAATTTAAATAGATAGATCTCAATTTATATACCCCATTGATAAATAGGGTTTGACCTACTACATGGTGGTAAAATCCATGATCAATAGATCCCCTAGAAAAATAAATAAAAAAATAAGTGTCCATTTCTAATTTCTGAGTATCATTTCCAATGTGATGCTAAGGAAAGACTATACATGGGCACCACTTAGGTAGCATAGAAAATTATGAATTTTTTTATGATTATTGAGTATCATCACCAATGTGACACTACGGGAAGATTATACACAATTTCTACAATTATAAACATAATACTAGAATGAAATGTGGATTTCATTTCTAAAAACTTTGAAAAATGAAATTGGAATCATTAGCAAAATAAAGGAAATTGGTTTTCTTTTGTTTAACCTTGTTTAGGATTATCTTTGACAAGTGTTCTATAAATAAATGGCTAGAATGTTTGTTTAGGCTTGGTAAAAAACAACTTATAATGGAGTAAATAAAAACCATAAAAATAACATAAAATCTACTTCTCTATGATAAATGCATAGTTACGTAGAAAGACAAAAAAGTGAAACTTTAATAATTCAAACATAAGAAATAAATAGAATATAGAAAACACATAATAAACAAATTCATGCTTAAAAAATAATTTACCTCAACTATATGAAAATTTCATAGTTATGAAAATGATTTTGGTGGTAGAAATAATGAATTCATAGCCTATAAAAATGATTTTGTCCAGATAAAAAGTGATTTCTCTATGGAGAATGATAATTTCACTACTAAGGATGATTTCACAACTGTAAAATTATCTCACTGTTAGACCTATAAACATAGAAATAGAAAACAAAAAAAACATGAAGGTACAAATTCATAGTTATAATATGATTTTAATGCTCAAAACAACATTTTTATAGTCAATTAAGATGAATTTGTAGTTAAAAATAGTGATTTTGCTAGAAATTATTCTAATTTATTTATTTTCCTATAGTAGAGAATTAGAAAATTTTGAAAAACATAGATGAACATAAAGATAAAGATGTAAATAAAATTACGAAAAAGAGACTAAAAATGGGTCAAAACATGATTTCACTATTATGATGTACAATTTTTGCAACTGATGTTTCTAAATTTGTAGTTACATAGTGAGCGTACTTAGCCAAGGAAAAAATATAAAATAGAGACTTTTGGCTTACACCATCACTCTTAAATATAATATTAAATGCATATTCCAAATATAAATAGCAAAAATCAAATTAAAAATGTTCTTAAATACAATTATGATGAATGTAAGATGAAAAAGATGAGGGAAAGTCTCATCAGGTGTGCCAAAATGTATGAACTAAATCTATAAATGCTAAGAAATCAAATAATTATTCTATCCTAATCTAATATAAATTCAACCTAAGTCATAGAAATAAATAAAGAAAATAGTAAACACAAAATTGTACCTTAAATACGCAAGTTTCCTGCATTATGATGTAAACTTTATTTGATCTTCAATAATGTGGTTGCTCACTCTTCTAATGCAAAGGAGAACATGAAACATTTTGGTGTAATAAGGGTTTTTGGATGCCTTGATTCACTTTGATTCGCTTGGATTTCCTTGTAAATTGAATAGCACTTCACTAGCATAAGTTAGGATGGATGAAAATGATAATTTTCAATCTTATTTATATTTTTCTAGAGGAAGATCCAATAGTGGAGGATTATTTAGATTTCTTAAACGATCTAAATAATAAATGACTAATGAGTCCTCACCCATGAAGATGATGACCATTTCAAATGATTGATATAGGTATGGGAATGGTTAGCTAAGTTAGGAAGAATGATTTAGAAAATTTGACAACTTATGGGATGACTCAAAGGAGGTTGAGGAAGTTGTGGGTTTGGTTGGGATGAGCTAGCATGTGAGGGAGAATAAGGTGAAAGATGTTGGGTGAGGCATAAAATCCATATTTTATATTTAAATAAGGATTTTAAAATGTGAAAATTAATTAATTTTATTTATTCAATTATTTGAACTTTGAGGGAGATGTCATGAGTTATACTAAGAAGAATTATTAATAGGTTTTAGGTGCATTTTGATACTAAATATAATTTACGTGTCTACATCAGCTAAAACCTCCATATTGAAATACTTATACTAGAAATAATTTTTGAAGTTGTGTGATTAAATTTAGTCTTGTCTTAGCTTTGTTATCAACTCATACACAAGAGGATGAGACCTAAAATAGGCTGCATCACCCCTTTTTCTATTATATTTCAATGTTCTCTCTCTTTCCTTATAATTTGACTAGGTGTAGTGATAGTATAGGTGTAGTATCAAGGGAGTTACCCCTCTCTAGAGGTTATGTTTAGTCATAGGCCACCCATAACCTTAGAGTTTTCTCATTGTGTCAATTGAGAGAGGAGACTTTAAAAATCTTCTCAAAGGGTGAAACTCAAAGTGCCAATACTTAGGTCCAGTTCTTTAAGGTCATTGACGTCAAAGGTTCTTAGTCTTACCAAATTGATTGAATTATCTTGTTTATGATAAATAATATGTTTTCACCTTGGCACCACCCTCTTTATCCCACTTCTATTTTCATGTCCCCACTTGATAAGCAAATTTGTTTCTACATATTTTTCCAATTTCTATACTTCTCATTCTCCATATCTTCTCGACATGTTTATAATACAACAATTTTAGTTTATCTATTGTTATAAAAAAGTTGGTTGTTAATTCATTGACTCTATCAAGTGCTTATTTGGATATCCAAGCTAGTTCTAGACTTGTTACAACTAGGCATAGACCTAGGCTAATCATGTAGCACTCAGCATTTATCACTCAACTAAGTTGGCATCAATTCACATAAGGTGAAATCCTCATGTGCTCACCCAAATCAAAGCAAATCAAGAATCGGGGATTGAGTTGGGTTGGTTGTGCCATGGCATAACTCAATCTTCCAAGGGATTTAGTCATTCCAATAATAGTGGTGGTAATTTCATTAGTATAATCCATTCTAGGGGGAATCTAACTATCTGTTAGGTGTAAAACCATCTTGGGGAGCTCTTTTTGGTCATAGGGGCACAAGCTTATATGATGTGGTTATATAGCTTCATAAGCACAAGCCTCTAGCTCCCTTATCTTAGAATCATTTAGACACTTGGATGGTTTAATGGAATACTTAGAATAAAAATTAAGATTAGGCTCATGCTTTAGGCATAGATATCATCGCATGGTGTGGGGTATTTCCTATACTTATATTAGTTCTATATAAAATGTTGATGTCATCATAATTTATAGAGATGTCACGAATGGGCTAGAATGAGAGCTTATTGGAACTTAGTCTACATAATGTAAATTTAAGAATTATAACTATTGGAAATATTTTGCAAATAAGTCACATTCAAATAACATAAACATATTAACCATATTAATAGTCACTTAAGTTAAATGTCATTATTTATTAAATAGAGTTAAAACACATAGAGTATATATCAATAAAAATAGATCAAATGCTCATCTTAAAGCTACTAAAGGCTTAGAGGATCATTGACAAGCTTGGGCACTACAATGTGGGTCTTCAAAGGTATCCATACTAAAACTTGTGCTAATGACATCCATCAATGATACTCAAAGTTATTTTGGTAGAGCTTTTCTACCTTAGTTCTCCTCTTATAATTGGAATGAGCTTGGATTTATAGCAGATAGGAACATCTTCAAGCCTAGGTAGAGGATGTAAACCATTTGTTGAGTGGGAACTTAACACCATCATCTTGTCAACTACAATACCTTACTCCCATCACTCCATGATTTCCACATGTAGTAACTTCTCAATGATGCTCAATTCATGATGGATTCTATTAGCTATCAACTAGCTAGCATAAGGATCATGAAGATTTATCTAGCTTGTGCACAAAATGCCAAAATAGCAACCATACCAAGTGATTGCCTCATGCTGAGGTGTCTACTATGTTGACATAGATCTATACTTAAATGAATTTAGGTCCCAACATTACCCAATAAATAATTACTAGTCCACCCTAGACTGGTCTTTCAATGCTCTAGGCATTTATAACTCTAGAGCATTCTCCTTTAGCTCAGTGTTGAAGTCCTCAAAGCCCTTGATGGTGAGCTTGAGTTCTTCAATAGAGTTATCTATATCTGTAGAGGTGGTGCTGAGTGTGAACACATTAGTTTTATCTAAATCCTTCCTAAAGTCCTCTAGCCTTTGTTTTACCTCCATCAACTCTCCATTTAGGATTACTCCCTAATTGTAGGCCTTCATTTGTAAAGCATGGAAGAGTTATTCTAAGACCTGCTCCTAGGTATTTGTTTGGGAATTCAAGGTATTATCTTATTCTATGACATGTGTGCACTCCAAAATACTATTAGTGTATACCTTCATTATTAGTTTGTCCTTCTCTCCCTTTTCCATTTTGAGGTATGCATCTATGACTGACACCTAGTTGGATAAGTTTCAAAACATGGTGTCGCCCACATCTGCACCCTCTTCAAGCTATGGAAAGAGGTCTTCCACCTCTTCAAGATTTGTGGATAGATCTTATTTTATTATGATGTAAGGGTCCTCTTTTTCTTCAATCATTATCCCTCCCTTTAACCTTAGGAGTATCTACTCCACTAGTGCACATACCTTGTCAAGCTCTAAAATATTTGAAGTGTCAATGTCATCCAAGAGAGATGGCTTAGCTTTCTCAACATGCTCTTCCAATTGTTGCAATTTAAACTTCATGGCCTTTACCTCTTCTTTTTCTTTTAGCATGATATTATTCTATTTTGAATCCCTAACATTTTTTATGATGATATTCCAAACTACTTCAATTTCCATATAGATGAGTACATTCTCTGACTTGACAAGGTTCATTGTGTGAGGGTTTATGAGAAGGGAGTCATGCCCTTCTTCTAGTTCCTCTACACCTAGTTTGGCCTTATATGTCACCTCAAAATTAGGCTCATCCATATAACTATTAAAATTGAACGATATCTATTAGTACATCCTTATTTTAGTATCTCTAATAGGCATGTATTCATACATATAGTAATCTTCATCGATCCACCCATTGTATGCCTTTTCTTTTAGGATTGGTTTGATGCCCTCTTCCTTAATGACAACCAAATTCATCTATTATTATTCTTATTCATCATCATTACCACTCTCTTCAGTGCTTCCCTTTGAGGTTCCCTCCTCTTGTTCTGATAAGGGTTTTTCCTCAAACTTGTCCCCTTGGTCCATTTCTTCTTCTACCTTAACTCTTGATTAACCCTCCTATTTCTATTGGGTTTCTTCATCACTCTCCATTTGTTCCTACAAGATACTAATATCACCTTCCTTATCTCTAGGCATCACTTCACTACTTGGGTGCACCTATGGTGAAGTTTCTATTACTATGTTGGTGGGGGTGCTAAGCACCTTTACTGCTTTTTCCTCCATTAGTTTTGCTCTTACAATAACATTCTTTTCTTCCTTTTATTTCTTCTCCCTTTCCTCTTGGGACTTATTTTTCTATACCTTCTTCCTTTATATTATTTCTAAGTTATTTTCTTCCTTAGCCTCAACTTTCACAATCTCTTCTTAGGTCATGCTAACCTGCCTCATTGCTCTTCTCTTTTCCTCCATCTTGAATGTCATTCTTATTTCTTATTCACTAAGGCCTATTTTCCTCCATGAACTCTTCTTCTCCTTCTCAATTTAGGGAGTCTTTGTGCATGGTTATTTTAATGAAATATTAGGATCTTTTGATGAGATGATAAGTTATTCTCACATTCCTTCTTCTTGGATGATGACTGTTGTACCCCAAAAATATCACTCATTTTTGGGACAACATTTGAACTATTTTGGTCCAAATGACCAAAATCCTCTCTCCCCTTCTAAAAAAATGTTCTAGGCATTCAAATTCTTCATTATTCAAGATTTTTTAGATTTCTACAGAATTTGTAGGCTAAGTTCTACAGACTCATTTATATGGACTCCGTAGGTTAGTTTTTATAGACTCTACAGGAGAGAAACAAGTTCAACACTTAGCCATTTTTTCTATCATGAAGAAACTATAGATGCTACCAAGTGTCATATACTGAGACACATTATGATTTGCTTCTCAAAGCATCAAAACTTGACATGTGTCCCTTGTAAGATAAATAGAGCGTGCCAAGTTTCAACATCTGCATGAATCCAAGTGAGTCCCAAGTGTTTCTACAGTGTTTCTAAAGCTTAGTGAAAGCTGTCATGTGTCATGTTTTACAAAACTCTCAAAAGGCATCTAAATCCTCTATAAGTTAAGTAGATGCTACCACATGTCCTCACATATTTCATAGTGGATGCCACCATGTGTCACCTATTGAGATAAATAGAAAATCAACTAAGGCAAATCCAAAGGACAAATAGCCCTTACAGAGGGTAGTGAACCAAGCTGAGTACCCTTGCAGAGGGCAGTAAGCAAAGGTGGACATAGGGAATTCCTTCAAAAAAGTTCTTGCAGTAAAATGGTTAAGGCAAAAAATCCTTCAGACTTTTTGTCCAAAGGAATTCACCCAAGAAGAAAGCCTGACAGAAAACTCGACGAAAAGTAGAGGTAAAGCGAAGGAAGATTTCCTTTGGACAAATTGCCTGAAAGAATTCCTTCAGACTTTTTGTCTGAAGGAAAAATCCACCAAAATAGAAAACCCACCAAGGAAATAAAAACCTAAAATCCACCATGTGTCCCTCATAAAGTGTAGTAGAACATGCCATGTGTCCCTCATAACATTGCAGTAAAATGTGTCATGTGTCCCTCATAAAGTGCAGTAGAAGCTGCCACATGTCATCTGTCAAGACACAATTTCTAGTAACTCTTAAAGTGGTAGAACATGCCATGTGTCATCTACAAAGCTCGGTGGAGGTCTCCAAGTGGCAACATCTATAGCTTCTTCCTTTTATTGATTAAAGACTATGGTGGGTCTCGTGTAAGTGGCTAAACTCAAGAGGAAAGCGACAAGTGTCATCATCCGTGTGAATCTAAAAGAGTCCAAAATGTTTCTACAATGCTTCTATAAGCTCAACAGATTTTCCCACATGTCCTCACCTATTTTATAGTGGAACATGCAATGTGTCACTTGCTGACATTAGCAAAAAGTAGCCTCAAGAAAAGAAAGAGGCAAGAACAAATGATTCTAAAGGAAGGTTCAAAGGTTCAATCAGTCAGTTCAAGATGTCAATTCAAAGGATTAATCCAAATCCCACAGGCTGAATTACCCTTGCAAAATGCAAGTGATGATAAAAATGTACCTTTCTTGAAGCTTGAAAGATGAACCAAAATGGTTCAATGGTTCAAAGATTTACAGGTTCAATGGTTCAAAAGAAGCTCCAAACAAAAAGCAATAAAGTGATTGAACCGTTGAACCACTGAACCTTAAACCAAAATGGTTTAACGGTTCAAAGGTTCATTTTAGATAGTTCAAAGGAGTGTCCCAAAGCTGATTAAACTAAGGAAATGATTGAACTAGAGAAGCGATGGAACCATTGACATACCTATAGATGTTAAATTTAAGATAATGAAATATCCATTCATTTTCAAAAACGGCACAAACCCTATGAACAAATTCATCGACTAGCTAAAGAGATAGCCTGAATGCTTAGATCACATAGATAAGGATGAAATATAGCAAGGAAAGGGATATTGATGGAGAAAGATCAAAAATATCTACGCATAGTATATGTTTCTAGAAGGTAAAGTATCCCACCAAGTGGAAATCAGAAGAGTGCGAACATTCAATGGCATGGCCCATTTTTTTACATCAAGCAAAGTAGATAGTTACACGCACATCAAGAAACACATTAGGCCACCCATATCAAAAACTTATGCTCTATTTTAGCATATCACATGGACAGAATTTAAAATGCATTGAATGCATTGTAACACATTTTTTTTGTGAAACAAAGCACTGAAGTCTTTATTGGAGCACTATATATTAGACTCTCTCTTAATTTTAAATGAGATATCTCTCTCTATTATCAAAAACAAAACTCTGCCCAAATTGAAAGGCATTACTGAGACTTTGAGCTCAGATTGTTGATCATATTTAGTTATTTGAATAAGAAAACAAGTGAATTTTCAGACTTTATGTTGGAATAACTTGGTTGTCAGGGAAATTATTCTTATGTCTATTTCCTTAATACATTTTTTGTCCATTTAATTAAATAAGCAAAATTAGTGAAAGTAATTAGGAAGGTGTCTTGAAGCTAGCTGTGGAGAGACTTTGTGCCCCCACAATTACCTTTAGTGTGTATTCTTTATATTCCTGTGTAAAGGATCTTGGGACGACTTTGTGCCCTCATTATCCTTTATATTATGTTTATGTATAAAGGACCTTGGGATGACTTTTTGCCTTCATTATCCTTCATATTTCACTCTTTGGCAGTTGAGGTGGAGACATTGTGCTACATTTCATCCTGCTGTGTTACTACGCCCTATTACAGTTACTTGTCACTACCAAAAAGTTTCCTTTTGTCTGCTGAATAGCACTTCTAAAAGAAGAGGAGTGCCTTCTGTCATCTCATTAAAATTTATACTTTGATTTTTGATCATCATCTCTAAAAAAAGAGAGATGGATGCTTTATCTTACCCTTGAGTATTATTTTTTGCTTATATATAGTATATAACTCCTACATATTTACAGGGAACCTCCCCTTGACGAGAGGAGAGATTTGTCCCCTTTTGATGTAGTAAACCTACACATTTGGCTGACCAATTTCCCTATGTTATGGTTGAAGAGACCTATTTTTCTCATTAGTTAGTTGATTGACAAAATATTCACCCAATAGTTTTTAGTGACTCTGTTGGGGATTTACGTGTAATCTGAAGCCTCAAGTTTTAGATTGAAGGAATCCCTACCATTATCCATTATAGACTCTGGTGACTTCATTTGTGTCTTACCCATTACCATTATATCCTTACCATCTCCCTTCACCTCCATGTCAACTAGGATAGAACATGCAAGTTTAAAGCCTCAAGCTTCAAGCTAAAGCAGGGCTAGTTCTTTCCCATTTTTGTTTTACAACCTGGTAGATCCATGGTATACGCGAAGCTAAAGGGCTAAAGGTATTGTTTACCCTATATTCAATTTGGTACAAAAAATTAATTTTGATCTATTTCCTTCACCATCTCACCTCCAACGAACCAGGAGCTTTCCTCCTACTAAAGTCATGTCTCCATTACCGGGCAAAGCATCCACTTCTGCTATTAATAAAGCTTTGTCAATACTTACCCCTCTAATATTTGTTATCGCACCTTTCCATAGTCATACAATGGAAATTAAAGGTCCTTGGGGTAACTCTTTTGGCCCACTCAATTTAACTCCACCTTTACATGAGCTACCATGTAGTTAAAGGAAAAACTTCCCCAAGTTCTATGGTGATGGGAAAGTTCATCCTAATGAACATATTGTAGCTTTTAGCATGGCTTATGGCATAATAGGTGTGGAGTTTGAGGATGTAACAATCAGGATATTCATGGAAACTTTAGAAGGTGTTGTTGTAGATTGTTTCTATAATCTGTAGGCCCAGACTGTGACTGATTGGAACACCCTCAAAGCCAAGTTTGAAGCTAGATTCAAACCTGTAAAAGATGCACATGCCTTACTAGCTCAACTCACACAAATGAAGAAGGAGCCTCATGAACTAATGAGAGATTTCAAATACAAATTTGACAAGCTGAGGAAAGGATTCATGTAATTACTTAGCCTACACCTGAAAATCTCAAATGTTTCTTCATTAACTCTCAGTTGCCTAAAGTAAGTTTTCTATTGAGACATGCTGGCCAAATAGACTTGTTATAGCTCAATATTTGGCCATTGAAGTGGAATATGACCTTATCTTGGAGGAAAAATAAGGAGAGATCCTAACAGAGGTAAATCTTCTTCATCTTCTGAATATCCATCTATAAGTACCACTAATCCAATGGTGCAAAAGCTAGTAAATGAGTTGCTAGCCCTCAAAAAGAAAATGGTGTAAGGAATATCTTCATCTCTTTCATACAGAGATATGCCAAGAAGGACATTTACCAATCATTCATACCAAGGCAATGCTACTAGAAATCAATGACAGCCCAATCATCTTCCTCTTCCATAGGGGAAACTTGTCATAAGCACCCCCAACCAATTCAGTAGTTGGATATCTTGAAATAGAATCTAATTTCTCTTTCTAGCCTAAATTGAACTAATATAATGACACTGATCTCCATACAGAAGATCAAGAAGAGTCAGTTGGTGACTCCAACATTAGTTTCTTGAATTATCAGGATGAACCCAAAAGTAAAGGTGAAGCAGTTGATGGATCATATGTTGTATTCACCTAGGTCAAGAATTAGTCAACCCAATCAACTGATAAGGAGAAATTAGAAGAGTGACCTCAACCAATAATTTCAATTGCCAAATAAGGAACTTCTCTACCTTCCTAGTTAAAGGACCCAATGAGTAATAAAAAGGTAAGTACATCAAGCATTCCTCCATCTCTAACTTCAATTCCATAGACTAGTCCTCCCCCTCATAAAAACTAGAAAGATGAACTGCCTTCCCCTCTTCCTAGCCCATTTCAATCATTTAAGATAATTGATCATGTCAAGAAGACCAAAATTCAAATGTCTTTATTTGAATTCTTACAAGCCAATCTTGAGTAGTTAGACAGATTGGTGGAGTGTGTGAAAATAAAGTTGTCCCTGCAAGACAAGATGATAAAAAAGTAACTCACGATTTTGTAAGGAACAGGCCCATTCTAAACAATCTTGTCATTACTCCTCCAGCTACCCCTAGGAAAATAGAGCCTTTCTATGTTTCCCTATTGATAAATGGTCACAAACTGAGTAACTACATCATAGACTTAGATGCAACTGACAATGTCATGCCTACCAAAGTGGCAAAATCTCTTGGACTCACCCTGACCAAAACCTTTAGAAGATATTTCTCCATGGAGAATAAACAAGTACCTCTACTAGGACAAATCAAGGATGCCCAATTTGCATTTGTAGCATTCCCAGACAAAAGAATCAAGATGACAATCCTGGTGGCCAATGTTCCAGCCTCATATGGTATTCTTTTGGGGTGAAATTTATGCAAGGATGTTGGTGGAGAATTGAACATGGACCTGTCTGAAGCGAGGATCCCTATCAAAGGCATCATGCAGAGGCCACTTCCTAAAAAGGAATCAAAATATGTTGTCACTCAGACACCAGCCCCTGAATCTCAAATTTTATTTTAATCTTTAGGCATGGGTAATTACTTCTTAACCACAGAAGATATTCATGTTTTAGCAAATGAAAGTCCTATAGGTGACAATCCAAGACTCAAAATAGATGAAACAACAAAAGATCTGAGACAACATAGTGCAAACACAGAAGAATTCCTCCTTCCAAGCAAGGAGAAATCTAAGGAAATATTAGTTTTTGATGATGTTTGGATCCTAGAATTTCATGGCAGCAATTCTTTTACTAGCTTAGGGGTTGGGATCATGTTGATATCTCCTCAAGGAGATATTTTTCCTTCTTCATACAAGTTGTAGTTTATCAACACCAACAACATGGCTGAGTATGAATCTCTATTGCTTGGATTGAAGGTTGCTTGAGATAAAGGCATCAAACTTTTTCATGCCAAAATAGATGTTGAACTGGTGGTTTATCAGGTAAGGAACCTATATCAAACCAAAAATGAGAGATTATGCCACTAATGTAATCTAGTTTGGGAGTAACTTGAAATCTTTGATGCTTTCAACATCTCTACCATACCCAGGGAATTCAATAATTGAGCTGATGCACTAGCTATTTTAGCAACTCTCTTAGTTCCTCACCTAGACTTCAAAGGAAACAAGTACACTATTGAATTGGTCTTTAGACCAAGTTTGCCTAATAATGCCAATCATTGGCAAGTGTTCAATGGTTACAACGAAATCATAGCCTTACTAGAACAAAAAGACAGCTTCGAACATCTTCACTTCGAAGGTGGTAAGCTCCAGAAACTTAAATCAGCTCCTAAAATAAATTCAGACATAGGTGAAAAATTCCTATAGCTAAAAGGGAATAAGATTCCTAAAGGACTAATTTCTCTTGAGAAACTATTTGACAAGCATGAAAGGTTCATTAAATAATAACAAATGGATTCAAGCAAGTTTGATCATATAAATTTGGGTACCAAGGAAAATCTTAAGATGGTGAACATTGGGAAGTGTTGTACTCCAGAGGAGAAACTCAAAATTACTAATTTACTTCACCATTACATGTATGTTTTGGTGTACTCTTATGATTATCTAAAGTCACTCAAGCCTGAGGAAATTCAACATGAAATTCCTCTCAAGGATAATTTAGTACCTTACAAGCAGAAATCTTGGTAGTATAATCCAAAGATATCAGGTACTATTCTTTTTGAGATACAGAAAATGCTGAATGCTAGGATAATTTTCCCAATCCATCATTCCACATGGATTTCCAACATAGTCCTTGTAAGGAATAAGATTGGCAAAATTTGCATATGTGTGGATTTCAAGAATCTGATTCAATCATCTTTAAAAGATAACTATCCTTTGCCCATCATGGACCAAGTGCTCCAGACAGTGATCGGCTCAGAAATGTTATCAATGCTAGATGACTTCTTAGGATACAATCAAGTTGATATTAGTGAAGCAAACCAACACAAGACTGCCTTCACCACACTTTGGGGCACATTTACATATAGAAGGATGCCTTTTGGCTTGATAAATGTTGGCTCTACCTTTTAGAGAGCAATGGACTTTGCTTTCAAGGATGAGATGGGTAATTTCATTTAAGTTTATCTTGATGACTTAACCATCTTTTCTAAGCATCGTCTGGATCATATACTCCACTTGTAACAAGTGCTAGAGCACTACCGCTAGAATGGAATTTCCTTGAACCCCAAGAAGTCAGTTTTTGGAGTAACAAAAGGTAAACTTCTTAGACACATTGTGTCCAAATAACGCATAAATATTGACTTAGATAGATTCAAGTCTATTTAAGAGCTTACCTTGCCTACAAGTAAGACTGTTGTTCACTCTTTCTTCAAAAATGTGAACTTCTTATGAAGGTTCATCCCTGAGTTTGTTGAGAAGACTTGACACATTGTGAACATGATGAAGGGAAAGGCCACCTTCAGCTAGACTGAAGAAGGCAAATCAGCATTTGAGGATATCAAGACTATCATTGCCCACACCCCAGTTCTAGTTTGTCCAAACTACAAAAAAGAGTTCATCATATACAGTTATGCTTTTAAACACATGATTTCAACAATTTTGGTTCAATAGAATAAAAAAAGTATGGAATATCCCATTTCTTTAATGATTTTCCCTCTCAAATCTCATGAACTGAAGTAATTGAACATGGAGAAGCATGCTTATGTAGTGGTGAAGGCAGTCAAACATTTTCACTTCTACATCTTGAATTCTCACACTATTACCTTGGTTCCTAATACTACGGTCAAATACATACTAACTCATCATGAGTTTGGGATGAAAAGAGGAAATTGGATTGTAAAGATCTAGGAGTTTGATCTAGTCATCAAGCTAATAAAGCTAGTACATGGAAAAGGCCTATGTCAATTAATTGCTGATAACAAACTAGTAAAAATAGAACATGAAGAAGCAGAGGTAGAAAACACACCAACATTCCTTTATCTCCACCATGAATGAGTGGTATTCAAGTATTGCTCATTTCCTTACTTATGGTGAGTGTCTTGCTCACCTATCTTACAAAGAAAGGAACAACAAAGCTAACTTTTTAAATCCTTCCACAATCTAGCTTGTGGAGGAGATTTTTCTGCTCTTGTAACTGCCCACAAGATTATATGAGCTAGGTATTATTGGCCAACTCTTTTCTCAGATGCATATAAGTGGGTAAGAAAATGTGAACTATGTTAGTAGTTTATTGGGAGACCCAAGTTAGCTACCCTAACTCTCAAGCAAGTGGTCATAGACGAACCATTTTAGTAATGGGGAATTGATTTTATTGGAGCTATAAACACATCTTTAAGTGTTGGACATGATTATGTCCTTACAACAATTGACTACTTCACCAAGTGGGTGGAAGCTATCCCAACCAAGCATGATACTTTAGAAGTAGTGTGCAATTTCTTCACGGAGAATATCATTTCTAGGTTTGGGGTCCCAACCAAGATTTTCATAGACAATGCAGCTTGTTTCACTTCCCAAGAGATTACTCAGTTCTATTTTTACTATGGGATCACCCTCTCTAACTCTTATGATTACTTTTCATAAGGGAATGGACAAGTTGAATCAAGTAATAATAACTTGATGACTATCATCAAGAAGCTGGTAAATGACAACCAAAGGACATGGCATAAAGCATTGGTTGATGCTTTGTGGGTAGATAGAATTACACCAAAAAGAATAATTAGTATGTCTCCTTTCCAACTTCTTTATGGTATCAATGCTGAGATACCAATCACCTTGGAATTGCCAACATTAAAATTGGCTAAGGCAATTGAAGATTAGACATATGAAAGCTCCATTGATAAGAGGATCATGTGCTTGACTGAGTTGGATGAGCAGAGAACTATGGTGGTGGACCGAATTGCTACCCATCAAAGTCTAGTGAAGAAGCTCTTCAACTAGAAGGCAAAAAACTATGATTTCAAGGTTGGAGATCAAGTCCTGCTATGGGACAAGAGAAGATAACCAAAGGGGATGCATGGGAAGTTTGACTCTCTTTAGAGAGGCCCATTTATTATCCATCAACTTAATGGTGAGAATAGATTTCTATTGAAATATCAAGATGGCACGCTCTTCTCTCTGCCTTACAATGGGCAACATCTGAAACACTTCAATCTATGAAGTATCAGATAAGATTAGCTTATACATATGTATATTTGTATAGTTTTTAGTTCTATTTTTGTGCTTTCATTTACATTTTTGTTGCCTTTTTTTTGGGGTAACATGACTCCATATCCCAATGGCATAATTCAAGGCACTAGAGATTCTAGTTTCTGCTCCCCTTAGCTTTTCCAAAGTTTTCAACTGAAGGAAGTTCCCCAACTAGAGCCAGCTATTGTCCTCCAAAAATATCACTCATTTTTGAGACAACATTTGAACTATTTTGGTCTAAATGACCAAAATCCTCTCTCCCCTTCTAAAAAATTATTTTGGGCATTCAAATTCTTCATTATTCAAGCTTTTTTAGATTTCTATGGGCTCTACAAGCTAAGTTCTATGGACTCATTTATAAAGACTCATTTTTATGGACTCTGTAAGAGAGACATAAGTTAAACACAGCCATTTTTTCTATCATGAAGAAACTGTGGAAGTTTTCAAGTGTCATCTGCTGAGACACATTATGATTTGCTTCTCAAAACAGTGGAACTTGCCATATGTCCCTTGTAAGATAAATAGAGTGCACCAAGTGTCAACATCTACATGAATCCAAGTGAGTTCCAAGTGTTTCTATAGTGTTTCTAAAGCTTAGTGAAAGCTACCATGTGTCATCTTCTATGGGACTCTCAAAAGTCATCTATATCTTTTATAAGTTAAGTAGATGTTGCCATGTGTCCTCACCTATTTCACAGTAGATGCCGCCATGTGTCACCTATTGATATCGGCAAAAAATCAACTAAGGCAAATCCAAAGGACAAATAACCCTTGCAGAGGGTAGTGAACCAAGCCGAGTACCCTTGTGGAGGGTAGCAAGTAAAGGCAGATAGAGGGAATTCCTTTAGAAAAGTTCCCACAGCAAAATGGTTAAGGCAAAAAATCCTTCAGACTTTTATTCAAAGGAATTCACCCAGGAAGAAAGATTGATAGAAAAATCAATAGAAAGTAGAGGTAAAGTGAAGGAAGATTTCCTTCAGACAAATTGTCTAAAAGAATTCCTTCAGACTATTTGTTCAAAGGAAAAATCTACCGACTGTTGAGGAAATAAAAACCTGAAAGCCACCACGTGTCCCTCACAAAGTGCAGTAGAATGTGCCATGTATCCATCATAAAGTTGTAGCAGAATGCACCACGTGTCCCTCACAAAGTGCAGTCGAAGCTACCACATGTCGTCTATTGGGACACAATTTTTAGTAACTCTTAAAGTGGTGAAATGTGCCACATGTCATCTACAAAGCTCAGTGAAGGCTGCCAAGTGGAAACATATGTAGCTTCTTCCTTTTACTAATTAAGGACTGTGGTGGGTCCTGGGTAAGTGGCTAAACTCAAGTGGAACATGACAAGTGTCATCATCCACATGAATCCAAAAGAGTTCCAAATGTTTCTACAGTGCTTCTATAAGCTCAATGGATGTTGCCACATATCCTCACTTATTTCATAGTGGAGCATGCCACATGTCACTTGTTGAAATCAGTGGAAAGTAGCCTCAAGAAAAGAAAGAGGTAGTGATAGATGATTCCAAAGGAAGGTTCAAAGGTTCAATCGGTTGGTTCAAGTGGTCAGTTCAAAGGATTGCCCCAAAGCCCACAGGCTAAAGTACCCTTGTGGAAGGCAATTGATGAGCAAAATGTACCTTTATTAAAGCCTAAAAGATGAACCAAAATGGTTCAATGGTTTAAAGGTTCATGGGTTCAATGGTCCAAAAGAAGCTCTAGACAAAAAACAATAAAGAGATGGAACCGTTAAACCGTTAAACCTTGAACCTAAATGGTTCAACAATTAAAAGGTTCATTATATATGGTTCAAAGGAGTGTCCCAAAGCTGATTGAACTAGAGAAGTGATTGAACCATTGACATCCCTGTGGATGTCAAATTTAAAATAATGAAATATCCATTAATTTTCAAATACGGCACAGACCTTGTGAACAAATTGAATGACCATCTACAGAGATAGCCCAAGAGCTTAGATTACATAGATAAGGATGAAATATATCAAGGAAAGGGAGGATGATGGAGAAAGATTAGAAATCCCCATGCATAGGATATGTTTCTATAAGGTAAAGCAGCCCACTAGGTGGACATCAAAAGAGCATGAACATTCAGTGGCATGGCCCATTTTTTTGCATCGAGCAAAGTAGACAGTTGCATGCACATCAAGAAACACATTAAACCACCCATATTAAAAACCAATGATTGATTCCATCATAGCCCATGGATAGAGT
This sequence comes from Torreya grandis, assembly GCA_037957365.1. NCBI lineage: Eukaryota > Viridiplantae > Streptophyta > Pinopsida > Cupressales > Taxaceae > Torreya > Torreya grandis. Next base: position 298,258 of record JARHVA010004321.1, on the reverse strand, counting down.
TTAAAATGCATTGAATGCTTCATAACACATTTTTTTGTGAAACAAAGCACCCAAGTCTTTCTTGGAGCACTATATATTGGACTCTCTCTTATTGTTAAAGGAGATATCTCTCTTTGTTATCAGAAACAAAACTCTACCTAAATTAAAAGGCATTACTAAGACTTTGAGCTCAAATAGTTGATCATATTTAGTTATTTGAATAAGAAAACAAGTGACTTTTTATACTTTGTATTGGAATAACTTGGTTGTTAGGGAAATTGTTCTTATGTCTGTTTCCTTAATACATTTTTTTCCATTTAATTAAATAAGTAGAATTAGTGAAAACAATTAGGAAGGTGTCCTGAAGCTAGCTGTGGAGAGACTTTATGCCCCCACAATTGCCTTTAGTGTGTTTTCTTTATATTCCTATGTAAAGGATCTTGGGACAACTTTGTGCCCTCATTATCTTTCGTATTTTGTTTGTGTAAAGGACCTTGGGATGACTTTTTGCCCTCATTATCCTTCGTATTTCACTCTCTGGAAGTTGAGGTGGAGAATTTGTGCTACATTTCATCTTGATGTGTTACTATGCCCTATTACAGTAACTTATCACAACCAGAAAGTTTCCTTTTGTCTGCTGAACAACACTTCTAAAAAAAGAGGAGTGCCTTCTATCATCTCATTAGGATTTTTACTTTGATTTTTGAACATCATCTCTGAAAAAAGAGAGATGGATGGTTTATCCTACCCTTGAGTGTTATTTTCTACTTATATATATAGTATATAACTCCTACATATTTACAGGGAACCTCCCCTTGATGAGAGGAGAGATTTGTCCCCTTTTGATGTAGTAAACCTACACATTTGTCTGACCAATTCCCCTATGTTGTGGTTAAAGAGACCTATTTTTCTCATCAGTTAGATGATTGAAAAAATATTCACCCAACAATGACAACCCTCATTCTTACCTATTCCTCTTCCTCTTCTTCCTCCTCCATCTCTTTACATGCCTTCTATGCTTTGGCTTCCTCACATGCCTCTTACACTTACATCTCTAACAAGGTTATCATGGGTATTAAAACTAGCCCCTTAGACTTCTTTTTCTTCTCCCTTTTCTTGGGTGATACAATCCTTGTCATGAAGGTCACATTATTCTTATTTGGTGTAGAAGGAGTGGCTTTATTGCTAGAGGTGATATTCAATCTAATGCACTATTATATCTCCTCAATTATATCCCTTTTTTCTTTTGGGGAGACTTATTCTTCTCTACCAATGCTAGCTTCCCTTCATCATCAATTTGGAGGGGGATGTCATCATCCTTCTTGATGTTTGTGCCTTTCTTCCTTAGACTCAACTCATAGTAAAATAGCTATATATGACTGAGTATGACTTATTTTTTGAGGGGATAGATGTCAGTGAGATCTAATTCATCTTCCCCATCCTTGATTTCTTTACCTTGTGAGTGCATGGATTAGTGTCATAACCTACTCTATTCCAAATCTATGGCCTTGATCAAGATGTATAGTTACTATGCATTAGGAATTATTCAAAGCACATCCCTAAAGTATTTAGATAAAAATGTGTTATGGAGCTTCAGCTAGCTAGATTTGTTACCATTTATGAGTACCAAGAAAACTACATAGAAGTTTTATATCATGGCAAAGGTTTCCATTCCAAATATATTCTGAGAGAGATCTTCAAAAATGTGCCATTCATCTTTAATTTCTTTGATATATTAGGCACACCACCCCATCATGTGGGATTTATACTTATGGGAGAAGGTGGGGGGGAAGTTGAAGTTTTGGTACTTTAGCACCAGGAAGTCCTTCTATTCTAGGAAGACCCAAAGGTTGTCCTTGTTATCATCTAGCACTCTAATCTTTTCTATGACAATTAGGATATACATCATTTCCCACTAAAAAGTATCCTACACTATATGACATTTAAGTGTTTTCTTCACCATTTCCTATATAATAAACTTTATGATACTAAACTTAACCCCTATGCCATATGGTAGGCCTTAGTGATGTCAGTCTACCAACCATCAAGACAAAATTTCAATCTAATGAGGAGTGTAGCTAACCTCATTTTGGGGTGCTTGATGTCTTTGATTAGGAATGTGAAACCTCCCTTCTATTACCTTAAGAGTTTCATGACCCTTTACACTTCCACATCATCTACCATCATTTGGTGGATATCTACACTAGAGTCTGAAAGCCTAGTGATTCTACCAATGAGGCTTGCTAACAACTACATACACCTCCCTATAGATTAGAATTAGTCCTTGTCAATTTTTAAGAGGAAAAAATTCATGAGTTCATATAGCTTCCCATAATATATCAACTCATAGATCTAAATTACATTGGTTGTTTCCAATTTGTCCTAGATGAAAACATTAAATAGTGTCATACCTACTTTAGTCTTTGCCCCTATTTCCACCATCCAGTTTTGCACTACATCTTGAACATTACTTGAGGTGTGGTGACTATATTAATTGAGTTGATAAGTATGAATGAAGGATGCCTTTCTCTCTCCTACCAATACCTCCTTAGGAAACTACATCTCTTGGTATGACATTTTTTCAAGTACCTTTAGATCAACCATGGCAATTCTAACTCCTACTAGTTATACCTTATTCTTCATTGTAGTTGCTTCTTATATCATTCATGCCCTTTTAGAGTCCTTTTATGACTAGGGTGGGATGGAACTCATGCAATTTTTCCCCATCTTTAACTGGTTGGTGTTGAAATGTGGTCTATTTACTTTGTTGAATACTATAATTTTTGTTGGTATTCCTTATAGTCATAAAATCTATGACTAAGACTTTGGATTTTAAAATATTCTTGCCATTAATGGTGGCCTCAATTTTACTCTTATTTTTTGATGCCTATTTCTTGCACAATTCACACCTTACACTTCTCTAATCCAATCTCAAAGATAATTCAATTCCTCTCTCTATTCAATCATTCACTTTTGGCATCTATGGGAGCTCAAAGTCTCAGTATAGTAGCATTTTCTTTCTTCAACTCTAGTTTTCTACTCTAAGCTTAAATTAACTTAAAATTTTATAACCATGACCAATTTTACCTTTACTAATTTATACCCCTAAATTAGATACCTTCTTAATTATATATGATTAACGGCACGGTAGCACCTAGATTTATTGGGATTTGTTAAAACCTATGAAATCCATGAAAATCCTCTACTTATATGTACTAAAAGTAGATCTTTATGTATGCACTATCACCTCAATAAATTCTTCTAATGTTAATTTTGGTGAAGTGATGTTTATTTCAAATGGTCACTTCATGCCTCACTTTGGGTGGATGCCAACTTGTCCTGATGTTGTTTCTCCTACACTTTTGTTCACTTAACATGACCTTTGCATTCATTACAACAATTATTGACCAAATTTGAATTTTAGTCAAATTAGGTCAACCCATAAATATTTTAACTTTTCACAAGTTCCCATATGTCTAATAAGGTCTCATTTTTGTATAAATACCTCACCCATCCCTGATCTAGCCTTGGTCTAAGCCTATTTTCCTTGTACTAGTCTAGTCAACCAAAGTCAAATATAGTAAAACATGGTAAAAGGATAAATTTATTTTTAAATTTACTAATGTGATCATTTATGTCTTTTAAATTGTTCATAAGTTATAAATTCATCCTTTGCTATGTTTCATAGTCCAAAAATGCCCTTTTGTCACAATTTTGGCTCATTAAATGACTTGTACAAATTTTTTAAAGAAGAAAATTTATCACCAAGTAATGTTTAAACATTTATTATGTCATAATATGTTAATAGGTAGTCATATTTAATTCTATAAGTAGTTTCATGCATGAAAATAGGGGAAACTCCTCAAAATCAGCCCCTTAATGGCACTTGTATGGACTTGGGAAATCCACCTTCAGCTAAAAATATGGGAATTTACCTCTTCAGATCCCTAAATTCATTACCATGATTTTTTTTAGAGAAAATTTTATATGGATCAATTTTTTCTTTTATTTTTTTTCTTTCTTGCCTTTACAAATCAAGGAGAGTCAACTTTGCATGCTTGGTACAAGTTATAAAAGTGAAGTTGAGAGGATTGATCTTGGGGGTTGAAATAGGTCTAATTCAGTTTCAAATACATGGTAAAAATTTATAGTTTCATTTCTTCTCCTTTATGAACCATCACTAGGAAGCCAGGTAGCTTTTTATGCTTATTCATTCATGAGAGGTTCTTGTTTGAGCTAGTTTTTAAATATTATGTGTTGGTTTGATAGAGTTGATAGTTTCATGTGTTTATCATATCCTATCCATAGGTTTATACATCAAAATATTACATTAATATCCTCAAATTCCAAATAATACTCTTCTAGACTTATTTATTCTTGCAAACTGACTCATTTTGCATCTATAGGTGTCTGACAGAGTTACAAGGGTGTTGTACGATAGGAACTGTCATGGTTGAGATATAATGAAGTTTTTATAGTTTAATGTTATCATAATTAACATTAATAATCCCTTTTGTATTCCAATAGTCATTAGAGAATCATTCCAAAAGGAATAAGTCTAAGTTTTGGGAACTTATCCCTATATTGAAAAAATAGAGAGCTCTATGTTTTTTGACAAAATTGGATGAGTGGAGAAATGAATTATTGATATACCTTAAGATATCCATATAGTATACCTAATATGAGGGTATATAATTTAAGTAGAGGAAAACTAGAGAGCACAAGGAACATTATTTTGAAGACTCTAGAGTCATGCTCAAACACATTGAATTATTTCAATGTCATCTACAGGTTTGAGACCAAAATAGAGGTCTTTATCATCAAAAGTAATTGAAAATTGACTATGATACCATAATGGGAGTACTATAAATGGTAATGGAAACATAAATGAGTTTTATATATCATCCAAAATAATACCATATAGTTCTTTACTTCTCATGCACTTAGTAGTTCATACAATGTAAAAAGATGCACCTATAGTAGGGGTATCAGATAGTCAGTCAAAAATTTATGTTTTGACATTTTTTTTGAGAATTAAAGGTGAGTAAAAGGTATAAAAATTGTTTTTTTTACTCTAATACTTAAATTAAATTCAAAAAATCATAAATAAGGTCTTAAGCATAGATATCTTCACCTACATGCAAGAGCTTAAAGATAATTGTCTCAGTCCCAAGCAGTGACCTAAAAAGAATAATATTGAACATAATTCTAAGAATGGAATGAATAAATAGGTATGAGGAGAACAAATTAATATTAATTAAAAAATAAATGGTTGAATTGGATCTTTTTTTCATTTCATAATTATCTATATTCTATACACATGCTACAAAACATGCATCTATAGGCAAGATTTTGAAGAAAATTGTTCTCAGTCAGGGAATGGCATAGTTTGAGTTCCCATTGAACAAGAAAGTTAGGTGAAATTGGAGTACACATTGTTTTACCTCCATAGGGTGTCAATATATTATTAAGATACCATTATTCCCCAAATAAAGGTCATGATACCCTACAGACATGGGTCAAAAAAGAGTTTCTCGGTCTTGAACTAGTATGAAATATAATAAGGGCTATGACATTCTCAAGTGAGATGCAAGTATAAGAAGGAATTTTATGACCTTATAAGGTATTAATGGGTTATAATAACATGATATTATCTTCATGAAATATATACAGGACAAACTAACCTATAAGTACGGGTAGAGGAACAGTGTATTAGTTAGGCAGATAGTGACTAAGAAGGTTGATGCTAGAATGATGCCTCAAGATTTAAAAGGGTATGATAGTTCTAATATATAGATTTAAACCTAAATAGGTTTATTTAGGGTTTATACACATCTTTTCTGGATATAATAAAAGACCAATAGACACCTATAAGGGTGAAAATATAGGTTTGTCTTAGTCAGCAGAGGTCATGATGGTGGAGGTCAAGTGAGAACATATAAGGTCCTTAAGTGATAAAAGTGTTGAATGGGAGTTAGAGAAACTATAAAATGTCTATAAAAATATAAAAATCCTTTTTACATTTAAATTCATGTGAAAAATGGAGTTCAAGAAAGTAAACATAATCAACATTTCAATACCCCTACACAGTCTACCTATGCAAACTCAGTCTTAAAAAATTGTGGTTTTAAATGGTCAAATAATGTATTAAAGAGATGAAATTGGTACATATCATCCTTGGAACTTTAATAACACCCTAAAATACTTTTTTTTATGAAATATCAAGGCAGCACCACCCTATTTTATCTCAGAGGCAGAGCACTTCTCCCTTGCATAAATAATACAAACTTGGAAAAGGATATCAAAACATGGACCAAAATCCAATGGAACACTTAAAGAGAGTTTATGGAGTTTAATAACACATATCAAATCATGAAAAACTTAGTAGTGAGGTTGGGAACCAAATAGAGCATCTTATATCCCCTAAGGTTGCATTAATGCATGATGGGCACTCCTAAGCCTATAAGTTAAAGGGGGAATCATATTCATCCCCAAGCTTGGAAAATTTTCCCATTTGATTGATTCATGTTTGGAGGAGTATAATGGATGTTTTTGAACCATCATAAGGTAGGGGAATCCATTAGGGGGTCAGGTTGAGCCTCAGTTGTAGATAGACCTAAAATGCAAGAAAAGGACTAGTTTCAAAGTTAGAAACCTTCCAGACTTTTAGCATAAAAAAACATGGAGACCTATTGGATCACATGATTGGGTTATATATAGAGTTTTTTAATCCTTTTTTTGCAAATAAGTTCATCAAATGGCCAGTTTTTAGCTTGAATTCACTAAGACCATACAAATTGCATAGAGATGACCCAAGTGACCATCTTGAGATGCTTAAAACTATCATGATACTTTTCTTGGAGGGTCAAGTTATTTGGAGGTGTTAATGGGGATCCCTAATGTTTTATTAGAATCATCAAGTAAGGACTTGAACATTTGGTGTTTAATAATAAAGGCTAACACCTAAAGTGACTCTAAAACCCTCACAAACCCTCTCTTAGACCCAATGGAGGAGATATTCAAAATGGAGTATCAAAATTTAGTGGAAAGACCATGAAAATAATTGGAAGTGATAGATGACTCTCCAAGGGTCCTCCCCATGTGACTTGTGTGTACACTACCTATACAAAATAGGTATAATAGTTATTTCTTTGATAGATTTATGTGTTTTACATGTATGGAGAAGCTTAAAAGAATGAAACCAATTTTAAGACAGAGATTGTGAATTTTTATAAGTTTTCATGTCCATATTTTGAGATATTAAATCTCCTAAGTGTGTCTACTATTTCCTTCATCTCAGCCAGTTTAGTGGGTAGATAGTGAACACTTGGTCAAAAGGGTGAAAGCTACAATTGGGAAGCCTTTCAAGGATTGATTAAAAAAATTGATGACTTGAAAACTCTTGAAAGGTGTCATTACTCCTTTTTCATGGATCAGATTACATAATTGGAAGCATTTTGTGTGCCAAGTGTGAGAAGTGCATGGGAAGGAGTTATTTGTGACTATCAAAGATGATTGTTCATGGCTAGAAGAATTTGGATGATTATGGACAATTATAATGAATGTATTGGATTTTTAGTAACCCTTACACCTCAGATCAATCATCAAACTTGACCCTATTTAGTGATGAGATAATTTTTTGAAGGCAATCATGAATGCAATTTCATGTGCAAGAAAGAGAGAATCTATGCTACATATGGAGGAGTTAAATGACTTGGGAGATCTTTTTTCATATTTTCCTTATAGGACTTACACGATTCCTAATTTTATGACTATTATAACTCCTCCTTGCTTGACAAGTGTCTTACTGACTCTTGAGCTTTTGTTTCTCTCTCTCTTCTCATAATTGATATAAATATTATCCTTTTTGGATGTTGTACGGATATCTCCACATAAATATGGTGAATCCCTTCTCAATTTTTACCTTTAGCTAATAAAGGATGTTTTTTTAACTCATTCATGATTTTATTAAGTACAAGTTATGGTTATTGGTCTTGAGCAAGTGTATTTTTCTTACCTTCACATGTTACTCTTCATAGTGCCTTGTGTGGATTGAAAGCTCTTTTATAGCTCAAAAAGAAGTGTCTAATGTGGATTATAGGTATAGTGATTAGATCATTAATTAGAGTTTCTAGAATAACTACTGTCTAAGTCCTCTTATCCTAGGCTCTCTTTAAGACCCCATGCTTGAAACATTGATGTAGAAGAGTAGTGCTGAATTAGATGAAGTGTGTATGTGGGATTATCTTTGGTTCAAAGTGAATTGTAAGTGGTTTGAGTAGACCATTTATTTTATGTATCACCTCCACTAAATTATATTTTTTCTCATTTATCCTTCTCCCTTTTCACCCCCTAAAATTTAGTAGTAGGTTTGATCTATAGTGGTATATCAAGGAAACTAGCCCTAATCTAGAGATCCATCTCAAATTTGGGTCACCCATAACCCTAAGGTGGTTTCATTATGCCACTTTAATGAGGAGAAACTTGTCATAGAAAAAACCTAGGCATAATTCCTCACATGTGCATGATTCAGCATCCACAATCCCTTTTCTTCTTTCTATTGTGCTTTCATTCCAAACACACTTTCCTATTTGGTTGATTTTTCTACACTTTCATCTCTTTCCTTAGCCTATCCTACCCCATACACATCCCTTGCACTGGTACTCCAACATGTAACTCTTTAGGTGTCTTGTGCTTGTATCATCTTTTACACCTTTCTTCATGACTTGGTACTATTTTCAAAGTTCAATGAGCTCCATGTGCTTAGAGACTTAGGTTTCTGGTCATAGGTTCTTAGAAAGCAACCTCACTCAATTGACCTAACTAGTATTATGCATGGAAGTGCTAGAATAATCTTTTTATGGGACTTAAAGTGACTTTCTTTATAAATTTTATTCATGAAGATCTAGTGCACCTCATGTCTAAATTTGAAAAACTTCATGTACCCATAACTTAGGTGTCTAGCCTCAAGTGCTTATCAAGCATCCATGCTTGACTCACCCAACTATAATTATGAATGAAAGTAGTATAAATTTTTTTATTAGTGGGTCTTAAATCACTTCTTATTTTCTTATCACCACAATAAATCAAATCATAAGGGACTATTTGGCTTTCACTAAACTTTATTCTATTCCACCTAATATAATTGATCTATGATCAGGAAGTCAATGTCTAATGGTATAATTTCCATCCTATAGCCTATAAGGCTTTAATTAGTTGTCATTCAAATGCCTAGGGAGCATCTCACTTGACAACATGTGCATCTTATATACATAGTCCCTAATATGTTTTATATGACATATGGATCCATCTACCTTATCTTTAGCTTTCTTAGGTACTTGAGGTATTTGGAGTGATAGAGTAAGAATAATGATCCTTAAATTAGTACCTTATACTTGATATGCTTATCATGTCATAAATTCTATCATGTTTTCTCTATCTGCTAGCTCTACCTTGCTTAAGGGCACACTTTATCCAATAATTTCAAGTCTTCCTCCTTACACTTAATAAATATTAGTCATATAAATGACTAGTTCATGAAATGCACATTGATAACATAAAGAATTCCATTAATAGAATCACCTTTGTGAAAAACATTAGTTATACTGGTGTAACCTTGTTTAGGCATTTGTAGGGTGTGTGATATGCCCATAGAAATGTTGAAACTTGTTCATCCCAAAATTTTTGACTAATGTCACATATTTTTACAAGGCATGTTCCCAATATCATTTTGAATGTTTAGGTTTGTTTCATTTTCTTGGGGATGATATGGGGTGGTCTTGTGGTTTGCCACCATGTACTCAGCTAGCAAAATTTTCATAGTTTTATTAAGGAAGTGTGTTTCTCTATTATTAGTTAAAATGAGTGGGCACCCATAGTGACTTATGATGTTCTCCCATATAAATCATGTATTATTGGTAGTTTTTAATAGGCTCTACCTTGGCCCACTTTGTGAAATAATCAATGGTCACCAAAATATATATTCCACCTATGTGAGTTATTATGGGAGTGATCAACTGAATAAAATCAATGGCCCATTTTTCAAATGATGCTTGGGTAATAATAGGGATGAGAGGAATCTCATCCCATCAGTTTGGATTCCCTATATGTTGACATAAATCACACACCTTAGTGTAATATTTTGAATCATGGGATAGATTTGGCCACCACAAAACTACTTGTAATACCTTACACATTGTTACATCTCCATCATAAATACCTCCTGCTATCCTCTCATGCACATCACATAAAATAGAGTCCCTTTCATGTTTCAAGACACATCAGTATAGGAATTTATCTTATTCTAACATGTATGATTCCCCACTAATGATCTACAAGGGGGAGGCATGAATGATGAGATGATTTTTCTCTATGGTCATCATAGTCTAGGGCATAAACATAGATTTTATAAATGTGGATATCTCTACCAAGCTTTGAGAACACACTAGACCCTATATAGTCATTCACCTAGCATGTCATCTTAAATGGGCACTATTATATCCTCAGAGTCGATGTGGGGCAAATAGTCTAGTCCCAAGTTTTACTTCCTAGGTTTTACCATAATTGAGATCTAGAATTCTTGAAATAAAACTATCCATCTGCAAATGCACCCCTAGAGAATGGGATTATTCACAAGGTACTTAAGTACCTCATGATTAGTGAAAAAGATTAATGTGGTCACCAACAAGTATTTCTTAAATTTATGAAGGGCATAGACCATGATCGTACTTGGTAGCTATGTAATTTTGCTCTATTAGGGTCAATATGTGACTTATAAAGGATATAAGATGATCCATCTTACCTTCATCGAGTTGTGATAGAATTTTACCAATTATAGATTTATATGTGTTGAAATTGATGTGGAATGGATTCATCTAGTTAAGAAACTAAAGGATATGTGTACTAGATAACTTGAGATTTAGAGTTTCAAAGGCATCATCTTGCATTGTACCCTAGTTGAATGGACCATCCTTGAGTAACAACTCCTCTAGTGGTATTGTGATCCTTACATAGCTCTTTCTAAACTTTATATAATATCCATAATGGCCATGAAAAGCACAAAGATTTTTATTCATGAAATGGGTTTGGAGCTATAGAATAATAGTAATCTTCATGGGGTCAATGAGCAAACCATCTTTGTAGATGATGTGCCCTAGCAAGGTTTTAAATAGTGTCATGAAGATGCACTTCACAAGGTTTAAGGATATATGTAGCTATCATCACCCCTCAAACATGAGGTGAAAGTTATCATAATTGTCTCTGATGAGCCCATACACAATCTAATCATCAAGGTACACTTGGAAGAACTTATGGATAAAATCCATAAATATAGTGATGACCACTCTAGAGAATACAACTGGCACATTCTTGAGTCTAAATGGTATCATGTTGTAAGAAAAATAACCCCATTTAGTTAGAAATGTTATTTTGGGCTTGTCTACCTCTTCAATATAGACTTGATGGTATCTATAGAACCCATCGGTGAAGGTTTAGATTTCACAGCCTGTGATGCCATCGAAGACTTCAATGATAAATGAAGTATGGAAGGGGTCAATGATGCAAGAAGAATTAAACACTATATAATCAACACATGTGAATGCACCCATACTTTTTTATACTACTAACCATATGGCTCACCCATTTTGAATCTTACACTAGGTAGATTACTCTTATGGCTAGAATACCATCAATCTCCATTTTGACCTTAACATAGAGATTGGGGTTTATTTTATAGGGGTGATTTTTAACAAGTCTTGCACCATATACTAGCTTTATACTCATTTTATCAAGTGATGGGTGGGTACCTTCCAATTCCAAATAATTATAAGGGAATAAATCTTATAAATCTTTTAGGAGATCCACAATTCATGCCAACTCCATGTCAAACCATTATGTGCCCAGAGTAGCCACCTTTGGTTCTCTTTGCATGATAATATCAATCTAAGTGGTCTTGAACTATGCATGGTATGGTTCATTTCTCTCTTGATGTGTGTCTTCAAATTATCTACTCCCTTTAGTTGTTTTGATGTAGAGGTGAGTAGGGTCTTCCTCTTTATGGGCACTATTATCTACTTGGCATATGATCTTCCTCTTTCCTATCAAGGATGTCTAATTTTAAACCTTCTAAACATTTAATTCTTCATTAATAAAGTCACTATTGAGTTACTACTCCTTGAAGAAATTTTTGAGTGCTAATCCTTTCTCCCCAAACATATATTTTAGGTGTTACTCTAAAATTGTAGTGTCCTCAAACAATGCCCATAGAATGATTTGAAATGGATAGATCAATTCTAGGTTATGTGAAGAAAAAGAGAAGGTGTGAAAAAATTTCTCCTTCAAGGTATCCCAATTGGTCATCTTGTAGTGTATTTCATTTACCACATACCAAGTTCATTCCTACATCTTTAAGTTTCTATAGAAGGAGTGCACCCATAGGTTCCTTAGGGAATTTGCACCACAGTAAATCCATGTTTCTTCACACAAGCATGTGTGTGTTATTGTGTATGAATAAGTACAATATGGAGAAATATTTGGGTCGTCATTTATTTTTCCAAATATAGTTTAGATGGATACTTTTAAATCTTTCCAATTTGGTAAGTTTGGCCTATGCACTACCCACCAATAAGCAGTAGTGTTTTTCAAAGTATATACCATCACACCCATCCTTTATACTTCCTTCAAGATGTAGGATTCTAGGTTGTAGACATATTATTCTATAGGATTGCTCATTTCATATCATGGGAGTTATGCAAGTTTACCTTTGCTCAAGAAAAACACTATGTTTCCCTTTTTCCTATTGAAAGGGACCCCTCTTCATGAAGTGCAATCGATATGGACCTAGCTAGTCCTCAAGTTTTGATGCCTTGGTTCTCACTAAATGGTACCTTTGACCAGTGGTTTCATAAGCTTCTTTGACCCATCAATCATAAGATACATTGGTATTGTTCAAGGTTGACTATCTATCATCCCAATAAATCCTTCCTTGATCATTGGGGTTGATAGTTTCAGTACCTTACACTTTGATGTTGTAAATATGGTTGATCTCATCCTCAAGATCAACACTTTATACATAAGGGGGTCCTTGGTCACTTAATATGGGGATCATGACCCTTTATTTGTCATTTTTAAGGTCATATAACACTTATTAAAGTGCATGTTATCATTAATAATGTAACACTATGGCCTACCTTGGAGTGTTAGATAATTATCTTGCTCGGCCAACTTGGTCAATTCAAAGTTAGAATAGAACTCTGCACCCTTAATATTCACAATGGTACATTTTATAATTTTTATTGGTTGCATCTTGGATATATTGGCCATTAAAATCACATGAGGGGAAGGCCTCAAGGCTGGCCTACCCATATTCTCCCATGCATTCCTAATCAAAATATTGACCTCAGTGCCTATGTCCATAAGGACCTCACATACAGACCATCCATCAATGGTGGCATTCACCAAGAGCATGGAATAATAATTTCAATTGACCTCTCATGCCATTTCCATGTATTGCATGATAATTTAAATTAACTTCTACCTTGCATGCTCTAAAAGAATTTTTTTTAATAAGGGTAGTATCCCTTCTATCTATAGGAGTCACATTATCTCCATTATCTTTTGTACCTTAGCCTCCTAATTATCTTGCTTCTTGTGAGAGGTATAAACTTGCACCAATAAATTTCATGCCAGTTTTAGTTCTCTTTTCAAGTTTTGAATAATGCTCATGGTATATTATAAGACATCCTTTTGGCAAGCAAGGTCAAGGTAAGGTGAAGATTTAGGTTCCAACCATACGATGTACTTAGTATGACTTGGTCTTCGATATTCTAGATTTAACTCTAATACTAGCACAATTGATGACTGAGTGGTGAACCCACTATGAGTTGTCACCTATACCTTGACTTTTTAGATGCTGGTTGGTTGTGCCTTTAAAGCCCATTTCTCCACTTTTAGCTCATGCTAGATAATTATTGTGCCTTTTCCTACATTGGGCTATCCTTGGGTAAACTTTTTATACAAGATGGGGCATTACTTAACCTTGTGTGTTCCTCAATAATACCCACACATTAGATGTGTATGGAAGTAATGCTAATAGTGCACAATCAAACTAAACTTATAACATGATCATAGTGGAAATCTTCCCCCACCACATCTTCCACCCCACCCTCTGGCAGATCTTTTCATCCCATATCTTGTATTTTATTGACCATATCCCTCAGTTCCTTAGATTACCTACCCTCTAGCTACTACAATTGCTTACCATATGCCTCTCTCAATGTTTTTATGTATCTCATTATTACTCAGTAATCAACTATGGTATGAATGTAGGTGTCACACAACTAGAAATAGATGGTTGTGTTAACCTAATTGGAATGTTGTAACAAAGGGAAATTATGAACATCATACACCTCATAATAAATCTCATAGCTAAGAAGTAATGTACACAAATTCCTTTAAGGGCAATTATTCCTATTATGGCCTTCTATCTCACAATAAATGCACCATAATATAATTTTAGCATCTTATGATGAGATAATAATCAATTTTTGGAGTTGGTAGGCCATGGATACAATTTTCACCTCTATGAATGGGTTAATCCCCATGTTTGTGCTTCCTATTGCCTCCACTCTAAGTGTGTCCCTAAGAACTTCATGAGGGTCTATGAATGTCTTCATGGAAATTACCATTCTAAATGGCATGAGCAATCCCCTATGAACCACTGTGCATGCTAGGAGGGGTGAATATCATAAGGAATTTTTGAGGAGAGTTTTGAACTTAGCATCTTACAAACACACACTCTCTAATAATCCTTGGCTAATTTATTTGACTGTGATGATGATTTATTTTTCAAACTCCAAAATATCAAATTCCTTCAAAATATCATAATCAATCATAGCCTAGTTGGGATCAAATTTCCTATACCAAGTATGGACACAATCAAGCATAGTTATCATGAATTATGTTGTCTTCGATATTGACTAGGTCATACTCCAATCATGCCATTTTAGTTCACATATTAACACATGCTCTATGGCATTTTCCATGCCATGATACTTTTTCAAGTGCATTACCATTTCATAATATGTTTACTATGGGGGGCATTGGCACCTAAGGCACTTACCTCTTGGTCATGTTCCTCCATTACCTCTGATCATTGGCTTGGGTTTTGACCCCATTTTTATGGTTAGCACTATCAAAGTTGATAGTGTGATACTATTTACTTATGGTACTAGGCCACTTCTTTGAGGGCATTACCTGGTTTGTGTAGCTAACATTGGCTGAACTAGAATGCTTACACTCATGTTTTATGTTATTGATCTAGTGCCCAAAGGTCTATGGGTATCCTCACTTATCTCTTTGTAAGTAATAACTTGTTTAATCACAAAATTATATTCCAAATCTACAAGATGGTCAAAGTACATGTCATTAATAGGTTCAATTATCACTCTTATTTATTCTCATGGGAGATCCAATGTATGAGCTAGCACCACAAGTTCAAAAGGGGTAGGAATTTTTTATGCATCTTTAATGGTCAAATTATATAAGGACCTAATACATTATTCACCTATCAACAATTGGTCACAATATATAGCTTAATTTTTCCTCTCCTCACACTATTTTAATTCAAGAGATCTTTCCCCATGCCCTTCTTAATTGTTATGGCTTCTTTTGACACTTCTAGGTTCTAGATATTCTATCAGCCTATGTTTTTTCTTATTATAATTTTGTTTCCTAAGATCTTAGGTGTCAATTTATTCATCCCCTTCCATTATGCTTCAACAGACATCCCCTTCTTCCCTATTATGTTGTTCATACATAAAAAAACTTTAGCCTTCCATTATCATGGTTTTAAAGGTCATAATACACCATTAGTTTCTTGATTTTTGAGTCAAACTCTTTAACAAACATGCCTCTAGGCTCGTACAAGAATTAATATTCTACTTCTTCAAGGTAGAATTATATCGATACTAATAACTCAAGTATGTAACTATATAGTGCTCATTATTTCCATTTGTCTACATCTCTAGTCCAAGTGACATCAAGGTTCTCAAGATTTTCTAAGTGCTCCATTGTCCACTCAAGGTGATGTACATATCTTCATGTCCTATGGGTCAAATAGGTAGTTTTCAAAATAAAACCTCATACAGAGCATCATACAAGTGGTTATAGACCTACTTCCTTGGTTTTTATCTTCTATAGATTGGATGCTTCAGTGTAAAGTTATCTTCAACTTATTCTAGCTAGTGCTTGATGTTCTCAAGGGAGAGTTAGAGAACTATTCTAGTGCACCATTACAGCAAAATAAATCAACATGGATCCTAGTAATAGAACCAAAATGTTTTATAAAAGTTAGTTATTAAGTCATTATCTTTGTTAGGTGATTCTCTATATGTCCAAGTTAGTTTTAGACTTGCTACAACTAGGCACAAACCTAGACTAATCCTATAGTGCTCAACATTTATTAATCATCTACAATGGCTTAATTCACATAAGGTGCAAGCCTCATGCACTCACCTGAATCATATTAGAGAAAGAATTGAGGCCCACATTGGGCTAGTCATACTATGGTGCAAATCAATCTTCTAGGGGCTTTGACCATTAAAATAATGGTAATGGTAATGTCATTGGCACAAGTCATTTTAATGGTAATCTTACTATATTTTAGGTGTAAATCCATATTGAGGAACTCTTTATAGTTATAGCAGTGCAAGCCTATATGATGTGGTTCTATAGCTGCATAGGAACAAGCCTCTAGCACCCTTAGCTTAGAATCATTTAGGAAAATAGAGGGTTCAATGTAATACTTAGATTAGATATTTAAGCTTAGGCTCACGATTTAGGCACATATATCATCATGTGGTGTAGGGTCTTTCCTATACTTAGAGTAGTTCTATATATAATGCTGATGTCATCATAAATGATAAAGATGCCATGAATGGGCTGAACTGAGAGCTTGATGGAACTTATTATTCATAATGTAAATCTAATTATTTCAACTATTGAAAACATTTCACAACTAATTAATATTTAAATAACATAAACATATAAACCATATTAACACTCACTTAAGTGAAACACCATTATTTATTAAATAGAGTTCAAATATATAGAGTATACAGTAATAAAAATAGATAAAATACTCATCTTAAAGTTAATACAGGCCTAGAGGCTCACACATGACCTTGGGCACTACAATATGGGCCCTCAAAGGTATCCATACTAAAACTTGTGATAATAGCATCCATAAATGATACTCAAAGTTAATTTGGTAGAGATTTTATACCTTCATTCTCCTCTCCTCATAACTAGAACAAGCTTAGCTTTATAGTCGATAGGAGAAAATTCAAGCTTGGGTGGAGGGCACATGCCATTTTCTAAGTTGGAACTTAATGCCATCATCCCATTGTCTCCATGACCTTTCTCCCTTCACACCATGATCACCATGTGTATCAACTTCTCAATGATGCTCAAGTCCTAATGGAGTCATTTAGCCACTGGCCAGCTAGCACAAGGTCAATGAAGATTTATCTAGTTGGTGCATAAAATGTGAAAACAACAATCATACCAAGTGATTTCCTCATGTCAAGGTGTCTTCTGCATTGGTACGTATCTATAATTAGATGAATTTGGGGCCCAATATCCATCATTAGAATATAAGCTACATCTTTAATTCATTGTGATATGTTCTTTTTTTTTTACCTTATCTTTCTCATATCTTCCTTAATTATGCTTGATACCTTCAGTTTTTTATTCACATTTTTGTAGGTCATTTAGTCTTATTTCTCTCATCTTATTGCATTGTTTTTTTTCCATACTTGATTGAGTATGAAATGTTACTTCTATTTCATTCATGTTGTTTATGTTTATTTTTTATTTTTCCATCTTTGATTGAGTGTGGATTATTACTTACCTTGCATTGATGTTGATTACATTATATTTTTCATATATTCTTAAGTTTGATTTGTATTTTTAATTTTCTAACTTTGGATACATTTTTCGCTTTTTAGTATTTTGTAAGATTAGTTTTTTTGTTATCCAATTCCTCCCCCCCCCCTTTTTGATCACATATCTTGGTCTTTTTATTTAATCTATCATTTTTCATCTTAGCTTACCAATTTCCCAAGTTCTTAAATCTATGTAGTAAGTTATCCACTCATTTTTTACCTCTTATTTTTGTTAGTTTTAATTTCTAGCCTTGTTCTCATAGGGTTTGTCTAATGTAACTACTACACCCTCCATGATCAAGACTATAAATACAACATGCAACCATTCAATGGTAAATGTAATTCAAGGTATGCATATCGTACTTAAGATTATTTCATCTATCAACATTTATTTTAGTATTTATACTACATTTCACTATCTCAATTGTTGTGTTACTATGTTCTTCCTCGAAGCAACATCCCATGTTACCCTTTAGTGACATGTGATGAAATTCAAGTGGGGCATATATATACAAAAAATATTTTAAAAATTTATCATTTACTAATGATTTATTTGTTATATTAACCTATCAATTTTTAAATTTTTTGACTTTATGACTTAAAGGGTACGCCAGGAAAGGGGTAGGTAGACTTATGGTGCTTTGCGATAGAATTTTTAGTTTATTTACCATTTCCATATCCATTCTAGCTTCCCCAAATTTTATCCCCTAGGTTATCTCCTTCCACTTAGTACCCTTAAAGTATGTCAAGACCTATATTTTAATACTATATTGGCTCATTAAATCTAGTTTTAACTATTATCCATCCCATCTAAACTATATTGATTAGATCAATGTAGTTTTGAATGTTTTAGTGTATGTTTCACAACTAGGTCAGTCTGGTCAATTTAATTTCAGGTTATTTGTCCCATTTACGACTAAACCAAGTTGTATGATATTTTAAATATATATATGGTGGATTAGTGTCATTCATCACTATAAGTACAATTTTCCATTTGAATCCAATAGAGAGGAACATTCATTTTAAATTTTTATTGTTTACACATATGTCTTAAGGTCTACATTTGGAGGAATTATTATTTAGATATTTTCTTGGAGAGAAAATATTGTATAATGAAGTCTTGGATGTAATAGTATGAGTCCTTATATCCTATGTATTTATTTGGCCATTGACATCCTTATAACCATATTAATTTCTTGCAAATCACAATTGGCCAAGGGAGAGATTGAACCTAAATAGGTCTTGTCCAAAGTAAGTATATCCTAACCCTAGATCTTTTCTTATAATAGATAAAAGTTACATAATTTATTGATTAATGAATTTATGTCTCCTTGTTTGAATTCTCTCTACACTTAAAATTAGTGTGTCTATAAGATTATTCAAACTTTCCATTTATCCTCCCTAGGTAAACTAGGCCCCCATTTTCCTGGCAAGGCCCCTTACCCATTTTAATATGTTTTTAACCCTTGAATTTACTTAAATTTCTTAATTGGGATATTTTATTACTTTATAAATAGAGACTTAGTTAGGGATATTACATTGTATTGATTACCTAGAGGCTTTGGATCCCTTTTTATTGACATTATGTTGTAGGTGTTCCCCTTGTTAGGTTTAGCAGATCCATTGGTCATGTCTCAAGTTCATTAAGTATCATTGGGATTTAATTGATTTATCTTCTTTTAGTATATATCTTTATATATGATATTTGTACTCAATCCTAGATTATTGCATACACATACTACATGAATGTTGAATATAAGATGTTTATAGTTACTACTTGAAGAGAAAGGGCATGAATAATTCCTTTCATTCTTTCCACTTCAATATCTTATGATAGAGATAACCAACATCACCTCCCTTATTATTCATCATAGGCTTATATTATACGTGGAGGTTAGTTTTGTCACAACACAAAGAGGTAGGATAAATAATCCTATAGGGATTATCAAAGGTAATAAAAATACATCAACTAATATTCCTCCACCAACTAAAGATATGACTAATATAAATATATATTATGATGGCATAGATAAAATTAATAATACTCTATCAAAAATATCTATATTAAAAAAAACTAAAATATCCACTATCTATGAGGATTTCATTACCCACAATTACGTGACATAACCTTATAAAACAATGCAAAACCAACTTATTTTTCATATATTTTTAATATAGTCAAGGATAATGAAGACACCTTATAGTTTTATAAATAATATTTTCCTACTCAAAATATTATAGATTAGAATCTCCTACTTTCTAGATAGATAAAAAATTCAATAAGGGGGTTAAACAAGTGCTTATAGACACAAAATAAAGGTTAAATGTTTGTAATATAACATTCCTTATAACACTTAGTATTGATAAAAATATATATTCATAAATTAAATTATAACATCAAAGGTTTTAATAATATACCTCACCAAGTGCTAGGAACAATTAAATTGGATATAATATTTGGGCCTAAAATAATATGTATTATATTTCAAGTTATGCCAAATCATTTTATTTATAACTTAATAATAGGTATAACTTTGTGTTTTATCTTGAATTGAATCAACTATGGTGGATTAATCCTAATTCTAATAAATAATTATAATATAATAGGGTGTTGTAAATACACTTACAATTAGGAAACTAAAATCAATACATTGGAATTAATAAATATAACGAATGTGAATAAGACTAAACTATACAAAAGAGAGATATATTTAGATTTTTTATACATTTAGTAGATGATGTTACTTTGAAAAATGTAGAAACACTGATAAGGATGAAAACCCAAAATATTCATAGAATTTAGTCTTGATATGTTATACAAATGGGTACATAAGTAGGGTTAATAGAGATGAATATTATTTTCATATGCTAGCATTACTATATTTTTATAGAGTGATAAAAACTAAGGCATGATATTATGTGAGTGTATAAAATATGTATGTTTGTTATAAATTTTATTTTGTGTTACACGAGAAACTAGTTGATAGTTTTTTGAAGTTAAAACCCCTAGCTTGTATTACACAAGGAGATAAATTATATGAAGGAGTAAATAGGGGATAATGATTAGAGTTGTGCTAGACCTCAACACCCATTTGTGTTGATTGATGCATACATAATAATACTTTAAATAGGTATCAAACCTTTATATAGTTCTCCCACCTAAGAATTTTTTTAAATTATGCTCTTTTGACTATATGAATGCATCTAAAATCAGCTTGAATACTTGATCATGTTGAGTTAGGAGTTAGGTTTGCTTAAAACTAACTTGAGACTTATTTGAGGACTAATTGGGGTGTTTGGAATCTAATTTAGAAATAATTAGGGAATGATTGTTTAATGTACACTTGTATAATAAAATTCTAAATGAAATTATACCAAGTTATGTAATAATTGAATTGAATGTTCCTTTATAGTAATTCCAAGCGGATGACCACATACTAATAATCCTAAGAATATGAATGCTAACCTAAGGGAGGGTTTCATTTTAAAATATTAAAATTTATGTGATGTGGACACTAAATAAGGATGATTATAATATCGCTTGATGTATTTAACCATTCCTAGAATTTCTATCCCTAAGTGTAGCTTCTAAGTTTTAGGTCTAGAATAATCTAAACAGATGCATAAATGTGTTTTTCACAATCAAAACATTTTTATATGTGATACATGATGGTATTTGAGACAAAATTGGTCTTCACTTATGATTAGGATAGAGTTTGGTATCAAAATAGGTACTTATTGAGTGTATAAGTTAATTAAGTATTAAATGGACTAAATCATACATGATCAAGTATTTTTGGCCATGTTACTTGATTCCCCCCACTTTAGACTAGAAATAAAATTACTATATTAAAGTAACTTGTATACCTTAGTTTTTAAATTAAACTATCCCTGAGATACATAATTGAATCATGTAAGGCACAATATGATTTGGAAAACCATGCAAAAAATGAATTAATTATTTTAATACTTTTGAAAATTGAAATCTGAATTTGTTTGAATTAAAAAATTTGAAAATTTATTGAACATTGATAATTTGAAAGTTTTTTTTTAACTTTAAAAATTAAAAAACATGGGATAAGAGTATGGAAAGAATATGCCTATATGTATAAAAATTATATTTATCTTTTTTGAATTTTATTTGTGATGGTTATTCCTTAAAGCATTGGAGAATTGGTGCCTCTTATTAAGCACATGGTGAATATGGTTCCTTAGTTAAACCACTTGAGAAGATTGGGGTGATCATATCCCAACTTGTAGAATAGTAGTAGCACCCATTAAGGAATGTTAAAATATAAATTTAAATTAGATGGTATTTGTAACCCCAAGATATAAAATGAGTTGGAATCCAAAATGGATTCACTCACATAATGCTAGATTGCACATTAATCTCCACTTTATACACTATTCTCTTAGAACTAAATCAACCCTTATAGATTGAGTATGATTTAATTGTATCTTTGTTATTAAATACATGGTAAAAATATAATGGATGTGTTACATGCCCATACCATGTCCACAAATAATATATAATATGTGTAGACATGTATTTGTATCATACCCCATTTTTAATTATGTATAATGAATCTAAATAGTATATTGAACATGAATCTGCATAAATCCCCCTCACTGTAACATTATAATGTGTAATTTGTAAATTAAGTTCATATGCATGGCATATTCCTCCATAATATATGCCAATAACTATTTTTTGTAATATTTGAAACATATGTTACTTTATTTATACCGAACTAGTTTTGACACCTTTTTGAACAAAAAATTTCATACATGAAAATTCCATTGAAATGCCCCCCTTTTGAGGTTAGTGAATGGATCTTTAAAATTCACTCATCTCAAAATAAAAGTTAACATGTTATTTTTGTATTATAAATGTATCATTGGAAAACATAATAGTTGTAAAAGAGATGTGTTTGTCTAGTAAGATTTGTACTTTTTATGTAACTCAAGAGGCAAGGCTTATACGATGTATCAATAAAGTTAATGGATAAAAAGGATAAAATTACTTATAGAAAATATTTTATGGATTATATAGAACCTTATTCTTGTACACTTGGAAAACTCAAACCTTGGCTATTCCTCTCAATTCTAGAGCTTTATCACTTTCATAGTTATTGCATCTACTCTTTATTGTGCCCCTTGGCCTATCTCTTGGTCTAACTAGTCTTATGTTGATGACCCAAACCTTATATCTTTCCCAAAATTATTAAAACTTTATTTCTTCCACCTCTACAATTTCAATGTATTTACTTACTTTCATGTTTCCTAGACACTAGAATCTAGGATAGACACATGTGTTGACACAAGTGTCCTACTCTAACATAATTATGCAGTGCCCTAAAGTTATATACTTTTCAAATAAAATGTATCCTAATTATTGGACTAAGTGATTTAATGTGATTTTTTTATCCAAGGGGATTGATATAAATACAAGATCAACACTCATTCATTCTTCACCTAGAAAATACTAAAAGATACCAAGGCAAGTTATCAAAAGCATTCTATCAAGAATTTAATTGAGTAAGTCTTCCCTATTTTATCTTATTTACATATCAATAATAGGGACAACACATATACATTTATGAAGTACTAAAGGAGTATCCAAATAGATATATTTCCTAAGATACAAGATAGGTCATTATTATACTTTATTTCTACATATTTCATGATTCACACACAATCTGACACATAAGGGAGAAATACATCAGTCAGTGGCCCTATTCAGAGTAATGGATATTTAGGCAACACTCATTTATAGAGGGGTCTTCATGGCCAGATTGACACCATGTGCCCACTAACCCATTTTTACCCAAGGTCACTCTTAAGATGAATAACTAGAGTTTTATAAATTCATAAGGAGTGACAGTCCATGACCTAGATCTAAATGCACTAGATCAAAGGCAAAGACAAAACAATAAGCATCTAGGTGGTTGAATCCTTTTCCAATAGGTATTCCATATAGAACACCTAGATCAAGTGTAGAAATTAGCATTAATGTAATTGTTTAAAGCTAATGTTAGTGTCTGAGGCTTTAGAGGCACTTAATCTAGAATTTGGAAAATGTTCCAGAATCATATTTTAGTCTACTTTCTTCCTTCCCACATCTAGAATTATACAATATCAGAACCAACTAAGTACATTACTTTTTTTATCATTTTTGTATCTAACATAGTTGCATTTACTATTTTTATCCTATCTTAGTTTAATAAATTTAGTACATATTATATCTAAGTTTATCATCTTATTGGTTTGTTATAGAGATAATTTATTACCCTTGTACCTTAAGTTATATCTATCCCATCTAACACTAGAGAACCTATATCCATAATTTTTTATGGTTAAACATTTGGTAAACCTGATCTCTAAAATCTAAACACTAGGTGAATCAAGGTTTTCTAGTTTTTATGTTGATATTACCTAATTTATATAAAATATGTGCAACATAGATGCATCTATCACCCATTTTGGGTTCAAATATGTCATAGTTTCTATGGTTTGCTACATTAGTTTAATTTGTAAAACTATTAGGCAAATGAGTGTTAATAATGAGAGGCTTTTAAAATGGAAACAACACTCGATCTCTGTTCAAAGTTCCTTTTGTAATGCTATAAAGCTAGAATCTAGATGCCAATGTGCATTTTCTTAACCATTTATTCTACCTAAGTCCTATTTGAATGATAGATAGCATCCCACACCTATTATTCACTGATAACTTATATTGAATTACTTTATCCATGTTGTTACTCCTCGAAGATGTAAGGTTGGTCATCCCATTCCACCACCTGTTAATATACAATAGGTTATTCCTAAACCTAAGCTTGTAAAAAAATCTAAGGGATATAACATTATTGACTAATTGAGCAATACACATGTAAAAATTTCAATCATTGAGATCCTAAAGCAATATAGTGTTTATAAGGATATCCTATACAAGGTATTGTGTGAGATACATGTTATAAGTAGTATTCAACCCACTTATTTTGTGGATATCATGAAATATTTTAAAACAATTCCAAGTTTATTACCTTTGATTTGATAAATTTACCATCCAAAGATATTATTAACCAAAATTTGCTTTTGTTCATACAAGTAACCATGACAAATTTAAGCATTAAAAGAGTATTCATTGATAATGGATCAGACCTAAACATTTATATCATAAAATTCCCAACCATCATGGGTATTAGCACCAAACTTATTCAAAAAATGGTTATGCACATAAAAGGATTTGACAATTCACATACCCCTCTAGTTGGTCAAATCACATTGGATGTGACATTAGGAGCAAAAATAGTTTTAACTACTTTTCAAGTAATATATCAATCATTACATTAGAATTTACTTTTGGATAGACCTTGGACACATTCAATGGAATTTATCCCATCTACACTTCATCAATGTGTAAAATTCATACATGCTGGGACCTTAATATCTATCCCTATTGAAGATGAACCTTTCAAATTTTAAAAAATGATACATTCTAAAACTAAAGGAATTCCTATAGTGGTACCACTTAAATAATGAATACCTCTTGAGCATATACACATGTATACAATAGGTGAGTCAAGTACAATGGTTCTTTTGTCTCCAAATGTAAATAAGGCACTAAATACTAAGGTACATATAGATGAACATCAAGAGAAAGAACCATTACTAAAGGATCTAATAGAACCACAAGTGCCCCCAAAAATTGAGCTTCCTTTATTGGTAAATACTGAGTATAAATATGGTCATGTTTTAGATTACTAAGAAAATGATGGTGATAGAGATTATGATATGACATATGATAAAATGAAAAACTTAAAATTTGATCCACTTAATCAACTATCACATAACCTATTCAAACATATGGCTCCTCATACATATAAACTAAATCCACTGGTAGAAAATACAAGATTGAATCTAGACAAGGGGAAAACAAAAATATGTTCTAAACACTTGTTATTACATATATCCCTCTTAGCTAAAAAAATTGAGTCAACCTTACTAGTGTCAGATGCAAATTCATAATGCAAACAATGTGAAGTCTTATCAAAAAGATCCACAACAAATTTTATAGATCATGACACAACAAGATACTCTAGATACCATATTATTTATGTTAATTAAACATAGAATGATTTGTATACCTTCTACTAAACATAGATCATGCATTAGAATTCTACCTATAGAAGACACAGTAAAATAATATAAATATCATCATATCATTAGCTATAATACCAATCAATGTGAGTCATTGAAGAACCTAATTCATAAATATAAGAATGAAGGATGCATAAAAATTGTGTCTAACATGAAAAAAATACAAAACCTTTCTTATATTTTAGAATAAAATTATCTCTCAAAACAACCAAAGTTTAAAGATTTAACTATTATTGCTATTATTGATGGGGTATATTGCCACAATCTGTAGTTTGATAATAACAAGTGGGATACAAATTGTGGCACCAAATTTTTTACACTTCATTATGATATTTTTATGTTGGTTACTTATGCTTTTCTATATGCAATTCTTTGAGTGTCTTTCCTTTCTATTGTCTTTCTTGTTTGAACATTTGAATATGCTCATTTATTTATGACCCATGTGCCTATGTTTCCTTTCTTTGACATTTACATATGTCATTGATTATTGTATATAAATTTGAATATTTAATCCTTTATTTTGTGTATATTTAACTAAGTCATGTCCTTTCAATTGTGTGGCATTTGAACATGCCCCTTGTGTGTGATCTCCTAGGACCATTTCCTTTTGACTTGTTTTTTAGTGCTCTTATGTTTATGCTTGTTTGGTTATTGAATTTGTATTATTAATATCTATATTTTTCCATGATATTTATCATGCATCTTATGAATTCTTGTGATAACATTATTATATGTGTTTCAATGCTACATATACCTAGACATGTAATTCTATATGTTGCATGGTTACATTCACATATTATACAGTTGTCTTATCCTTTTGTGTTGAGGTAACTACCAGTTTATATTATTCCCTCACCTTATGTCGGGGAATATTAGTTAGAAAATGTCATAGAGTCATGTTACTCAAACATTAAAAGTTTTCAAATCTATTGGGGCCATGCTTTGGAATCATGTTATCCACACTTATTTAGTAGTCAACACACTTAGATTATAGTGGGGGCATGTTTTAGAAACATGTTTACCACATTAGTACTTATATAATTTTTTAGATTCAATGGGGGAATGTCATATAGGCTTTTATTCTACACATTCATATTTTTTATATTTAGTAAGGACATGTCATATAGGCATGGCTTCCACATATTTATAGTTTCAGATCTAGTGGGGCCATGATTTGGAAGCATGTTCTCCACACTTATTTAATATTCTATATATCTAGATCATAGTGGGGGCATGTTTTGGAAACATGTTCTCCACATTTTTAATCATATCAGTTTTTATATTTCTCTATATATAGTGGGGGAATTATTTGGAAGAATTTTATCTAAACTTACACAGTTTCTAGATTAGCTAAAGCACATAGTTATATAATTTAGATTCATAGTTGTGGCATAGTTTTATATGTTGGTGCCATTATTATACAATTTTTTAGCATGAGACATATCTAAGGTACATATGCAATGAAATTTATTAATTTTATTTTAAAATCCAAATTAGTTTCATATTTTAAAACTCTTCTATGCACTGTTACCATATTATGGACTTTTATGCATTGATACCTAGGATAAACTATTGTGGACTATATTTAACCAATCTAATGTATTATTTATTTCAATTTTGGTATGATTGAGGTGGTTACGTCACTAAATATTGAAAATTTATTATATTTTACTTGATTGCATCATCCAATCTCACTAGGTTATAAGTATCATTGGGTTGCACAGTTGAGTTAATCTCAATTGTTGGGTGGAAACTCACCTTTTTCCAAGGTTGGGGTTATGTGATTTCATATATATATATATATATATATGCACTTTCCATATTTAAATATTTATCCTAATCTCAGTTTTATATATTTACAATCACACATATTTTCAAATCAAATTTCCATTAGGCAAGGTGGTTTCATAGATGCACAGGTGTACTCCTAAACCTTGATATTTAAATTTCAATAATTTTAGTTTCATATTATATACACTACTTATATACTATAACATGATCTCATTTTTAGGCTAGTCACCAAAAAATCACTCAATTTGGACTCAAGTAAAAGCAATGTGTGTTATACACATTGAGGTATGCATTCCTTTCCTTTAAGCTAGTAATTTCATTAATAGATTGAAAGGAGGGAATGTAGACACTATTTAATGAATTATATATCACCTATATCTAATACATTTTGAAAACTCATACCTTGGTTGTTCCTCTTAGTTCAATAACTTTCCCATTTTTTTAAGTCTCACATCTACCCTATCTTATGTTGTTTGGCCTATCTCTTGGCCTGATGTATATTATGTTAATAACCCAAACCTTATATCTTTCCCATAATTATAAAAACATGATTATATTCCATCTCTACAATTTTTGAGTCTATACCTACTTTCTTGGTCCCTAGACACTAGCATCCAAGATAGATATTTGCATCAATGAAGGTGTCCTACTCTGATACAAGTGTCTAGTTCTCTAAATTCATCTATTTTTAAAATGGAATGTATTTTAATGGTTATACTAAGTGATTTAAATAAATCTAATTCTCTATAGGGATTGATATAAACATAATATCAACCCTTATTTATTCCTCACCTAGAAAATAACAAAAGAGACCAAGGCAACTTATCAAAAAAATCTATCAAGCATTCAATTCAGTAAAGCTTCCCTACTTTCTCCTATTTACATATAATTCATAGGGACAACACATATGCATGTCTAAATTCCTCAGGGAGAAATCAAAGATTTATATTTACCAAGTTACAAGCTATGTCACTATTGTACTTGCTTTCCACATATTTCATGATTCACACACAAGCCAACATGTAGGATAGAACTACATCAATCTGAGGCCCTCTTCAAATTATTGACTATGTAAGAAATACTTTATGATAGAGGGGTATTTGGGGTTAGCTCAACACCATGTTATCACTAACCCATCTTCCCCTAATATCACTATAAAAATGAATAACTAGGGTTTTATAAATTCATGAGGAATGACAATCCATGACCTAGATCTAAATACACTAGAGCAAAGGTGAAGACAAACCCCAAAACATCCAAGTGGTCACATATTTTCCAATAGGTATTTCATAAATGACACCTAAATTAGGGTTAAATAATATTATTTATGCAACCATCTAAGGTGAATTCCAGTGTCTAAGGATATAAAGGCACTTAATATAGAATTTGGTGACTATTCCAAAATCATCTTCTAGTCTACTTACTACCTGTCCTAGATCTAAAACTGTATTATTATCAAAACCAAATAATTACATTAATTTTTTTTATTGATATATCTAGCATAGTTATACTTAATATTTTTATTATATCTTAGGTTAATGAATTTAGTATATGTTATATCTAAGTTTAGCATTTAATTGCCCTGATATTGAGATAGTTTATCACCCTTGTACCTTAAGTTGTCCATATACCCTTTAACTATAGTTAACCCTAATCTATAATATTTTAGTGTTAAAAATTATGTTTTTATTTTAGGAGTCTATGATATGAATCATGACACTTATCAAATTCAACAATCTCAATAAGAACACACATAACAAGCAACATGATAGAAATGTCAAGTGATAAGGAAAATGGCCACATACATGGGACATTTTCAAATGTATTAAAATGAAATATTTCACACCTGATATATATGGATAATGAAAACAAGTGACATGTTTAAAATTCACACACACATAAGGCCCAAGGCCAAATAAAGGACATATTCAATTATCACACACCACACATAGGGCCAAGGGCCAAATCAAGGACTTGTTTAAATATCACAACCACACATAGGACTAAAGCCAATCAAGGACATGTTAAAATGTCACAAATCATACATAGGTCCAAGGACCAACAAAATATAAAAACATCATGGAACATAGAGCTAGAAATGCAGTCTTAACAATCACACATGTTATGAGATCATATACTAGAAAATAGAATAATCATGTACAATATGTAAATTATAAATTTTAAAAATGTGTGTAGATAATATAAATCTCAAAATTATAGTGATTGTATAATAATACCACCTACATACCATCACCTATGGATAACATAACCCCAACATAACATGCCTAGTAGGTAGAGGAAAGTCCAACATCTTAATCCATAAAGAAGTTTGTATCTCCTACACAAAACTCATGAATACCAATTAAATTCATGTGTGATATATAAATAATATGTTATCTATTAATCATGAGATAAATAACATATCACAAAGATGGAAACTAGATCACTAACCATGTTTAGGTCTTGAGTTTGGACTTTTTGAATAGATTGAATGTTTATTTTTTATATTTTAAATTATATTAATGTTTTATATTTTTAAATTTTTAGAATTATATCAAGGTTAAAACCAAAATAAATTAAGGTGTTGAAAATAGAATAATATTAAGGAGATATAAATAGCTTGCAACATGTGTCTGTGATATTAATATGCTTAGAGAGACTAGTATGGTAAAATATGAGTAAGATGCCTTTATTAAGATAATTAGAAGCATCTAATAATAATAAAAGTATAAACTATGTTTTAAATTACATTATCATGTCTTCAAATGTGTATTTGTCAAAAAATGTCATATGTGTGAGTAATTGGATTGAAAAGAGAGATTTTGCATGAAAAATATTGTTTTGCATTCTTAAACTAACTAAGAAATATAGATGTTGGTAGTTTTAAGGCTTTAGATTATGAAAATGTAATTTATAAAGGGAAATATCAAATGAAATATTCAATTAGTTAGGATAGTAGTGATTGGAAGTTCTGTCCATGTCTGGTGGTTCTATCTAGATTGAAAATTGAGTTTATGTCATTGTAGATTATGAAAAAGAGAGGAACATGTCTGATTTAAGTATAATTAAATATTTTTTTAGATAATTAGATATGGGATTTTAAAATATGAGATCTAAGAGGCTATAAATAAATTTAAATCCAAGGGCATAAAATAAATGATCAAGTGATCACAAATGCAAACAAATAGAAGAATAAGATGCAATAGACAAGAAATTGTATACAATTAGATTTTTGTTATTTTATTTGTTTGTGAATTTTTTTTTTAGAGTGTTTTAAAATGAAAAATATAATCAATTATCCTATATATGAATCAAATCAAGTAGTGATTAGAGATAAATGTCTTGTCCTCTTTGGATGAAATGTTGTAGGTGTGTCATTATCATATCATATCATGTATCATATTCATTAAAAAACTATCTAGATGAATACTCATATGATCTTGCATGCAAGGAGTATATCTATGAGGATGATGGATAATCCCATGAGATATTTTAGATGATTATGCCACTTTTTTGGCCTTTTCAACTTCATTTTATTTTTAATGAATTACCCATTTAGAATAGTTTACAAGTATTTTCACTTTTTGAGGAGTATATTCTTTTTTCTATAAATTTGCTTTTGTATCTCTTGTCTATAAAAATTTGGAAACTCCATTTGCATTTTTTTCCTTGAAACCCTTTTCTAAGATTCCACCACTAAAAATAATGTTTTAATTTTGCATATATTTAACATTATAATGTGGGAGATGATGGGG
Source organism: Torreya grandis (assembly GCA_037957365.1). Lineage (NCBI taxonomy): Eukaryota > Viridiplantae > Streptophyta > Pinopsida > Cupressales > Taxaceae > Torreya > Torreya grandis. Next base: position 266,631 of record JARHVA010004321.1, on the reverse strand, counting down.
AGAAGAAGGTACCATTGATTGTATAGGGTACTCATACTTAACTCTTAAAATTATAATAACCTAATTTTAATAGATATACTTAAGGCATATATGTATTTTAGAAAGTATAAAATTAATCTTTTGCACCATGGGCATCCTAATATCATATTAAATACCCCATTTTATGGTAAAACTATGAAAGGAGTAGATAATATTACAAGAACCACTTGAATTGTTAATACAATATACCCCAAAGTAGTTTATTTCTTAACATTCAATGATTTAACACTTTTTTTAGTTGCTTGTATATCACATTATGTGTATCCCAATAAATTTAGCAATGTAATTGTGCATGCAATTTCAATTGATCCATTATAAAATAGCAACTATATATAGATTTTTTTATCAATGTAAGCTATGATACATAATGCATTAAAATTTGAATCATCATCCATAATTTTAGTATCAACATAAGTAATCATGGGACATGATTAAATATTTTGAATTTCACCAATAATCCCATCTAAAGGATGGTCATATGATGAAGGAGGTCAGTGATCATTATAGGTGTAATGCATTATTGAAGTGTCTTTATTAGTATCATGATTGGGATATGGATCCTTAAAAATATTCAATTTCACATTGTAATTTTTTGAGGCTTATGTTCCTCTATAGGATTATCGAATTAAATGGAATTTTCATCAAGTAAATATTTAATTAGATGCTTAAGTTTTAGACATTGATTTTTTAGAATGACATTTCATCTATGATAATAACCAAAGGCATTTTTTTCAAATAATTTTCTCTATGGCTTATTTGAATCAGCCTCACATGGAGGTAAAGTAACAATGTTGCATTTAAGTAATTTTTGAAAAAATTTATGACGTGGTTTTGGTAATTTATCAAATTTCCTTTTTGGTTGTTGTGATAAAATAATCTTGTTAGTAGGTTGAGAAATAATATTAACTATAATCTTAGCATTTTTGGTATCATGAGATTTGAATTTATAATATGGATTGATTTTAATTTTTTTAAAGTTATTTAAGTATTTGTTTCTGTATATTTGATATTTTCCAAAGCAATAATCTTGACTTCTCTATCTCTTATCACCTATCAGAATTGGATAATATCAAGATGACTCATATATCACAAAAATGGACAAATAATAAACTCCCACTCAAGTATAATATTCTTGGGGTAAATTAAAGGAAAAAATTATATATCATAATTACATTATAAATTTAAATGATAGTTACAATACTATCTCACACCAGACACATGTGGCACTAGAATCACATATGACTTGCACAAAGAAGAAATCATTAATTTTCATAAAAATTGTGGAAGTGGAAAATACCAAAGCCCCAAAATCATTAAAAATAAATAATATTAAAAATAATTCAAGAATAAAAATATTACTTGATCATAGTATCATCACATTAAGACATACTCGACATCAAGACATGGGACATATTTCACATAAATAAGGCAAATAATATTGTGCGTATCATAGAATCATAATATTGCAAAGATAATTTTAGTGCATTATAGAATAATATTCAAAGAAATAAGAATGAATGTATCATTAAGGTAATATAAAGTTAACAAAAACCACTATAATCAATCTCTACAAAGACACCATTTGAAACTACAAAAAAATTTGAGAAGGGGCTTTAACCATTACAATAAATATAAAAGGTGCCTATCAACAATAGATCTAAATTGATTTATAACAAATCCAAAATATATATACTATCACATTCTTATGACACTTTGGGATAAACATTAAATTCAAATGTAATCCATATCATGGTAAATTCTTTTGACATATTACCATACCAATTTATTATGGTCGAAAGATCATTGATACATCCATATGGTTGATACCTTCTAACATCTATTAAAAACTCACATTAGGATTAGAATGGATATACTTTATGTATGGTATATTGAATAAAAAACATAAATATATATCCTTAACACATGAAAAAACTAGAATTAGGATTCACTATAATCGAAATGGTACTCACCAAAAGGAAAGCCAATCAAAGATAATAGCAAGAATATAGTATGAACAATAAAATATAGTAGAAGAAAATCCAATGCAATTAAACTATTTCAAGGACAAGCCATGATATACTAATTTAAATCCTAATTAGGATGACTTAATTAAAAATATATGATTTATAATTTAAAATGTTTCCAAAAATACCAAAAAAATCAATTAAATACAAAAACATTCAAAATATTATAAAAGTAAAAAATTGATACTTGTGCATGACATTGATTGTTATATTGCATTATTTACATATGTTATTTATCAAATTTTTGATATATGGCATGATATTCTCATACACACATGCATTTCATAGTATATGAGTATGATGTAAGACATATAACCTACACGTGGACATATAGATGTCAGACTTTCCTCTTCCCATTGGTGATGCCAATACTTTGGACATCTCATTTCACATGTTTCACTATTATAGGATATATCTTTATATATAATTTCTACCATATTAAACTACCTATATTGCTTTCACATGTATTTCTAGTTAATCATATATTAAATAGTGATACATGGATATAATATTATACTATGATGTGGCATTGATACATATGGATGATGTAGGATAATATTTACTTGCACTATGATCCATCGATGATGTTACTCTCTTTCATAATAGGCTAGTATTATATTGTATATTATGTGTGTTCCTTGGCCTTATTTGATGTGACATTTAAATCCCCTTATTTTTTACATCTTTATGTCCTTTGCATGTGTCCCTTTGTCCTTATTTATTTCAACATCTATTTGTCCCTTGTTTGTTACATATTATGTCCCATGTTTTAGGAATTAGTAATCCACGGTGAGTTATTAATAGCATGACATTATTATAGTGTGTTGATTATTTATTTGATTTGGATAATGTATTTTTCACTTTATTATATTGCTTATATTTGAGAATATAGGTAGTCTTTTTAGGTATTGTGTTACGAGTTGTTAAAATAACTCATCTATGTTAAGTAGAGTAGTGTTAGGAGATAGAATAGATCTCCTATTCTATAAGATATGAAAATATTATATATGTATGTGTGTATGATGAATAAAGTGATATTAGAAGATTTTTTTTTTATTTTGTGTTTACATTTTGAAGAATTTATCAAGTGTAACAAACATTTTATGAGCATAATATTACCAAATTTCACATTTGGTATCAGAGTTGGTTTATCCATTCATAGAAATGAAGATTGAATTATTTCCAATAATGTGTATTTGGGTGCTTTTTTCCCAAAGTGATGGTTGTATATTTATGAGCAATGGATCCATGTAGAATTATGAGAGTAAGAAATAGTTTTATTTTAATTTTTTGCCTAAAAAAGAGAGTTATGATTTCCATTATAGTCTATTTAAATTTATTTTTTGTATTCATATCCACATTAGGGTTTGAATGCATTTATCTTGGTATGGATTTGAAATTTTGGAATGGCATTATTAATCTTAGATATTTGCATCAATATCCATCATTAACTTAAATCATGATTATAACATTTTGTTATTATGTATCTATATTGTTGTATCACTAAAAACATAGCATTATATCCTTAAACTAAAGACCATGAGCTCTAAAACATCAACAGTACCCAACTCTACCAATAATTGATTCAAATTTACTCTTAGTGTCATCCATATATTTTTAGACTACCTCACCTATTCCACATGACATGAAAATCCTATATTGTTGTGGATCTCTACAAATCCATACTTTTTGTCATTATGGATCCTTCATCATTAATTTTGTTCACCTCTCTAAATGGTGCATTGTCTGATCCATTCTTTTGTAGACTAATATTATGTATTCATTGTGTTTGTTGTTACATCTTAAGCATTCTAAATTTTGTCATGTCATGTATTTCATATTTAATTCCAAACAAAATATTCATTTACGTGGTCATCTACTCTCTATATTCTCATTTGCATCTGATATACCATATTTTTTACTTTTTTTAGACTTTTATGTGCATGTTTTTTAGTAATTAGTTTATAATAGTTGTTAATTATTTTTTTTATATAGTATTTTAGTTTAATTATGTTGTTTATTTACAATTATTTTAAGTTTATAGTTGAGTTTAGGGTTATTGTTATTTGTCAATATAAAATAAGTGCACCTATAAACCATAACGTATTTTATTATATTTTTGTTAGGTTTAAATAAACCAAAGTATGTCATCAATCAAATTAAAGTTGATGTAAATATCTCTATTTTTAATAGATGCATTTTCAAGCAAACCTGATGTCCAACTTGTTGGGGTGGGGCTATGTTATTTAAAAAACAAAATAGCATGCACATGAGCTTCAATTATTTGTTTAGTTGATTGAGTAGAACTCTTATTAGAGGATGGAACCAACATGGTATTGGAGGCTATATAGTGCCTCTATTTAGTCATTAATAATGTCACCACACTATGATGTAGTGGGATAAGTTTCAATATAATCTTCAATAATTTCATTTTTTGTGTTGCACAAACAATCTCCTGTTGTGATAATATTTGTGAAACATTAATATTTCAATGAGATCATATTTTGAAGGTAGGAAAATATTTTGAGGTAAACTCAATATGGATTTCTATCTAGATAGTTTAGGAGTTTATGAATCTTATAAATTTAGAATTTTGGGAACTCAACAATTCAACTCTAGAGCTACTCGTTTACAATTTTTATTAGATAACTTGATAGAGTTGTACATATTTTAGACAATTTATTTAGAGAGAATATTCTAAAAAACATGTTTATATTCTCTCATGTTCACACTAAGGGGGGAGGGGATGCTAGGAATTAAGAACTCTATGGTGAATTATTAACATTGATCTGATATTAATAATGTGACATTATTATAGTGTGTGGATTGTTTTATGAGTGAGATAAAGTGTTTATCATGTTATTAAATTGGTTGTATATGGAAATAAAGGGATTTTTGTAGGGATTATGTTAGGAGTTATTATAAAAAACTATATATGTTAAGTAGAGTATTTTTAAGAGATAAAATAGGTATCCTATTATATAGGAAATGGAAATATTATACATGTACATGTGTATAGTGATTAAATTAATAATATAAGATTATTAGTATTCTATGTTAACATTTTTAAGAATTTATCAAGTGTAACAAACATTTAATTAGTAAAATTTATCCAAATTTCACACCGTATGTATGACCCTTGGTTTTTTTTTATGCCCATCACAAGTGGCCCTTGGCCTTGTTTTTTTCAACATATTCATGTTCTTTATATATCTTGGTATTATGGGTGACACTAACACTTGAGCTTGTTGTGATTATTGAGTTTGTTGACATTGATTAGTGTCATGATGCACATCATGAATTTTTAACATAGTTTGTTTTATTGATCCTACTACAATATGATTCATTGATACATCTATATATAAATCAAACTTATATTTCATGCATTGCATATGTTATAGACATGCCTTGATTTACATATACATTACTATGATGACATACTTTATACATGTTCACATGATATTACATGATGTTATATTTTTACATGTTATGATATAATTAAATATTATTTTGATATATGTTATTTATAATATACATCCATCATATCAAAATGGGGGCATTATAATGTGATTTTCAAAGATAAATCAGACTCTAAACAAAAAAATGTATTAGAATAAATATTTTTGAGATTCATAATGGTTTAAACATCAAATTCTTTAGATACATGACAAATATTGACACATATATACAAATTATGGAGGAATATTACATGAATTTATGCTCACTTTAAACAAATTTGAATATATATTCATAAATAACTATGTACATATGCATGATCATAAGCACATAATTTATAGAAACATTAACTAAAGGTTTATGTTGATGCTGGAGATTGCACCCAGTTGGTAGGAAAATGGATTCCTGCCCTCTCCCTGCAACATGGAAACTCCTCTCTCGCATGTGGGACGACGAAGCAGGAGAGGAGAGTCTCTAGGTATGGGCTAGTTCCCTCTGATGTATCTTGCTTGTTTCAGGCAGTGCAAAAATATAGATATATAAATATAATGGGGGGGATGAAAAGGGAGAAGAAATGCATGAAAGCAAACAGCCTACTCTAAAGAGGTGATACACCAAAAATAGATGACCTTCCCACATTCACACTCGGGATCAGATAAAACAACATACATACACTGAGACTTGGCAAAAGAAACCAGGTTACTGGAATGCCAGGGAGGTTTTAATGAAAATACAAGAAACAAGGACTCACCAAGATGCTGTGGAAGGCATAATGTAAGTGACCTCCTTTGCTTCTGTACCCCAAGTGGAACTCTTCCCCTGTAAGCTGAAAACTGACACTTTGTAGATAGCTGGTGTGTTGGTGTTTAAACCTGTGAGAGCATTTAAAATAAAATTACTGAACACAAACTAAACACACAGAACATACACAGGGTTTCCATCCAAGAAAGAGGTAAAAAATTGTCTTTTATTGATTCAGGTGGAAAATTTGTAGAGCTGTGCTCTTTACAAAATTGGAGAAGATCCTTAAAAATGACCAAGTCTGTGTATTTATATGGAAAGAGCTAAGAGGAGTCAAGGGGTAGCTTGAGTCTCCATTGGGAAGAGGGAAAATACTATTGATGATGTCATAAGTTTGTTGGGACCATGCTTGTTGCCTCATTTTGCATGCTAGTCTACTCCTCTGGCAGTTGGGCGAGCCTTTTCCTGTGTTTTGTAGGGCTTTTTTGCCACCTAATGTTATGGGTAGTGAATTTGCCACCCATTGATGTGGACTGCATGCGGTAATTTTGCCAATGTCAGCTGATTTGGCTGCCGAGTGCGGCAATTTTGCTGAAGTCAGCTAAGTTCACGGCCTTTCTTTTCTCTGCTTGTGTTGTGAGCGGCAAATTTGCCGTTGACTACATCTATTTGCGGTCTCATTTTACCTGCCAATGTTGTGGGCAGCTATTTTTCCACCCATTGCATTGTTCTTGTAAACATCTGCCCTCTTTTGCCTTAGTGTTAAATGCCTCAATTTTTTCCTCCCCTCTTTTGTGAACATTTGAAGACTCTGCCTTATGCTACTGTGAATGCTAATGAATGAGGCCGATGAGCCAATGCTTTGAAACGGAGCTGTTGAACCCTGAAGGTGGACCTTGCAACCTGAAATTAACTAGCTTTTCATAGGTAGTGCAGAAGGTGACCGAGATTTTGCTAGAGAGGCAAAATTGGGTCAACAAATTGGTGACTCCCAGGGGAAGCATGACTGCTATGTTTAGGACCTAGTTGCCTTTGAATACCATTGGGCACGGAGTCAAATTTAGCTTGAAATAATTAATAAATAGCCCAAAAGATCCTAGAATCAAAATATAAAGAATTTACCCCCACACGCAAAGGGAAACACACAAGACTAAAAACAACTAACTGTACAAATTGCACTTAGGGAAAATAGGGAAAACTACAAGGGAAACTATGTACAACCAAACCAAAAATCAATGGCAATGCTTCAGATGTATCCCATTAACTGGGATACACAGTTCTTCACCGTCTAACCTGGAGAGTTAGAACACGTTATACTACTTGCACTGAGTAATCATATAAGGACCGCTCCAAAGGGCATCAAATTTTGCATGTTTTTTGGGTTTAGCTCTGTCTTTGTCCCATTTCAAAAAAATATCTCCTTCAGCAAAAAATTTTGACGAAGATTTCTTGTCGAAATGTCTTTTCATCTACTATTGGCGACTGATCATAGAGACCATGGCCCAATTCCTTACCTCTTGGAGCTCCATTAGTTTGCACAACTTGACCTCCATGATACTTCATTCTTCCAGTTGCAGCTGATGAGCGAGGTCCAGTGCTGGAAATTCAAGTGAAATGGGAAGCCTTACTTCCCTTCCATACACGAGCGTATATGGAGAATTTCTGATTGCTCTCTTCAGGGTGATCCGATCGGCCCATAGTGCTGTCTTCAGCTTGGCATGCCAAGTTCTCTAATTTTCTTCCATGGTCCTCTTTATAATCCTGATCAGATTTTTGTTAGTGGACTCAGCCATCCCATTCTCTTATAGGTAGTAATTTGATGAAGTGTTGAGGTATATACCATACCTTAGCGCCCATTCACTAGTTTTGGTTCCCAAAAAACCCAAGGCGTTGTTTGAAATTATAGTGGTTGGGACCCCAAAACATGTCACTAAGTCCTCATAGAAATCCAGGACTGTGCTTTCATTCTCTTGCTTCAAAGCAATGGCTTCCACCCACCTGGTGAAATAATCTATAGTAGTCAGGACCCATTTGTGTTTGGCAGTAGAGGGAGGATTGATCATCCCTATGAAATCCAGGCCCCACTACATGAATGGTTGTTTAACTTGAATGGGCTGTAGGGGCATGGCAGCCAATCATTGCTTTCCATCAAAAAGTGCACACTTATGGCACTTCCTTACCCAGGCATAGGTATCCTTGAAAAGAGTGGGCCAAAAATAGCCAGATGTCATTATTTTTGCTGCTGTGGTCTTAGGGGTGAAATGGCCACCTGCTGGCCCATCGTGAAACTCAGCCAATACCTTGTTAGCCTGACTAGGGTCAATGCATCTCAAGAGAACCCTAGAGAGATCCTTCCTGAATAATACTCCATCAATCAAGACATAAGGAAGGGACTGAAGTTTAAAATACCTTCTTCTAGCCCTACCAAGACCCTACAGACATTCGCCCATAAGAAGGAAATGCCTCATGTCCAGCATCCAATCTCTTATGACAGCTGGTTCTTTTGCAGTGGCTACATGATGGATTAGTAAGCTGTCTTCACCCTTTTGTCTCAAATCTACTGCTAGTTGTTCACACAGGCCCCTTCCTCTCACCAACTTGGTGATTTGGATGTCTATGTCATACTCCATTACTTTGGTGATCCATCCCACTCTTTTCTCATTTAAGTCTCAATTGGTCAAGAAATCCTTGATGCCAGGATGTGGAACCATGAGATGGATCTTTCTATTTGATAACATATATTTGAATTTCTTTAGGCTACGTACTACTGCCAGGACTTGCTTCTCTATGTAGGTGTACTTGATTTCAAATTCCTCTAACCCTTGGCTGAAGAAGGCGAGTGGTTGCTCGAGGTCATCACTATTTGCCTGAGTAAGCATAGCAGATATTACTTCTCCATTGTTGAAGGTATAGAGATTGAGGTCTTTATTGAAGTCAGGGCTGATTAGAGTGGGAGCCTGGGTCAAAGCCTACTTGATGGCTTCAAAGCTGTCTTTTATTGGTGTTGTCCATTTGAATTCTTCACCCTTCCTCAGCATAGAGGCTAGTGGTTTAACTATTTCAGCAAAATTCAGAATGAATCTCTGAATGAAATTTATTCAGCCAAAGAAACTCTGCAGGCCTTTCTTATGCTTTGGTAGGGACATCTCTAGAATGGAGTGGACTCTTTCGGGGTCAATAGACAAACCTTTCTTGGACACAATGTGACCAAGAAGTTTCTCCTCATGAATAGCAAATACACATTTCTTTGGATTTAGGGAGATGCCAAATTCCCTGCACCTCTCAAAAATCTGCCTAAGGTGTTCCATGTGCTGGCCCACCTCCTTGGAAAAAACCATTATATCATCAAGGTACACCAGCACATTCTTATTTATCAAACCATTGAAAGCCATGTCCATGGCTTGCTGGAAGGTAGCACCAGCATTGGATAGCCCGAAAGGCATCTTCTGGTAGGTGAGCGTTCCCCATTTAGTGGTGAAGGCTATTTTGTATTGGTCGCAGCCTCACACCAAAATTTGATTATATCCTAAATAAACATCCAGGAGGGAGAAAGGTTTAGAACCAGTTACCTTTTAGAGAATCTGCTCCATGTTCGGGAGGGGATAATGATCCTTTAAAGAGACTTTATTAAGGTCTCTGAAGTCGATGCACAGCCTGATTTCCCTATTTTTATTTCTAACTGAAACCAAATTGGCCAACCATGAGGAATGTTTGATTAGAAATATAATGCCAGACTCAATCAACTTGACCAATTCTTTCTGCATAAGGAGTTTGATCATTAGATTAACAGGCCTTTGCTTTTGTGTGACTAGTTTTGTGCCTTCATCTAATTTAATGGTTTGCTGGGTGAGTCTTGGATCAAAGCCTTTCAAGTCGTTATAATTCTAGGCGAAGACATCAACAAGCTTCTGACATAGCAGAATGAAAGCTTGTCTTTCTTGAAACATGCAGACCTTACCAAGTGCTAGCAACTTGTCTTTGAAGATTTCAACTTTTTCATAATTCTCCTCTCTGGTAGTGATGCACGCTTTGTCATCTCTTAGTTGGTCATCTCCATTGAAAATACTTTCAAGTGTGACTAGACCCTTAGGGAGTTTATTGTTCTTCAATTGAATAATTTGATTTTCGTATTGCTACTACAATTTTGCTTGATTATGGACCACAAACTTAGCTTCTTCCTACAGAAAGAGAGCTATCTGTTGGTCACTTTTGAAGACCTGCCAATTTGTAACATTCTCTAGAATTGAAGGCTGAACCACCACTTTTAAATGGCGCAAACTTCAATCCCTGCTTATCTCTTTTGAAATATCAAATTGGGTGCCAACAGCTACCAGCCTGTCAGCTTGCTTATTCTATTCTCTGGGAATCAAGGTAATGTTAAGAGTAAGGAAGTCCTCCATCAAGTCCCAGACTCTGTGCTTGTAAGACTTCAGCAAGGAGTTCTTGGTCAGGTTCAGGCCTCTTATTTGGTTCACTATTAGTTCACTATCCCCCAAGATTTGCAACTTCTTGATCCCTCTCTTTCTTTCCCACTCAACTCCATGAATCAAAGACTCATATTATGCAACATTACATGTGCAAGAGAACTGGAAATGAAAAGCTGAAAAGTACCTTTCTTTAGAAGGGGAGACTAACATTGCCCCACCCCCAGTGCCCAATTTACTTCTAGAATCATTGAAATATAGCTGCCACAGGCCAAGGTCTTCTTTGTTTTCCTTCATTATATTGGGCATGGCGGTGCCTTCTTCATGCAAGTAATAGATACCAAGGTCTACTTCCTCAATAAACTTATAAGGACCATGCTCAAAGTTATCGCTTCCCCACTCATCCAAGAGTAGATTTGTGACTCCTTCAAGAGTAGAAGATGAAGATTTATCTGTCTAAGACTCCTCTGGATCGATGATAGTGTAACTGACATTCACTACCTTGGGTGAATAGGGCTCTAGGTGGTCCTTGTAGAGTGGCTTGGATTCGATTTTCAGTTTGGTCCCGTACTTGGTTTTGAAAACCAGATATGACCAGTTCACTGCTAGATAGCCACCTATCTTGGATGTAAAGTCCCTTGACAAATAGATTGCGAAATATGGAGGAACATCCGCTACCACTATATCATGGGGGATTGAGAATGTCGATCAGGCATGCAATGTTAAACTCAATCCTTTCAAGATTCCAACTATCTTTGCAGGCATCCCGTCTAGTTGCAAGATTCTTTTGTTCATTGCTTCATACTTTAATCCCATCTTATTAGCAATGCACTTGGGCATTATTGAAGTGTTGGCCCCACTGTTGATTATGAAATTATGTACTAAGAAATCTCCTATGATCAAAGATACATAAAAAGGGGCAATCTTTTCTTCTTTCTTTACCTGATCTGAAGCAAAAGGCTGTCCATTCATCATTAAGATGTTATTAGTGTCAGTTGGGACAGCCTGTCGATCTAGTTCATGCAATTCTTTCTTCAATGTCTCTTTTTGTCCTGGAAGGGACAATGAATCCCATAGAGAAATGCTCACATGCAATTTCTTCATTTGATCAATTATATTAATTTGGGGGCTAATTCCCTTCATGTTTTCCTTTGGGTTGATCCCGACTGGAGCTGTAGACTGAGGAGCTAGAGGTGCAGACGGTTGACCAAAAAATGGGGGCCTCTGAAAAGGGGGTGGTGGAGGATTCATTATTGCCTAAAGGGAAGCCTGCGCTTCTCCAATTGCTCTTCTTTTAAATCTCATATTGGCTGCAATGTAATCAACCTAATTGCCTGCAGTGCCCCCATGATTAATTGCATAGAGCTTGCCTTCTTCATGATTTATCAGAGTAGAATCTGGCTGAGTTTGATTGTTACTTGTGTTGGGCTGAGCTGGAAACTCAAAAAACTGGGAATGATCAGCAACTTGGTTTTCTAAATTCTAGAAGAAATTCATCATCTCATTCGTATGGATAGCTTGCTCTTGACCATGTCCCATGGTTGAACAGCTAGGCTGTTCCTGTACAAGGTTATTCTAAGTAGGCACCATAGCTTTAGATGACGAAGAGGGGCTTGAGTTATAATTTTGATAAGGCCTGGTCTGAGTGAGTTGACCTTGTCCCTGATTATAGCCTTAAAAAGGGTTTCTAGGTGCTTGACCATAATGTTGATAACCCGGATTCGGCTTATTATTTTGAGCTTATTGCCTTTTAAGAGCTACAAGTTCATTTGACATATTTTGCAACAAGATTTTTACCTCATGTAGTTCATTTGACAGAACAACAGCTGGCTTTTCAATGGTGGGAAAGGGAGCAATTGTGGGAACAATGGTTTGTATAGGGAGTAGTATTTATAGAAAAAGTGGCATGTTAGGCCTAGGAGAGATCTTTCTGGCTTGTACCAAGCAATTTTTGGCTATTATGGCAATGTCGTAAGCAGCTAGCAGTATGTGCCCTCCCATAGATTGGATCATAACAGCAATATCGTTGTTCAATGCTTTAAATAGTACAAGAAAGTGTAGTTGGGAGTCGGCCTTACCAGGACGGGAATTCTATCCCAAGTCTTTTGAAAATGCGTGTTGAAGTCCTGCATGTACTCATGCGGAGCTCTCTTTATAGTTGTCAGCTGCTCAGCAAGAGAGAGGCTGTCACTTTTTTCCCTAAAACAACTAGTTAAATGAGTGCCCAATTCGTTTCAGGAATGTATAGAATTCACAGGCAAGGTTTCGTACCAATCAAGGGCCTTCCCTTTTAGAGACAAAGCTAGCAGTCTGATGGCAATATTTTCTTCTATTATATTGTGAATATTGCAAAGGTTGGCAATATTCTTGATATGCTCAACAACTGTAATAGGTCCCACTCCATCAAAAGAGGGCACATTTTTTAGAGCCATTTCGGGAATCAGATCATAGCGTGGGAGGTTTAAAGGGCTCTCACCGCGAAAAGCTACAAAAGGCAATGCCATGGCCAAAACAGGTTGTAACTATGGCTGCGCTAGGTTGGTGTTCCTAGCAACAAGTCTAGGAGGATTTACTAATGGATAAGGGTGAGTTCTTTCAAACCTGAGCCTTTTAGCAGAGTTTAAAGGTAGCTCAATGAATTCAAAAGGGACCCTTCTTAAAGCTGACCTTGTGGTAACCTTTGGCATAGAAGTTTAAGTGACAGGTCTTAAAATAAAGAACTGAGCTCTTACCAGTGGAGTTGCTAGATGCTAGAAAATCTTTAAAATGACTGTAGTAGGACCAGCATCAAACCTGAAATACAACTGCATTAGAAATTGATAAAATTATGGTCCCATCGGGCGTGCCAAAACTGTTGATGCTGAAGATTACACCTAGTTGGCAGGAAAATAGATTCCTGCCCTCTCCCCGCAACATGGAAACTCCTCTCTCACCTATGGGATGGCAAAGTAGGAGAGGAGAGTCTCTAGGTATGGGCTAGTTCCCTTTGATGTATCTTGCTTGTTTCAGGCAGTGCAAAAATATAGATATATAGATATAATGGGGGGGATGAAAAGGGAGAAGAAATGCATGAAAGCAAACAGCCTACTCTAAAGAGGTGATACACCAAAAATAGATGACCTTCCCACATTCACACTCGGGATCAGATAAAACAACATACATACACTGAGACTTGGCAAAAGAGACCAGGTTGCTAGAATGCCAGGGAGGTTCTAATGAAAATACAAGAAACAGGGACTCACCAAGATGTTGTGGAATGCATACTGTAAGTGACCTCCTTTGCTTCTGTACCCCAAGTGGAACTCTTCCCCTGTAAGCTACAAACTGACACTTTGTAGATAGCTGGTGTGTTGGTGTTTAAACTTGTGAGAGCATTTAAAAGAAAATGACTGAACACAAACTAAACACACAAAACATACATAGGGTTTCCATCCAAGAAAGAGGTAAAAAACTATCTTTTATTGATTCAGGTGGAAAATTTGTAGAGCTGTGCTCTTTACAAAATTGGAGAAGATCCTTAAAAATGACCAAGTCTGTGTATTTATATGGAAATAGCCAAGAAGAGTCAAGGGGCAGCTTGAGTCTCCATTGGGAAGAGGGAAAATACTGTTGATGATGTCATAAGTCTGCTGGGACCATGCTTGTTGCCTCATTTTGCATGCTGGTCTACTCCTCTGATGGCTAGGTGGGCCTTTTCCTATGTTTTGTAGGGCTTTTTTGCCACCTGATGTTGTGAGCGTTGAATTTGCCGCCCATTGTTGTGGACTACGTGCGACAATTTTGCCAACATCGGCCGATTTGGCTGCCAAGTGCAGCAATTTTGCCGATGTCGACTGAGTTCATGGCCTTTCTTTTCTCCACTTGTGTTGTGAGTGGCAAATTTGCTACTGACTGCATCTGTTTGCGGTCTCATTTTACCCACCGGTGTTATGGGCGGCGATTTTGCCACCCGCTGCATTGTTTTTGTAAACGTCTACCCTCTTTTGCCTTATTATTAAATGCCCCAGTTTTTTCCTCTCCTCTTTTGTGAACATTTGAAGACTCTACCTTATGCTACCGTGAATGACAATGAACGAGGCTAATGAGCCAATGCTTTGAAATGGAGCTGTTGAACCCTGAAGGTGGACCTTGCAATCCGAAATTAACTAGCCTTTCATAGCTAGTACAGAAGGTGACCGAGATTTCACCAAAGGGGAAAAATTGGGTCAACAGTTTATAAATACACATACATTTAAGATATAATTTTTTACATTTAACATATAGATACATATGAGTCTATATCAATTGGTATAAATTTAGAGGGTGCATCATAATAGTTCATGCACATAGACACACTTTTAGATTTATCAGGCATGATTTTGGTTTATGCACATGCATAAAAAAATGCTTATAGTTGAATATAAAATGGTTGTCACTCTGCTTCACACTTATCAAATGGGTGCTCATGATGGGGGCATAGACATTGTTCATTCTCTTTAAAACATGCATTTTATTCTACATTGACCAAAATTGATTGAACTTTAGTGAAATTACATAGTAAAAACTATAGTCATGATGGGGACATGAACTCTATTCATTCCATTTCAATCATGCAATTTTTTAAATGGAATGAATTTTAGATAATTAGAGGGAAACTATACAATTGAATCCATAAGCCATTTATGATCATCGATTCAATTTATTTCTAGAGAACCTATCATATGGTTCCCCCTTTATTTATTGTAACATTATTTAGGTTAGTACAATATGTAATTCTCCCCACATTCATAAGGGTTAGGGCATGTTTTTTTCCAATGTCAAGGGCCCACATAGTTACACAAATTTATAGCATAGTTACTCCAAATATCTATTTTATTCAATAAGGAATCATAATTTTTCTCCAGTGCTTCAATAAGGAAACATCATGTCTAACAAGTTATAAGGGAAACATGATTTTCACCAACACATAGGTTTACTCCATTTCTATTTAATTTTCAAAAATTTAATTTAAGATTATAATTGTCAATGTATGGACATTGACTACACATCTTGGTTTCAGGTTCTTCTATTGAGTGACCCTCACAATTGGAGTTTTATACCAAAGATAAAGTGTATTGTACATACTTAGTTACATATTATCCTTTTACTCTAAAAATTATATTACTAGAAAAAAGTGGGGGAATTTTTAGATACTAAAGTTGGTTATTAAGTACTTGAAAATGACAAGCTTTATAAACATTTACCATTCATGGATTGAGTGCATAAACATGGTCCTAATCAATCATTATCTCACATCGACATGTTATATTATGAGATTGACCCTTCCCTTCTACTGCTACACACCTATAAGAACCTCATTGTTTGTTTCAAAGCTTCCTAGTTTCTTACATAGACATCTCTAGACCTTCATTTCAATATACCTATACATAAGTTGGTTTCATCAGGTTCCATCAGTATTTCTAGTCCATGCTAACATGATTTGGTCAACACCAAACCTCTAAAAAAATTGTTTTTTTCAAATTAAACATTTCTTTAGGGTTAACCCATATGTATATCATACCAATATTATGAAATATTACCCAATTAGACTCATATATACAAATAAGGTTTAACGTAATAGGAAAATTGGTAGTTATCCAATACACATATATACACTATTACACATTTAGAAAAATTACCTTATTATTCCCAAATTAAAAATATATCACTAAGTTCAATCACAATCCAAGTCAAATAAAGCATTATTAGGTGTCAAAGCTAAATCATTGGTTACATACATATAATAAAGAATCATAGTTTCATAATCACACAATGTGGGAGAAATGAGTGTTATTTCATTTCCCTCATTAGAGTATCAGATACATAGGTAGGTGAATCATCAAATGGGGGTGATTTGGTTCATTTAAATGTATTATAATTTCCTAGTTTTCATAGGTTTACATCCCTCACAAGCACACCTAGGGTTTCAATATGAAGGAGGCTAATGTCTAGAGTTATGCACATCATCAAGGTTTGAAATTGCACATATAGAAATTTAAAATATATTTTAAGGAGATTGTATAGTCACAATCACTCATTTCCACATGAGTCAGTATTAATTTGCATAGATCATTATTGAAAATTAGTAATGACCTATATTTGACAAAATCAACCATGCATAATATAAAAATAGTTCTTAAATTACACAAATTGCATAACTTATTCTGATTTTTTTGCTCTATCATAATAAATACATGGTCATAAATTCAAACAAAAAATCTAAGTACTCATCATTTTTCTTACTTACTATATTTAGCATATGCCACTTGTCAAATAATTAAAACCAGTTTTAGTATGTTACATTTAGATGTGTTCTTTAATGCCATATTTATCATTATGAATTATTACACTAGTATATTTATTATTAGGGTTATTAAATCAAATTAAGGTAAAAATAAGCACACATAAAAATCCCATTTTCAAAGCAATATAAAACATGGTATCAAATAAACTTGAAAATGCACCCATTAAATAATAAAAACATCTTATTTATTAGTTTTTTATTTTAAAAAATCATCCAAAACATAAGGGTATAATTCTAATGAAAAATATAACTTTTATAATGGACTCAATATGCTCCACAACATAAAAAAATAATTGGTCACACACTTTCTCTTATGCAAAAAATGTATAATGATTTTTTTTTTTTTTTTTTTTAAAAGAAAGAAAAAAGAAAAAAGAAAAAAGAAAACCACATAAGTTAAATGTCTTAAAATAAAAGGTTTAATAAATATCATTTTATACATTTTTGGTAATAGAAATCATGACATATTATACACAAATGTATGCAAAAAATACCTATATTACCAATTATTCCTCATAACCATTTGATATATGATTTTAATAAACATGAATATATTAAATGTGTGCATGTTAATTCTTAGAATTTCACTACATATAAAATAAATAAATAAATAAATATAAGAGTTGAACTTATGACCTCTCCACTTACACATTCATAATTTATATTTGCAACCAACTCAACAACACTTCTATTTAAAATAAACTTCCAAAAATATTTATTTAACCAACCCTTTATTTAACATTCACAAATAAAATTCAAATGACAATAGGGGAACTAAAAAATTATGTGACATGATATAAAATATTTATTAACGAGTATTTGACTTATTTATTTCTTAGACCCACTCCATGATGCCACACAATGTTTAGTAGAAATTTTTAGTTTCAAAGAAATCTTAATTTTCTCAAGTAAAGGTAATTTAAACATATTTATTTGTATTTTTTATTTATTTTAAACATTTTTATAACAATCCATTCATGTAGTGGATGAATTTTTAACATAATTTTCAATCATTTTTTTCTTATGTTTTTTTTATAGGATTATTTTTGTGCAAAAGTATGAATGTTTTAAGTTTAATTATTATTTTATCAACTTGGAGTGCCACAGGATATTTATATATACAATTTTAGTTTTATATGCTGATTAAAAAAACCATTGTTGTTGTTCTTTCACCATAAAATCATGTTATCATTCTTTGTACATAAAAACAACACTCAATTCACTATTTTATAATGTTATTCCCTCCCAACCATTCAATAAATCAAATGTGCATTATCTTATAATTTAAATAGTATATTTCAATATATTTTTCTCACAAGAAATTTTATATCATCCAATACAAATTTATTTATTTTAATATCCCTTCTTGGACAAAAACAAAACTTACATGTATCTTATTACAAATAACATGAATACAACTAATAAAATTCTTACTCTCCTTCCTTATTCTTTAGTACTTCCTCTTCACATGATTTTTGGGATAATTTAATATTCACCTACCATTATCGTAGTCTATTGTCATTGCCAATATCATACCACTAACAAAACATTGGGAACCCCATGATATGCATAAATAGTGTACAATATATAATTCTATTAGTTAAAAATTGGGTAAATCAATGTGTTATAATACTTGATCAAAGAAATCTTATATAATAAATCCAACCTATTATTTTCACATGGCTCAAATACCCACTAATACAACTACCCACATAACATATTGATGTAAGTTGATGATTAACATACTAAAAATTAATTAATATATTTAAACACTATAAGTGGTGTGTCTCAGTACAAGATGAATGTCATGTACATAAAATTAACAACTAACAAATTTAAATCTAAACCTTTAATCACTAGACCAAAAAAGCCCATTCATCTAAGTAAGATCAAAAGATGATTTTGAGAGAAATTAATTTGAATCTATCTAACACCTACCATAACCTACCAACCAACATTCTTTACATTCGACACTGATTAGCCTATGCCAACATATCTACTACAATTATACAAAAACTTTCAAGATCGTTATGCCCTGAGACATTACTTGACATAGTAGAAAAGTGAATTTGGAAAAATAATTGTTACCAGGTTTTATTCCCAAATTTTACCTTATTATAAAAACTTGTGCATTTTAACTAATTTATAGGATGGCCCCATTTGACATAATTTTATATGTGGCTAATAGTTATTTAAATCACCTTTTCACTTATTCAAAATTAATTAATTCATACATATGGAGTACATATTATCAATTACCCTAGCTTGCCTTTAAAATAAACCCCAAATTATCTATTGGAAAATCCCATGGTCATACGTGCTTATTCTGACAAACCTATACCCATGTGGGATTTTATATTTATCATCATTACGAATGACCCTTAACCCTTTATTTTTTGCAATTTTTAAAGACAGCCAAAACACATTAGTTATCTTAGATAATCATATAAATACAAGGTATATCCAAGCCATTTTAGAATCATGGAGGAGGATAAAAGGAATAACCTAAGAGAACATTTGACTCTTCACTCAACATACCAAGGGTTAATATTATATCTAATCTTCTCTATTTAGGTTATGATTCATTAAATTAATCCCACACACTTGTAATACTTATCTATATTGGTATCTCTATAAATTTCCTTTTTTTACAAAATAAGCTAATTAGACTACATTAGTTACATTGACCTTTCTATGGAGGATAAGTGTGAAACCTTTACCTAAGTTATTTCATATGTGCACCATAGAACTATGTGGAGATATGATTTTGAACATGCAATATGTAGTTTACAATTTTATTTTATCATTTTCATAACTCCATTACTTTTATTTTATTTTAGAGTGTGTAAGGTAGGTCAAATTAAATATTCATACATACAACATATTCTTCTATTCAAATACGTGAAGTGAATTTAAAATTGAAACTAGTTAGACATGTTTCATAGGCACTATAAAAGATAAAGTACATAACTATATAGGGACACACCCAGTGGCACAAGCATAATATTATATTAATTAAGCTTATACATGACAAGGTCATAGGCATATGCATTCATATCAAAGTACTTCATAGGTCCAAAAAATTAGAATCAGGGCAAGTATAGTCAAAGAAAGAAAATGATAGACTTAGACCTATAGATCATGAAATATGTGATTACTTATTAACCTCTTTTCACTTACATTGATTTACCTTAACTTTCATTTGTGACACTTGCGTTTGTTTATATTACTTATCCTTTTAGATAAATATGAATTATGTATTTTAGTTGCATATGCTTAAATATATCTAATTGGATTTTTTTATACCTTTTTATGTATAATCTATAATTATGTAAACATAAATAGAGATTTTGATGTGAATCGACACAAATTTAGAATTTAAACATTCATTTCATCCTATACTTTCATTATTAATTTTATATTTGATTACATATTAAAAAATTTAAGACCTAGTGTCTAGTTATATCTAGATCCTTACAAAATCTAATGGTTACTTAGGATTTAGATATAACTTAAATTTAATTTAATTTATGATATTATTTTTTCATATATTTTATACATGATTTTTTAACCCTTATACCCTTAAGATTTAACACCTTTCTGCAAAGTTGAATTTTAAAATAGCATCTCACACTATGGCATCAATATTTTTACATGTGCTTTTATTAATTATAATCATAATTAAAACAAATTAAATTAATGCAAACACATTACCTAAGGTAGATATGAGTGTTGTGAGTATTTATATAATGCAAAAAATCCTAACCAACTATCTAAATTAAATATTTATGGAAAATTCTAATATTATTACCAAAAATATACAATCAACATATATATATATATATATATATATATATATATATATATATATATATATATATATATATATATATATATATATATATATATATATATATATATATATATATATATATATATATATATATATATATATATATATATATTCCTCTAAGGCTTTTATATGTAATGATTTTTCTTACCAACAATTTAAAAATAATATGCATGTGGAAAATATCAACTATAAAATCAAATATTTGAATTAACCTCTTGAAATCCTTTGTATAACTTACCAAGCAGTTTTGACATTTATGCATATGTTATATGGCTAAATATTTTTTATATATAATCAATATTTAGATATTTTTGCATATCAATATTGGATGGGCTCTAATACAACTTATAGGAATACTATACCATGAACAATAATTAATTCCTCATTTATTAGTGACTTAAAAATACCTAAATGCAAACTATTTGATGGGAAGTACAACATCAATGATAGAGTATTTCTAAAATAATTTCCTAAGAGCATCAATGATCAAACCCTGAATAGGTTTCATCACCTTCCTAGTGATTCTTTGCACACATGTATAAAGTTTAAAGAAACATTTTTAGATTATTACATTCAAAAAAAAGGAAAATGGATTAAATTTGAAATAATAATGTCTCTTCACCAAGGCCATTCTCATAAATGTGACTAATTACATATTGTAATTTATGTCTTATATGCATCAACTTATTTATCAAAGATATGACTTATAAAATTAATATACATTTTTAATGTGTGTAATCTTTACTTTTAAAGAGAAATTATTTTATAACACTTTTATTACTTTCAACTCTTTTTTTCATAAAAAATTATCACTAAAAAATGAACTTGCATGTTCGTAAATTGTCCATCACATTAAAAGGAACCCTATTTATATCTCTCTAATTAAGAACCACATTAGGAATTTGAAAAGTTTACAATAAAGAGTAAGGTTATAACTAATAAAGGGTGTGTTTGTTTTTTATCCTCTCCATTGATCCCCATCATAAATAGTGAACATGACCATGAAGGCACTAACTATGGAGGATTTCATTATTCTCGTAGCCACACTATCTTATCTCTAAGGTACATTGAGAGTAACTTAATAGGGTTAACCACTTACGAATGTACTAAAATAAAAATTGATTTAAGGGTTCCTATGGATGAAAATATAACATAGGTGTTTTTAATATACCATGAGGTACATGGAAACCAAAATTTGTCAATAATGTTGTCTAATGGCTTGAGTATTGGGGCAGTACCCCTCACACCACCATTTAGGTAAAATTGGAGACTAATTTTCCCCAGAAAATAACTCCTATGATTTTTAAAACTATTGAAACACAAATTCTAACAAAACAAATAAAAATAAAAGTGAAATTGAAAAACTAAATTGAGGACTAATTCAAAAAACAAGGGCTCAAAAATAATAGTTCAAGTTCACTAATATAGGTGCTACTTTTTCATGTTCACAAATTTCTTTAACCCTATTTTTTTATTAAAAAAATATAAATTTGTATTATGTTATTTAGGTGTAAACCTAGAAATATCATAATGTTAAATATGTATAATATTCAATGATTTTGATTTTGACGAGATGTTAAATATGGAAAGTTGTGTTTTTTAGAAAACACTAATAACATATATGCTTAGCTTGCACATTGATTTATGTTGATTGTTCTAAGTGTTTTTAAGTGAAAATTAGAAGAAAAGGTGATTGTGTAGGTTTAATATTAGACATGTTTAGAAATAGGATCTACACGTATCTATTTTAAGTTAATGGGACACAATGCATTCTAGTCCATTAACTATGAACTTTTCATAGTTGAGTGTGATAGGTTGTTAATAGGATAAGGCATAGAATGTATAAATATAAAAATGGCATATCAAAGGAAAAATTAGAATAAATTTATATATAGGACCACTATAAGTGAATGGAAATGTAATACATTCTTGTCTATTGATTATAGACTTGTCTCAGTTTACTATGCAATAAAATTGGTGGTTATCTCTTCTACACTTATGGATGTTGAGTAACCTTAGGTACCATAATTAGGGATTTTACACATAGAAATCATTGTGTGTCTTATTTTATCTTTTAAACCCTCAATTCACTTTAATTACTTAAAACCCTACAAGAAAAAATAGGTTAGTGTAACTGATTGAGCTGATCTCAATCACCCTCTTTATGACTGATTATTCCCTACATATCAAATACTCTAAGGATGGAAATCAAGCCCACTAGTTATCCCACCTAGATTGAATTTATATTTTTTCAATTTTGACTATATATATGTAGCTATAAGATGTATTTGATAAAATCAATTATTATCTCTTGACTTGATTTAGAAGGATATTGACTTGGATTATGGTTTCCCCTTGTGAATGATAAAAAATTTGGGAAAAATAGGGCATATTTTTTCAATGTGCAAAAGTTTTTATGTTTTAACCAAGTGAATAGCATGTTCATAAAATGAATGACTCTTTATATGTATTTATATGTGAATCATTTGACAATTTTCTTTAGTTGACCTTATGAAACATGTGGGAAGTACCTAAAGAATGTTTATTATTTTGAAAACTATCCATTATTTGACATCAGATGTGGTTAGACTAAGGTGACATGAGCACAATAAACTCTTGTCCAGTTAGTGTGGATTTGTTAAGGAGGATCATGAGAAATTTTCCTCTATTGGAGAAATTTTGAAGGTGATTTTAGATAGCTTGATGATTTGACATTGGAGTTATTGTGTAGCGATACAACATAAAATGGGATTAGCCAACATATAGATAAATTGCTTAGAGAAATGGTGAATAAGATTCATGGAATTGGGTGAAATTCATGTGGTTAGGAATATGTCAATAATTAGAATTGTCAATTACCTATGACAAAATTAATGTTTTTATACAATCATGACATATCATTAGGTTGATTACAAGTTAAAATTAAAATTTAAGTACCATATCTTAGGTACAAGTTTAATATTATTCAATTTAATTTTACAACACTAATGATTCCACATAGAATATATGCCATAATAAATAAATCAAAAGTGTGAGTGTGTTTAACCCTAAAATGATTTAGTTTATGGTTATCTATAATATTAAAGAGGTATATAGAAATGAAATGGCACAAGAGTGATAATCATATCTATAGCAGACCGATTAGATGGTAAAATCAGATATAAGCATACACTAAATTTAGTATGATGAGATAGTATAAATATGGAAATCAAAAATATGTTATACATAAAAATGACAAAGAAGTGATATAATTAGCTTGTTCTAATGTTAATATATTTATAAATATATAACAAACATAAATTAGGATGGAAGATTATTCTAGAATAGTTGTCATTTTCTAGCTCTAGTGTTTTTGGCTCTCTAGATAGTGACATCATCCTAGGATGGTTGTGTTGATGCTACTATATAGGTTAAATCCTAGTGTATTTTATATAATATTTGATAAAAGAGGATACGAACACATATATAATTCTAGGTTTTATTTCATGTACACTATGGTGTATTTAGATCTAGGTTATGGATAGTTACTTTTTGTCAAATGGCAAAACCCTAGTTTTCCATATTCATAGTGAAACTGGGGGAAATGGGTTAATGGGAACTTGGTGTTGAGCTACAACAAACACCCATCTATTAGTGGTTGATAATTACCTAGCTGATACTCCAAATAGGGTCTCAAGAACATGTAGTTCTCCCATATGTGTTGGTTAGTGTATGAATCATATAATATGTGCAAAGTAAGTATAATAGTGACCTAGTTTTGAACCTATAAAATTAGGCTCTTGGGTTGCTCATTTAGTAATTCAAACCTATTTATGTGGAATCCCTATGAATGGTATGGAAATATGAATAAATGGGGACACTTTTGATTAATTGAATGCTTTTTGTTCTTTTGATAGGTATTCATAGGTTTTATAGATGTAAAATGAATTAGGGTTGATCTTATATTTATATCAATCCCTTTAGAGTAATAACTCAAATTAAATCACTTAGATCAACCATTAGGATACATTTTTTTTGTGAATTAGATGAATTTAGGGCACTAGACACTTGTATTGGGATGTGACAATAATGTCAATGCTACTATTTGTCCTAGATATTAGTGTCTAAAAAGTAAGAAAGTAGATACATATTCTAAACTAGTAGATATGGAAGATAAGTACATTTTAAGCATTTTTGGAAAGATAGAAGACCTAGGTTATCAGCATAAGACTAGTTGGACTAAGGGATATAGGCCAAGGGTCATAAAGATAGAGCATATGTAAGACTTACAAAAGTGGGAAAGGTAAATAACTAAGAGGAACAACCAAGGTATAATTTTTCTAAGTGTAAAATGTTGAGGTGTTATATAATCATAACACATCATATACATAGTGTTTATTAAGTTGAATTCATATTTGCATAGGTACACATAGTCATGGGGGCCATTATCTTTAAAAACAAATGAATGCATGATCATTAAGTGTACTGCATAATATCACAGGTCTATGAGACACAAGAAGGCCAATAAGTTACATCAAGCCTATAATATAGATACCATGATATTGTTATGCATGTCACAATCGTATTAGTTCATGGTGGATTAGTTCCTAGAGATCTCCATTCTCAGTAAATTAAAAAAGGAATTTTTATGAAGCCATAGTTTTTCTAAGAAAATTAAAAATGTATAATTATTAGCATCGTTGGAAATATATTTCTCATATATTTCCATTTATTGTGTAAATGGTAAATTTGGTTACATGTGTGAGAAAATTTGTATAGATAAAGAATAAGAAATCATTTTAGGGAGGTTCAATTGTAGTTTGCTCCACGTGGTCACAATTAGTTTTAGGAGAAGTTGAAGAGCCAAAGGCCATTTGAAAAATAGTGGACCCTTACAATAAAAATGGAATAACATACAAAATAAGAGGGGGATCTCATCCAAAATAATAGAGGAGGCCAAAAGTAATAGAGAGACAACATGCTAGAATAGAGGCCATAAGATAAAAGAAAGAAAGAGGCCATAAAATACAAAAAAAGTGGCCGAAGAATGTTAATATTTTAAAATCCCAAAGAGGATTAGAGGAGAGATAAGTAAAGTAAAGATACACTATATGTATATGTCACTCAATCTTGATTTCATTTAATAACATAAATAATGATGTTTATTTTTTATTGTGTGACTCTAGTTGCATGGCCAAGGGAATATTTTCACTAAATCCTCTTACTATGATTACACCACAAACCCTTCAACAAGAAAATTAAATACTTATAGTTTTTAATTAACAACCTTTCCCTTGAATAAGTTGTTAGAGTATAGTATTACTCATGCTTTCTAGGTTCTAGCTAGGTCATTGGTCTTTACCTAGTTTTGCCCTATGTGTGGGTTTGTCCCACATTGCCTACTTTAGCTTGCATCTTGTTTTACCTTGAATATATAAGCAATTTTATTCATAATAAATTGTATGATTTATGATATTTTTCATATATTTCATGAATAATAATTGTCTTGTTTACAATTAGTTTTTTTTTTTAGTGTGTATGTTGAAGAATCAATGGTTGTAGTAATGAGCCATTGGACAAATCCTGGATAAAGAGTTTTGATAAATTTTTCATTGTACCAGAGCTACCTCCAATATCCATTTATTAGTTTTAAGTTTATCCCATTACAAATCCACCATTATTTTTCTTATTGATCCCTTTTCCACAGTTATTTCCATAGCCATTTGAGCTACCTTTTGTAGACAACTATTTTATGGTGAATTTTCAGGGATTCTAACCTAGGCCATTGAGTCTAGAAGGCCTCAAAACATTAGGAATGATTGTCAATTCATAAAAATTGGATATTTTTTCAATAATTCATTTTTTGTGTTTTTTTTTATGAACTAAATCTGAGGCACTAAGGAGGTGTTGTTGAAATTGGATCTATGTACTTGATAGTTGTACACAATTTTTTCATCCCAAATTTATGGCCACATCCTACCTATGGATTGCATGTAATTTTTGGATTAGGGTCTATGACACTTAACAAAGTTGTAGTGTTATATTCATAGGCTCAACATGTTTTCATTTGAATAGCTTTACTCAGCTCTATAGATGCTTGGTACAGAAACTAGATCCATTAGTTTCACTTTTATCATTTTTTTGATAGCTTAACCTCTTTATAATTACCTCTATATAGCTGAATATTAGTAAGGATTTACAAGAAATGTCCCTTATTTGTGGTTATAAAGTCATTAAAAATGCATGCTCTTTAATGAGGACATAAATGATACTTTATTTATTTGTTCCTCACTGCTTCACACCCTAGTGAATATCCTGTAATGAGTATTTCCAACACTAATACCAATATAGAAGTCCATATCACCTATCTACACTCCATCGATGGTCACCTATGTTATCTCTATCATTCTCCATATGGCTAGAACTGTCAGTTTCTAGTCCTTCACTATATGGACTTCACCAAAGCAACCTATAAGTTTCCTTCACTATCAACTCTACTAATTAGATACCCATGATTCAACCCTTTCACCATGCATGCCACTAGTCTTTAGCATTCCAATGATGTTATTAGACCTGAATTTGGTCTCTAATCTACATGTAGCGACAGTCAACATAGTTTTTGAAAACCTGAATCTATTGCCACTGAGATTCATACATGTGTATTTTCTGTTTAGCAAGGTAAAGCCATAGGGTGGAAATGGGATAAAAGGTAAATACTTTTATTTTCCTTAATTTATGGGAAGGTATTTATGAGGGAGATCTTAGTGGAAAGCTAGACAAATTTTATTTTTATGGGGGACATTAATTTTAAGGTGGAGAATTTTTTATTGTTTTTTATTTATAAAAACAATATTATGGAAGTATTTTTATAAGGTGGTATTTGTTAATGAGATGGGGATACCTTATTATTTGTTAGGATACATCACTTTTAATTGGTGCATTTTTTTCATTGGGTTTATTGTCATAAGTGTAAGTGAGGGACAATAGTTGGGCAAGTGATATGTGTCCTCATTATGAGAGGGGAATGATTTTTTATTTTAGTTGGTCTGAAGAGATTCCTTGTTCTATGTCAGTTCTAATGAGTGGTTGGAAGGCTAGGTTCCCCTTAGCCATAGTGGTTTTTTTTATTTTAATGCACATTTAATTAAATAGGCCTCATTTATAAGGAATTGATTGCTTAATAACTTTTGATCGGTAGCTCAAAATTAAGTGCCATATTTTTTTAAAATTTCATTTTTTTTTCATTTCCCATGTATTGATTCTACTTACACTGGAAAATTCACTAAAATATAGTGTCACATTTTGGGGGCTCTCTTCGCATTAGTTGTGTTACCTTGTTTTTATGGTTTGTGGGGAAATTTTAGTGGTAATTCATTTGTTATGTTGTGATCATTTGTTGAGGGGATATTTTTTTTACATGTACCTTATCTCTTTCATTTTTAAAATATTAAAGGGTGAGGTTCAGTCTACAAGAGGTCAGACCCCCTCACAAGCAACATAAACTTCCGTATTGCTTCTTATAGATTACATTACCATCATTTATTGAACTCATAGATGCATTTTTGACTGAGTCTAGCACCATTTTATTAAGTGTACATTATCACTACTAGGGGTTACCTATGTTATGGGCCTTGCATTGTTCTTTTTGCACACACTATCTCAAATGCATTTTCAACTAAGCCTAATGTCCTTTTACATGTGCTTTAAATGTTGTTGTTTTTAGATGTTGATCATTCTATGGTGTATTTGTATACATTTGTCTCCTTTTTCCATTTTCAATACTCTTACATTATCCCATGACATGCATTATTACTTTGACACACTGGTAGTTGTGGCATGTCTCCTCGAGTCCCCTTTCTTAGTGCCTTGCCTTCTTCTATGGGGACACCTCTTTACTCCCTTATTTTTGGATCATCTCTCTTGATGGATTTATGACAGGTCAATAGTCTCTTGATTTGGAAATATTCTAGTGAAGCCCAATGTCATCCTTATTTCCATCTAATGTTTTTGTGTATGGTTTATATTATAATCACACTAATTTATAAAGCACCATGGGGGGTTTGTTGATTCAACCTCTTCTAATTTAATATATTTGTGTGCTCTATTATAGGCACCTTTTCACTTCATTAGTTTCTTATCTCTTCCATCACCACCATGTAACATCATCTTTAAGAGACTTTTTTTGTATTTTTAACACCATTTTTTAGATAATTGATAACCTTTCATAGTTTAAAATATAGATATTCTATTGAATGCTAGTCTCACTTGTCTTCTTTGAAAGTTTGATAGTCTCTTTCATCATGTCATGGAGCTATTATGGTATATGCAGTATCAGTTTGTTTGGTGTTCGAGTAGTGGATTCAAACCACTCATGTAAAAAAAATTCCTCCACTCTACCTAGTCAATAGTATAGGGGGTGTGGTGTACATTATGTTTCTTAGGTGTTGAGAATTTATTATACATATAGTACTTTTTTATAATTTTATCACCACTAACAGTCTTCTTGATTAAATTTATTCTGGTGAAGCCCAATGTTAGTTTTTTTTGTAATCAAGTAGTGGATTTAGACCACTCACGTAGATTGAGTTCCTTTGTGACTTTTGAGTATTTAGAGTGGGTACTTCTTCATCATCATATTTTGTGGGATTTCTATTTCTCTCTTCTTCTTTTCTCTCTTTTGGGGGTAATTTTTTCCTATATGGTTTCTCCACTTTATGAGATTTATTTGTATTTTACACTTCTGAGTGTTTTTTATATTTCTCCTTTCTACATGGGTATCTTATTCAGGCACTTTTTTTTTTTAGAACCCATATGAGGATTTTTGACTTAACTCCATGGTCTTCTTAGTGATTCATATAGTGACACCAGTGTGGTATCCCCACTCGTGACACCAATGTGGCAACCCCACCAGTATTTGTGTTTGCTTCACCATTATGTTGAAGGGTGTTCAAGTAATGCTTCCTTAGGTTCATCATTTTACCTATTATCTTAGAGTGTAGTGTTCATATTCATGTATCCTCATATTCAACACCATTCCTGCTTTGACTTGGTAGTTATAATGACTTGACATCCTTATATTCTAGCATGATATATTAGCATCCATAAGGATACATGGATTCACATTTCATCCTCTATTGTTAACCCCTATATTTATTTGAGGTGGGATGTTAGAGTATATTATTACTCACACTTATTAGGTTTTATCTAGGTCATTGGTTTTTACCTAGTTTTGTCCTATGTGGGGGTTTGCCCTGCATTACCTAGTTTAGATTACATCTTATTTTACCTTGCTTATATAAGCAAGTGATCTTTATTTTAATATGCATGATTTATGATCTTTTGCATGTATTTTTTGAATACTAATTTTCTTGTTTACAATTAGTTTTCTTTCTTAGTGTGTATGTTGAATCATCAATGGTTTTATAAATGAGCCATTGGAGAAGTCTTGGCTAAAGAGTTTTGATGACTCTTTCATAAGTTTTCAATGCTTTTGACCCTAAGCTGATAACTTTATCAATCTTCCAATGGTCCTAGATAAATTATATTAATTTAATATAATTAGGTTAGTAATTATAATAACATGAGACAAAGGTTAGCTTCATTAGTATAAATCAAAACTCAAATGGAAATAATACCACTAACTTAAGCATGTGTCCTTAGATTGATCAAGACTAAGAACGATGCAATTCAAAAATTCAAATAAAACATGATTTATATACATTTTTTATGATATTCTTACCAAAATATGTGATGTGTTCAGATCTATGGATGTAGTTGTAAGATTCTTTATGGATGTATGTGATCAAATACACAACATATCCCCTCATTAAAAGGACAATTTGGATTTATGGTAGATTTATTGGTTAAGATTTAATTTTTATATCACTTTATTGTGATTCTAATACATTATAAGAATGTAGAGGGAACCCTCTATTTATATATTTTATAAATGGATGTGGACCATTAGATGAGGATGAATAACAATGAATGAAGATTAGTCCTTCTACCCATAAATTATGGAGGTGGGATGCAAGAAAGAGGGATGGAAAATGTAAGAGGGTAAAATTATGAAGGAATGGAGTGTGTAAGAGCATGTTAAATCTCTTACTTACACAATTATCTCTTTTCATTGAATTTATAGATTTTCTAAATAGATGTGGACCATTAGATGAGGATGAATAACAATGAATGAAGATTAGTCCTTCTACCCATAAATTTTGGAGGTGGGATGTAAGAAAGAGGGATGGAATATGTGAGAGGGTAAAATTATGAAGGAATGGAGTGTGTAAGAGCATGTTAAAGCTCTTACTTACATAAGGACACCTTGCATTTAGAATATGATTTTCAAATTTCCAAGTGGGTCTTTTGATGACATCATAAGTTTGAGATGGAAAATAGAATTTATTGATTTATATAAATTAGTAATTATGCATTATATAATTTTACATTATTGATGACATTACTTAATTAAAAAACATTAATTAACTGATGTGATGTGATATAATATTTTTAGGATTGGATGTGATCATGGAAGAAAATATTAATTGAGTAGGGGGATGAATAGTGACTGGAAAAGACATGTTAAATGGATAGAATACTTGCTTAGATGATTTAGGATGTTTAATGAGTCCACACTATGACTCATTATTACCATGATATATCATCCTTCACAACCATAAATATGTCATTTGATCTTGATAATTTCATGTAGTCTTAGGGTTTATAACTAGCCTAAGGTAAAAAATGAATGCTTTTATCTCTATAAGCTTATGTGAGTCTAACTTATCATTTTTACACGATGTTATAATTATTTACATGTTTAGTCTTCCACATTTGATATGTACAGGTATGATATCATCTAAATAAGAGTTTTGTTATGATCTCATGAAGACAAGGAACTATCATGACCATGAACTGATCATTCGAGTGTAGCTCCAGACTTTTTTAGACATTCTATGGACCTTGACATAAGCTATGGATTATGCTAGTCAATCTATGGATTATGATAGTCAAACTATGGATTATGATATTCAAGATACGGACTTTGATAGTCATGATATGGACTCTCATAGCTCACTATGGACTTATCCATGGTATGTTTTAAGGCATTCCAAAAGTTGTTAAACTATTCCATGAAGATCTTGGAATCCTCTATATACATTCTATCTTTACATATGTCTATATATATATATATATATATATATATTTAAATTTATGTATAACCTTCTATTTATAAAAGCTAGAAAATATAGGTTATAACTCTAGATAAGATGATATGGATACATTATATATAATATTTTGTGATTAGATATGGTTGGAAGACATAATTGTAAATCCCACAAGGATCTTCTCAACCGTGTGTGGATATTTTTGCAATGTTCTTCTCTATTTCAACCATATAAAATGAATCTCTCTAAATATCCTCTTGTTCTAGTTAGTTAAGTTGTTACCCAGTTTATAGAATAGTTGATTTTTTTCGTGTCAAATAAAAGGTAGATCCATGCTTGATATACAAGAGAGTGAAAAAATTGTAAGAAATTTTATTTTAAATACAAGAATATTTTTTTATAATAATACTCTTTCATTTCTATACGTTAAGAAATATTTTTAAGGAATGAATTATTTTGTCCCTAAATCTAAAGGTGAGCAAGGGCCCACTCCCCAAAGAGATAGGATGTTATTTTTGGTATTTATAATTTATTTCTTATTTTTTTTTAATTAGAATTAATATAAATACTTTGTGTGATTAGATTAATAACCTGTAGGTTAAAATAGATTGTTAATATATATGTGCTTTAATATTTCAACAAGCATTTATCATTTCTTCAATTTAGTGAACTTAATTATGAAACTTAGTTTAGAGTTTGGATTTTATATTTGATTACAATGTATTTACTTTTCAACAACATTGTGTGATTTTATTTCAAAGAATTTTATTTAGTTTGGTGTGTTTAAATTTTGATCAAGTGTGTTTATTTCACAAATTTATTTTATATATTAAGAAGTAAAAATTTAAAATAGATCAACACCAAAAATCAGCAACCAACACTATTATTTAAACCCAATAAGTACTTTTCTACATATAGCCTTAGACATTGGCCCTAGTAAGAAATGACACCAACATAGATTGGTTAAATTAAAGGGTAATAATGACACCCACCATTTTTGGCATCATTATCAAGGAAATTATTATAAAGTATTAGTAAAGTAAACTCTTAAGATAATAGTAAAAAACCAAAAAAATATAATAAGTTACTCTCTTTTCAAATACAGGTATATGAGTAGGCAAAGGGATTCACAAGGAAGGTTTGTTCCAAAAGATTCTTATCTTTTAGGAGAGAGAATAAAGTTACTTTTAGAAAATATAAAAATCTTAAAGAAATAAATGATTATTTTATAAGTACATCCCATGATCTAGAGTAATCTTCCTCTACAAAAGTTGAACTTTCAGATAGTGAATAATAAAAAGATGTTGAAGGATATCCTCCTCTCAATATAACTCTATTTAAAATGGGATAAAATATCGTTCATTGATAAAACCCTCATATAAATCCTCCTAAGAGGACTTTATCTTACCCCCATCATCTTTTATAATTACGATCGAATAACAATGAAAAACATTTACCCATCCAATCTACCTACATTTATATTCTATCCATAAAGACCAAATTCAATTCCTTTTTGAATTCAAAGTTCTCTTCCAAACTTATGATTATACTTTAGACAATCAAAATTTGAAACTCTTTCCCTCTACTTTGAAGGAAAGATCAATGACGTGGTTTATAGGACTAGTAGGAAACTCTATTAGCACTTGGAGAGAAATGAAAATAGTATTCTTGAATAAATACTAATATTATTTTAGGTTCAAGGTTAGAAAATAAGAATTCTTCAAGATAAAATAGAATTAAGATGATAATCTTGAAGATTATCTAGACCAGTTTGATTTTTCCCACAATAGGTGTGGATATGAGTTATCTGAAGTAGTGATCAAAATTATTTTCCTTAAAGTATTGGATGATTCATCTATGGATTATTTAAATATTATGGGGAAGTGAGATATTACCAAACTAGTCTTTCAAGAAATTACATGATTATGTACCAACTACTCTAGGACAAAACTTAGAAGTAGGAGAGATAAAATAGAAAAATCTAATGATGTAAGCCAAATCATGGAGGAAATATAAAATTTTAAAATAGATATATTGGTTCAACTAAATACAATGTTAGATGGATTGTAAGATAAGGCTAAATCTATCACTGAACCACTAGAAATATATTGTCTAAAGTGCAGACTAAAACACGTACTCAGAAATTATCCTCTAGACAAAACCAAAATCTATTGAATATGTGATGCTTAAGATCATGATACAATAAATTTTAGTCACCTTATTACTCTTAATAACTATTTCAAATAGAATTTATAGACCATATAGGAAGTAAACTATGTCTAAAGGCAAGGAAATGCCTTCCCACAAAATCAACCATGGCCCAAGGATTACTTTTACACAATGGCATGCACCTCCACAAGTTTGGAAAGCACCACCATAGTGGATAAACTAGGAATGGATGACATAACTATGTATGATGCCTCTAAATTTTCAACAAACTTGGATACCTCAATTTCATTAGTAACCATGGGTAAATTAACATTAGAATCTTGGCCCAAATTATAATCAATAACAAAGAAGGTTTCCACAATAGCAAGCATTGATGGTTCCTCAAGAAACTCAAGCACCCCCTATAGAGAAATTAAACCAACTTCAACTACCTACCCATTCAATATAAAATCCAAAGAATAGGAAATTTTATGTAAATGAACAAGGTGAAACCATAGGGGTAGGTATTATTAAATGTACAGACATACATCTCAGGTCAAGAAAAATGTTACAACAACCTCAGATTGTCATTACAAACATGCCTCTTGAAAAATCAAGTCAATAGACTCAACCAATGAAATAAGAAGAGTTAGAAGAGAAACTTGGAAAATATAGGAAGTCACCACAACTCCTCCACTTTTTCCCTTTCCATAATGATTGAAGGAAGTGGAAGACAAAATGGAATTTGAGTTGATTCAGGAACTCAAAAAACTCAATATTGAAATTCCATTATTACAAGCCATTAAAGACATTCTAGAACTCAATTAGGTGGTCAAAAACTTATGTATTAAGACACCTAGTGGGAAAATACAATATCTTAAGACTATATTGGTAGATGGAAAGCTTTCTGATTTATTAGAAGGTAAGCTACTTTTACCAAAATATGGGGATCCAAGGGGTCTTATTATTTTAATAATGATTGGAAAGAAAGATATACCAAATGTATTAGTGAAATTAGGATTTGATATTAATTTAATGACTATGTACACCATGCAAAATCTCTTTCTAATAGATATGTAACCCACTACCACAATCGTACAGATGGCAGACCATTCCACTACTAATCTAGTTGTCATTGAGTATATAGCATTAACTATAGAATCATGGGAGTACCTTGTTTATTTTATTATTATCCAACCTAAAAACAAACAAATTGGATAGCCATTGGTGCTAGGAAGGCCCTCATTAGTGATAGTGTTAGATTTTATTGATTGTAAATTAGTAGATATGACCATCTCAACTAGTCTTAAAGTAAAATGAATTTATTTATATCCAATTACATAATCATCAATAAATCTTGTAAAATAGTTATGGATAGATCAACCAAAATAAAAATGTGATAGTATATCATCTCTAGCTATTGTCATAATCAATGATCATGTATAATAAGTAGAGGATGAGTTAATAAGATGTATCAAAATTGCTATGAATTTGAATAGTCTCACTACAGACCTTGTCAGTCTAGCTATGGACCTTGACAGAGGATCATTTAATTAAATCACTTCATATCCCTCTAAAAACCCATCCTTTCTCACACTTTCCATCTTTTTGTACATCCATAGAGACATTCAACATAGTGTTATGCAATGGGCACATGAAGGTCAAAATATTTTTTTGACAGCGTCCACTATCCTCTAACTGGAGTGATTTATCTAAGAAATAAATTTATCAAAAATTTTGTCATATTCCATATGTTGTTACCACATCCCTATCCTCTCAACTCTTTAATGAGTGAATTTAAACAAATATATGCTTCCCATCTAAGCACTAAGCAAATAAAAATATCACCAAGATAGTTACTCAACATAAATAGTTAGTTAACAGATGATCAATAAGAAAAGGTCTTTGATGTACTTGAAGAACATATTAAATATTTTTCTTGGAAATATCAAGACATGAAGGGAATCCATACAAGTATATGAACCCACCATATCTACATAAATAACATCAAACCAGTAAGGCAACCTCAAATAAAAATTAATCGTTCATTAAGTGACATTTTGAAAACTGAAATAGAAAAGTTACTAGAAGTGGGATTCATTTATCATATTTATAATATCCAATGGTTTTATCCTTTGTTTATTGTTCCTAAAAAATGGTAAATAG
The DNA here is from genome assembly GCA_037957365.1 of Torreya grandis. NCBI lineage: Eukaryota > Viridiplantae > Streptophyta > Pinopsida > Cupressales > Taxaceae > Torreya > Torreya grandis. The sequence continues at coordinate 230,311 of JARHVA010004321.1, read as the reverse complement.
ATAGTATGTATAGACTAAAGGGAACTAAACAAGGCAACCATGAGATATTATTCTCCTTTACCCTTTATTGACCAAGTACTTGATAAATTGGTAAGGAAAAGATACTTATCTTTCTTGGATGGTTTTTGTGGGTACATTTAGATGAAAGTGGCACCTGAAGATCAAGATAGAATAACCTTCACATGTATATGGGGTAAATTTTTGTATAGGGTACTTCCCTTTGGTTTGTGTAATGTACCTATTAATTTCCAATGAACTATCTTAGCCATATTTTCATATTTAACCAATGATTATGTGTAAATTTACATAGATGATTTGAGAATTCATGGAAAATCCTTTGATGAAATTATAAATAATGTAATAAGAGTATTGAATAGATGTGAAGAACACCATCTATCCTTAAGTCATGAAAAATGCATGATCATGGTAGAGGAAGGAATAGTTTTAGGATATCGTATTTTTGCAAAAGGAATCTAAGTGGATTTAAAGAAAATTGAAGTCATTTAAAACATACATATCCCTCAAAACCATAATGATATCAAAATAGTAGTAGGCCATGTAGGATATTACATAATGTTTATATAATATTTTAGTAAAATTGTTGCTCCAATGTTTGTTTTGTTGACAAAAAAGAGTGCTTTTTTTAGGATTCCAGATTGCCAACAAGTCTTTGAGACAATTAAGGATAAGCTAAGTTTTGTCATAGTCCTAAGAGGATCTAATTTTTCATAGCCCTTCCATATTTACATTGATTCATCTAATCATGCTATAGGGGTAGTTTTGAGACAAAAATATTAGGATGGATGGATGTACACCATATATTACATTAGTAAGAACTTGAATCTTACTGAGAGAAAATACACAACCACTGAGAAAGAATTCCTTGATCTGATTTATGTCATAAACAAGTTTAGACACTATAACATTGGTTAAAATATATTTATATATACTGATCATGTAGCTATTAGATATTTTATTAAAAAACTAGTAGTATGAGGAAGAATTATAAGATGGTTATTATTGTTATGAGAATTTGATATAACAATCATTAATAAACCTGATAAGTTCAATGTTGTTAATGATTTTATTTCTATACATATTAGTTTAGATGAATAAGAACTTGTAGAATATAGTTTCTTAGATGAACAACTATATGTTATTTTATCACAATCACCTTGGTTTGTTGATATAGTAATTTTTTTGGCTATAAGGAAGTTTCCTTTCCAGTTCACTAAGAAAGAAATGAAACGTTTGATTAAATCAAGTTCTTATTTTAAATGGATCAATGGTATATTATTTAAATATAAACCTAATCATGTTTTTTATAGGTGTGTAAAAGATAATTAAATGTATGACATCATTCATTTTTTCATGTTGAAGCCAGTGGAGGACACTACTAAATCAAAAGGACAGTGCACAAGATACTTAGAGCTGGCTACTACTAGACAACTATTCATAAGTAGGTAAAGAGGTACATCTAGCAATGTGATCAATGTTAGATAATGGGTAAACCTACACTATCTTTTGAAATTCCCCTCCATCCTCAAGTAGTTTTAGAACCTTTAAAAATTGGGCATGGACTTTGTTGGGCCCATAGATCCACCTTATCAAAGCAAGGAGTATTTTCTAGTATGTATATATTATGTGACTAAATGGGATGAAGTATAAACTCTTTCATTTGAAAGAGAAGAAGTAGTAACATATTTATTATACTCCAAGATCATACAAATATTTAGAGCACCTAGAGAGAGAGTGTCTAATTAGGGACCCTAGTTCATGTCCAAAATGATTCAAGCATTCATATAAATTTACCAAATAAACCATAGAAATTCTTCTCCATACCTTCCAAAATCAAATGGATAGGTAGAAGTTACCAAATAGATAATTAGAGAATATCCTTACCAAGATAGTTAGTAGCATTAGGAATTAGGTAGCCAAGCTTCTAGAAGTTGTATGGGCATACAATACAATGTGGAAGACAATTACTACTTTTTCACCATATGAATTAGTATTTGGTAAGATACCTTTCCTTGTTATTAAGTTTGAGATGAAAACTTTAAAGATTGCATTAAAATTAGGTATTGACTTGAATGAAGCACATAAAGAAAGAATATTACAACTAACTAAGCTAGGTGAAATGAGAGTAGAAGCTTTATAGTAGAAAGAGATGATGCAATACCAAAGGAAATAATGGAATGATTTGCACATCAAAGAGAGACAGTTCAAATAATGAGACTGGGCACTTTTGTATGACTCTAAGTACCATAACTTTAAAGGCAAGTTGAGAACTAGATGGTTAGGACCATTTTAGATTTTTTTTTAAAAGATATTTTATAATGGTTTAGTATAATTACTTCTTATAGATGGTAATTAGAAGACACTCCTAGTCAATGAGCATAGGTTAACATTGTACCAAAAGCTTTCCAATAAATAATAATTCATCCAGCTAGTATAAAATGAGTTTGGCCTCATGAAAGAACTCAAATATTTCATGACAACTAATCCTTGAAGATAAGATGTTCTTAATAAATGAAGGAGATTCACCTCTTCTCAAAAAATTAAACAAATATAAAAATATATTTAAAAAAAAAAAGAAAAACAATAAATTTCAACAATGAAAATCTTTAGGGACATTATTGACAGTCATGACTAGAAAAGCATCTTATTTTTTGATCATGTACTACAAAATGATCCTTGATTAGAAAACCATTAAATGGCTGGTTAAGGAAAAAAAACTAAAAAATCAAAAAAGTGAGTTTATAAATTTAGTATTAATCATCATTTATGATTGATCCTCCTTATTCCCAAAGTAATAAACATTGATGTTATCTTTTTATTTACCATTATAAAAAATAATACATGCAATTTTATTTTTTTATAATTGGGAAAGAAGGAAAAACAAGGACAACATCATGATTTTTTTAGGTATAATATTTATTCTTTTACTAAAGGTTATCTTTTAAATTTATAAGTCTACAAGTATATGGTCAATATTTTGGAAAAGACTCCATAGTTTTATGTAAAAGATGTGTGTGGACCTAATCCTAAGATATTCCCACTTCAGTAGGGAATTTTTTTAAAAAATTTCCTTTTAAAACTTAACTACAAGCTACAAAATTTGTCCTGGCAAGTCATAAAACTTGCATGATGACCTTGCCTTTATCATCACATCACAACTCATGTGGACAAGTAATTGGTAGAAGAATAGGTAGCGTGATGATTTTAAATAGATAAAAAGGTAATATTAAGTAATAATTATTATCTCATGACATGATACGCTTGCTTTGTCATCATCACCCCACATGCTTGGAGAGCTTCGAGCTTTGTCTGTAGCACTAAGACAAAAAGGTACCATTGATATGAAAATCCATTGCTTGAACCTAGTGAAGTGTCATTATTATTCTTGAGTAGAACTACAAATTATTTTGATTTTTTAGAATGAAAAGATTCATAATGGGACAAAAGAAGAAATACAATCCCAAATCCATAGAAGGTGTCTTAGTATATGAATAAGCAAAATAGGTGTTTGAAGCAGTAGGGCAGCTTGATTTTCTAATGAAATTTTAGGGGTTTGATGAAACCCTTATCATAGATTTTATCTTTCACCTTAAAATATATTTTTCCACTATCACAAGCATAAAAATTTCATTCTTTAGCCAAGTCATTAGTGATTTTTTTTGGATTATAGATGAGGGGGATAGAATAATAAGAAGATATTCTTTCAATGACCTCATATGCATTTTCCATGGTGAGGAAGATCTAGTGCTAGTGTGTGTTCATGATGTCAATGTCAAAATAAAAGGTGTCATTAAAGATTCCTTATTATAACCATAAAGGCCTACATCTTTTTAGATAATCAAATACATCACTTGTGATGGGCAGTTTAGTGTTTTGGGTTGTATTATGACAACAATGTTGATTCATTTGAGGTATGGTTTGCAACATACCTAGCATAAAATCAACTTACCTTCATTTTTTTAGGGTCTATATAAGTAATGGCTATGTGATACCCTAATAAACCATATTTTGTCCACCATCATGGACTCATTTAGTTGATAATCCAATATCATTTTCTTTAGTAAGAGCGGGGCACAGAAGCATGGATTGATTTTTATGAGGTAAAGAAGAGGAAACATATAACTATTACCACAATAATACCATAATATCCTTTTGATTTAAGTTCTAAGGCTCCACTAAAGGTCTCTTCCTCCAAATTAGTTACTCTCAAGTCAGTTAGAGCACAAGATCAACCATTAGGGTTGCTGCACCTAGACCTCTAAGTACCCTCAATTTGATTATACCACTAGAACCAAGAAGATGATTAAGACTTAGGTCCTCAACAAGGAACCCTAAACCATATTATCAACCTAATTCTACATATAAACCATTTATATTATAGAATATGAACCTACTATCAACCCTATTCCATAGCTAGCACCTCAGGAGGCTTCACATGAAGAAATTTTTCCTCTCACTTAGAAGAGAAAAAGAAAGTTGATATTGGCTACTGATTATGAAGAAATAATTTCTACAAAAACTCTTGACAGCCTATGATATGAACCCACTATCACTTTTAATGTAGCACAAGAAAAAGAATAAGTATAAACTCCTTTTCCATAATCTTATTTTGAAGAAACTATTCCTTTTACCTCAACATAGACATTCATTAACAAAGGTAAGGCTCCCATGATTGATGAGGAAGCCCAACCATCCAAATATAAAGATGATGTAGAATTACATCATGACTTGTCATTATCCCAGTTGGAAGCCATAGCCAAATAGAATGTAGAGGACATTGTTGGGCTATTATCTTTAGCCCAGTGTAAGGATTTTACTATCTCTCTTTTATTGATAAAATAGAAAGCATTAAAACTTAGTCTTTTAAGAAGTTAGAAAATTTTGAGAATGAAATTATTGATCTTTGGAGTTACACCAAGACACTTGAAGAAGATAATGTGTCATTGATAAAGAATATTCTTAAATATAAATAGGAGAATACCACATTGAAAGCCCAAATAACCTCTAGCTCTTATAATGTGCCTCCCAAACCTATGGTAGAATAATGTTTCCAAACCATTCTATCCTACCCTGATGTTAGAAGTCACTAGGAATAATTTTTTTTGAGCTTAAAGAATTGAAGAAGCAAAACAAACTTCTCAAGAAGGAGAAAGAAAAGTTGCAGGAAGACTTGACACAAACACATTAGTAAGAAGAAAAAGATAGATAAACCATACAGTTTACCTGTCATCTTGGTGAAAAGATGTTAGTGTTGTCACAAAATCTCACACTCTAGAAGAGGGTGTTCAATCCTCTTCCAAATTTGGGAAACATGAGAACACTTATAGGTATGTGGGTGTACCTATAGTGGAATTAAGCCTTTAGATTTTAAGGGCTAGCTCCCTGAATGTATATTGAAGTGTTTTCACCTATGTTAATGCTTGGTTATGGAAAAGAGTTAGACTTTGCATGAAATAAACCTAATTTAAGGATGTGATACTACAAGACATATTCCATATGATCATCATAATTCCTTACACTAAGAAACAAGGCACATAAACTGATTCCCAAGACCTATGGATTCTAACATGAGTATTTTAATATGAAGGTGAGATGTACGAGATTTATCCAAGGCAAGTCAAACATAGGCTAGTTTTAGGCACTAAGACTCATTTTACACTTAAAATATAGGCTCATAAACTTGAAAACACTTTGTATGGCCTGTTATAATAGAAAATCTTACACAAACATGATAGGATAAGGGAAGAAAGGATAGATAAAAATCACTTTGCATCACCATACATCAATTGCACACTTAGACAATTGCTCAAGAACTAAAAATTAGAAATGCATTAATGTTCAAAGGCAAAATATGATGTCATTTTAGTAGGGTTTTGCCATATATGAAGTGAAACGTATTTAAAACATCTCAAGAGCTATACTTATATAAGAAAGGTTACAAGAGAAAGGCGGCCTTAGCACTCAAAAGGGGAATGAATCAGTTTTAAAATGGATAAAAGCCTTCTAGATCAAGAAGTGATGTGGTAACCTTTGATTACCTTTCTATTTGTGTGCCTTATTCAACAAATAGATTTCCTATTATCTTAATAATTATCAAGCTCCTGTCATTGACTAAGGGATCTCACTAGAGTACAAGGGATTCTTATGCATAGTGCCAAAGTTTGTTTAAATGGAAAAAATGCCCTTAACTACCTCTTCAAGTACCAACTCACCATCTCAGATCTCTAAGTCTACTTACCTTAATCATGAGGATTAAATCCTAAAATATTGATACTGATAAAAATGTCATGCCTTGGGAAATGGAGTACCTAATTTTTTGATTATTGTCACCCTTACATTTATTACATATTCACCCATTTCCATATATGGATCATAGGTCCCACCTATAGATGGAAAACCAATCTAAGGACATGGGTTTTCCATATAATATTTTATATTAAGTGGACCCATGGACTATTTGTCACCTTCTATATTATAATAGGTTCAAATAAACCCATTATATATCTATGGAGACCAAGAATTCATACATGCATGAATCCTTCTTTAACCTGGAGAACTAATCACAAAAAAACCCCTATAAGTTTTAACTTATTGAACTAGAGATCAATAAGATCCAATGGTGGCCCCTTCATATTCTCCATGCTTGAATGCATCAGTTGGATCATTCTATGTCATTTTAATGAGCTTTAATGGTGTTATTAATACCCTATAATGTCTTGCTTTCATGGTCAAAAATAACCTTTCAACGCTCATAGAGAATCCTAGGCTCATCATTGTTCTTGACTTTGATTTTCATTGGCTATTGATGATTGATATAGATATTTGAATAACTAACCAACTCATTATATTGATTTTTTTATGCATAGATGCCCACAAGCCATTGATCTTCTACCAGTTGAATGCACTTGTGCCACTTGTCATGCACCCATTCACCCTTGAGATTCACTGACCCTTTGACCTCCACTCGTCATTATATTTGAACATATGATCAAACAAAAAATATTTGTCTTGATATGACCCATTATTTTAAAGCTAATAAATAATCCATGGTCTTAAAATTGATAGTCTATAGGATGTCTTTTGACATTCACATGATCATTTTTGATGGTCATACGACTGTCAAATTTAAGCTCAAAAGGATTGTCTTCCTCTTCATGAAATTTGATCTTCATGTGACCATCATTCATCCTTCTATAGAGTTTTATTGATGTCCCATGTACCATCAAATTTAAACACATGTATATATTTCTAGTGATTTAACTTGATGTTTGCACGAATGCCTTATGTTTTCTTACCAAATTTAAAATCTTAGATCTTGAAGTGCGATAAACATGGAGGTCTCAAATTTATAGGAGATGTTATTCTTACCAAGAAGGATGAACTCATTTGATGTGATGTTCTTGGTAGCTTCTTAGGTGAATATATTCTAATTCCAATAAGGTTAGTTCATAACTTCTTCTATGAGATGTCTTATGGTGATCGAGCTCAAATTACTATGGGAAACTTAACCAAAATGCTCGAGAGATCACCTTTATACCCATTTACAATTTAGTAAAGGACCTTAGACTTGGTGCATGGAAACATAGGACTAAGATGAATCAACCTATGTGGTCACTTTACCTTGATTTATCCACATGTACAATACCTAGCCTTAGTAAACTCCCCACTTGCACCTTTTACCACTGGACCTAAATTGCCCAGGTGAACACAATGAAGAACCAGATGAATACCAAGAGCTTGATAAGTAATTCCAAGAACTCTTAACATACCATAGGGTATCTAAAACATTTTTCATGACATTATAAAATCCCCCCATATAATATTTTGGCTATAGGGGTTGACCCATTTTATCTTGTGGAGAAAAATGGTCAACATTCTTGGTGATTTCTTAGGGGTTGCATGCCTATTTATGAAAAAGAAACCCAAACCAGTTACCTAATCCTATCCATTGGGATATGGATTCACATGTATAATAGGTTTGACATACAAAAATCCTTGAACAATACATAAAACATAAGGTAACACAAAAATAAATAACACATAGGATGAGAAACAACATGTACTTCATGAGCACTTATTAAACAAAACACAACAAGAAAGGACAAACACACCTAAACACTAACTATTCTTAGATGAAAAATTCTTATAAATTCAAATGGTAATATTGAAACACCCCTTTCTTATGACATGAAGGGTTGAATGAGACATGCAGCCTTTTGATCCTTGAAATTAGTGCCTCCATCTTTTTCATGCTATTTACCAACTTTATTGACATGGTGTTCAATGAGAACCAAGTAGATCCAAATAGGTTGGCTATGGAAATAAACTCTTCTTTCATAAAAACATCCTCAACTATATCATATGATTCCTCAACTATGACCTCCAATGGTGATTGAACAAGGATTACCTTCTTGATCTCCATGGTGCTCTCAATAAGATTGGGTTTTTCTTCAACTACAAGTTCTTCAAGCTCATCAAAGAGCTCTGAATATTCCACTCAATCTTGTTCATTTTCCTCCATAGAAAATATTTCCTCCCCCTTCTCATGTACTTGACCCTCAACTTGGAAGATATCTTCAAGCTCTTGAAAGAGCTTAATTTTTAGCTACTAATCATCATTGACAGAATGTGCTTGATATTTGAGAGCATCAAGCTTTTATTCTTCATGTCCCCATATATTTAAATATGGATGAATACGAGTCAGTTATCTCATTTTTTCTTGGGGAACTTCAACCTCCACCTTGTCCTCACCTTCCATGTCTACAACATCTTGGATGATAGCATCACTAGATTGCTCTATGATAGCAGATTCTTGATTAGTAGAATGACCTTCATCTTTATGCTTTAGATAGTCATCTACAACCTCATGATTGAATAAGGAGCCTTCCTCAAATGCCTCTCCCTTTGGTTCTTGGCCACATATCTCATGGAAAACTACAAAAGAGTCTTCAAATAGTTCCTCTTCCATATTATTATAAGATCTTCAATGTGCTTTTCTCCATCTAGGAAAGCAAAGTTACACTTTTGGTCACTAAGGGGGGTCCCTATGATTATTTCCTCCTCATAGTCACTTATTAAATCTTATTGGTCATATTTGGCTTGGATTTTCTCCCCTCCATGTACTTCCCTCAAGATGGGCTCATGTGAAGGAGATGGGATATGAAGTGTAGTGGAAGGTTGGTGAGTTGGAGATGGAGTGTGGGATGGAGGAGAGGGTTTATCAGTGGATTTAGGAAAGATAAAATCACTAGTACTTTATAGGGAAGTGACATCTTGGGTTGATTATAAGAAAATGAATATACATAAGTAGGAATTACATCTTACCAGTAGTTTTCTAGAAAATTCTTCAATAGCAGGATGTTGATCTTTTAGATTTTTATCCTCCTACATACTTAGCCTCTCTATTGAGCATTAAAGGCACTTATTTTCTAATTCCATCTATTCCATGATCTCCCATTGATTTCCTTTTAGTCCTTCAAACATTTTAAAATCCTACATATAGCTTTGTATAACATTTCTCAACCATTCCATGAGATGATCAGGAAGTATATCATACTCATCATCCCATGTTATCATTTCAACTTCAAGATCTAGTAAATGTGATTTGGATGCCAACAAAGACTTTCTATAAGATAGAAAAAATGGAGGAGGAGGGTAATGATGGGGATCAAGTCCATCTTCAACTTTTTTTCATTCTATCCTATAGGAATCTATATCTTGCCTTATAATACCTTGATATAGAGTCCATAGAAACATCTTGCTCCTCATGACAAGACTCATAAGAGTAATATTTAGGTTTATAGGTATCATGGTATGGTTGGTAGGACTCATACTGGGATTATTAGAAAGGCATTTCCTGATAGATATCTTGGTAACATTCCACATAGGGTTGTCTAACAACATGGTGTCTATCTGATGGGGAAAATGGAGGGTTAAAGGGCCACCATGGCTCATATGAGTGATAGGCATTTTGACAAAGCTATTGGGGAGTATAATTTGGTTCATATTAAGGTTGGTAAAGATGTACATGGTAGGTATATTCACCATTCATGTTCATGTCAACCTCATACATCAAGGAAAATATAATAACGAATTAAAATTTTCAATAAGATATACCTGTGCTAATTACAACCAAAAGCTATCATTCAGAGTCACCATTGGTGCTAGATTGATTACTTTCAAAAGTTGATAGAGGAAAGAGACACTAAAAATATTTCCATTTTCTTGGACCTTTATCCCACAAGGTGTACCATAACTATTATCACCAAATATCATACCCTAGAAGAGGGTGTTCAATTCTATTCCAAATTTTGGTAACATGGGAACACTTCCAAGTATGTGGGTGTACCTAGAATGGAAGTGAGCCTCTAGATTTTAAGGGATAACTACCTAAATGTATATTGAAGTGATTTCACCTATGCTAATGCTTAATTATGGAAAAGAGATAGAATTTTCATGACATAAACCTTATATAAGGGGGTGATACACCAAGATGTATTAAATATGATCATCATACTTCCCTAGACTAAGAAATAAGGTACACAAACTAATTTCTAAGACTTGTGGATTCTAACATGATTATTTCAATATGAACATGATATTTATGAGAGTATCTAATTTAAGTGAACCGTAGGCCAATTTTAGGCACTAAGAATCATTATATACTTAAAAAATAGGCTCATACACTTGAAAACACTTTATATGACTTATTAAAATAGAAAATCTTACACAAACATGAAAGGATAAGGGAAGAAAGGATAGAGAAAAATCACTTTATATCACCATACATCAACTTCACACTCATACAATTGTTCAAGAATAAAAATTATAAATGCATTAATGTTCAAAGATAAAACATAATGTCATTTTGGGAGGGCTTTATCATACATGAAGTGGAACTTATTTACAATAGCTTAAGATATATACTATAGAATAAAGGATGTAAGAGAAAGGGGACCTTAGCACTCAAAATGGGAATCAATCAGTTCAAAAATGGAGTAAAGTGCTCCAGATCAAGAAGTGAGGTGGTAGCCTTTGATTGCCTTTCTATTTGCATGCCTGTTCAATAAATATATTTCTTTTTATCTCAATAATCATCAAGTTTATCTCATTCACCAAGGGATCTCACTAGAAGATAAGGTCTTATTATGAATAGTGCCAAATTATATTTGAATGGAAACAATACCCTTAACTACCTCTCTAAGTACCAGCTCACCATCTCGAAACTCTAAGTCCACTTGCCCTGATCATTAGGATCAAATCCTTGAATTTTGATATTGATAAACATGCCATACCTTGGGTGGTGGAATACCTTATTTTTTGATGATGGTCACCTTTTCATTTATTACATATTCACCCATTTCCATATTTGGATCATAGGTCCCACTTATAGATGGAAAACCAATCTAAGGACATTGGTTTTCCCTATATTATTTTATATTAAATGGACCCATGGATTATTTATCACCTTTTATATTATAATAGGTTAAAATAAACCTATTATATCTCTATGGGGACCAATAATTCATATATGCATGGATCTTTCTTTAACCTAGAGAACTAATCACACGAAAGAACCATGTAAGCTTTAACTTATAGAACCAGAGATCAATAAGCTCCAATGGTAGTCCCTTCATATGATACATGCTTGACTACATTATCTAGACCACTCCATGGCATTTGATGATCTTTAATGGTGTCAATAAAACCCTAAAAAGTCTTGCTTTCATGTTTGACCTCCACTCATTGTTAGATCTAAATATATGATCAAATAATGAACATTGATCTTATTGTGACCTATTATTTGAAATCCAATGACTAGTCCATGGTCTTAAAATTTATATATAATATGTCATTTGACATTCATGTGACTATTATTGAAAGTCATGTGATTGTCAAATTCAAGATCAAAAGGATTGTCTTGCACTATCTTTAAATTTGACATTCACAGGACCATCATTCATCATTATGTAGAATGTGATTGATAACCCATGGACTATCAAATTTAAAAATAGTTAGATTTTAGCTTGAGATTTAACTTGATGTTTACATGAACATCTTATGTTTTTTGACCAACTTTGAAATCTTAGATCTGAATGCACAAGAAACATAAAGGTCCCAAATTTGTAGGAGATGCTCTTCTTGAAAACAAGGATGAACCCATTTGATGTGATAGTCCCAATAGCTTCTCAAGTGTATATATTCAAATTCCAATAAGTATGGTTCATAACTAATTTTTTGTGATGTCCTGTGATGATCGATCTCAAATGATTAATTATAGGAAACTTAGCAGAAATGCCTAGGAGCCTAACTTTGCACATGTATAACTCCATTTTCATTTTAGTAGATGACCTAAAACTTAGTTCATATAAAATTATGATGAAGGTAAATGAACCCATTTGGTCACTTTCCATAGATTTATCTACATGTGTAAGATCTGGCCTTAGCAAACTCCCCACTTACACTTGTTACCACTAGACCCAAAATGCCTAGGTGAACACAATGAAGAACCAGATGAATACCAGGAGATTCCTAAGTCATTCAAATCACTCTTAACATTCTATATTTTCTCTAAAAAATTCTCCATGACATTATAAAGGCCCCCCCCATATATTATTTTGGCTATAGGGGGTTGACCCATTTTGGCCTATGGGGAAAAATGGTCAATAATTAGCTTGTAGAAGTTCATCTCCTTCATATAGTTTATTTTTTCATGAGAAATTTTTTATATGGTAGTTACTAATAATATCTTATGGATTACCACAAGAGATTAACACAAGTGAAAAACTCTTGATAGTCTATCAGAAGAGTACTCTTGATAGATAAGATTTACTATGTGAATTTTATCTATGTGATAATATTTTGAGGAACACTAATAATTTTTTGGTTAATATGTTTGTTGGAGAATTACAATTAAGATACCTTGTCTCTACCTACAAGAATCAAATAGCATGGTGGGATATATATAATTACCATGTAAATACTACAAGAGAATTAGCTATATGTATTAGACCTCAATTTGGTACTACATGATAGATAATGGAAAATTTCAAAATTTTCTATTTTCAACATTTTAAAATCTATAATCACTATCTTCATGCTCTATAGGATAGAATTATCAATTTTTAATTATTTTTTCAACATTTATTTGATCAAGTGGTAACTACCTATAGTCAACATTGAATTTATTGATATTCCCTTTAAAACAAAGATAAGTTCTTTCTCTTAGTACTATCAGATGGAACATTAGAAGATCTGAGGCCATCACTTAGATCATTATTGATTTAATTCAATAAGGAGATAAAAAATTATGGATTGAGATGAGATTCAAACCACCTCTTTTGCTTTCTCTCATGTCTCCATGGTAGACATAGGGCCATAATTTAAGGAATAATTTTCTCTTTGGCTTCATTTTGTTAATAGGGATATGAGATTTGTTGTACCTGAAAAATGTCACTCATTTTTAGAACAAAATTTAAGTTATTTTGGTCTTACAAGACAAAATTATCTCTTCCCATTTCAAAAAATTATTCTAAGCCTTCGAAATTGGGAATTTTTCAATATTTTTCAGTCAAAGGACTGACAGGGTCAACAGGTTCAAAGGTTCAATAGGTTAAAAGGTGGTTGGTTCAACATGGTTTATTTCAAAGATCTTAGTTCAAGTGGTCAATTCAATAAATAGAAGTGAAGGAATGAACCATTGAACCATTGAACCAAAGTTAGTTCAATTGATCAGTTTAAGTGGTAGGTTCAAAGGAGTGTCCCAAAATTTAAAGAGACAAGTGCCCTTGTGGAGGGAATTTTCATGGAAAAAGTGACTAAGGCAAGAAAAGCCTGAAAAAAAAGCCCATTAGAACCCAGCAGATGCTACCAAGTGTCATCTGTCGAGCCCCATTTTACTTTATTTTTAAGAGTTGTGGAAGTTATCACGTGTCCCTTGTAAGATAAGTGGAACATGACAAGTGTCTACATCCACATGAATCTAAGTGAGTCTCAAGTGTATCTACAGTGTTTCTAAAACATAGCAGAAGCCACCACATGCCATTTTCTATAGCACACTCAAAAGGCATCCAAAGCCTCTATAAGTTAAGCGAATGCTATCATGTGTCATTTCCTATTTCATAGTGGATGTTTCCATGTGTCACCTATTGAGATTAGTGGAAAATTGACTAAGGCAAAGCCAAAGGAAAAAGTACCCTTGCGAAGGACATTGAACCAAGCCAAATACCCTTGCGAAGGGCTGTGAGCAAAGGTGGACACAAGGAATTCCTTTGAAAAAGTTCCCACAACAAAATGGTTAAGGCAAAAATCCCTCAGACTTTTTGTCTAAAGGAATTCACCTGGGAAGAAATCTCGATGGAAAGCAGAAACAAAGCAAAGCAAAGCAAGATTTCCTTCAGAAAAATTGTCCAAAAGAATTCCTTCAGACTTTTTGTCTGAAGGAAAAGTCCCCCAAAATAAAAAAACCATTAAGACACAGTTTCAAGCAATGGAACGCGCCACATGGCATCATCTACATGAATCTAAAATGAGTTTAGAATGTTTCAAAAGGGAAGTTAAGATCTCAAAGGAAACCACCACATGTCATTCTCTACAAGATTTTTCAAAAGACATTTGGAATATACCACGTATCTTGTTATAACTCCGTGGAGCATGACAAGTGTCTGTATCCACATCTTGAGTTTCTTACAAGTTTCAAAGCTTATTTCAATAAACATCTCTTAGAGTCCCATGGATGTTGCCATGTGTCCTCACTTGTTTTGCAGTGGAATGTGTCGTGCGTTAATTATTAAGACCAGTAGAAAGTGACCAAAGAATAGAGCATTAAATTAAACAAAGGACATGATTCAATAGCCAAGAAAGGAGGAATGATGAAGAAGACCAGAAATATCCATGCATGAAATATCTTTCTAGAAGCAAACCGCTAGATGGACATTGGAGTACACAAACATTTAATGTCGTGACCTATTTCTCTGCATTAAGAAAAGCAAATGGGAAAATACACCTGATTCCAGCATATCTTCTTAATATAATTTAATGCAACATGATGTGTTATTGCTCCCACGTATTTCTTGGGGGGCTATATATTGGACTCTCTCTTATTATTTTAGGGAGATCTTTTTGTTATCAGAAACAAAATTTTGCCTAAATTGAAAGGCATTACTGAGACTTTGAGCTCAAATTGTTGATCATATTTTGTTATTGGAATAAGAAAGCAAGTGAATTTTCAGACTTTGTGCTGTAATAACTTGGTTGTTGGGGAAATTTTTCTTATGTCTATTTCCTTAATATGTTTTCTATCCCTTTAAATAAGCAAGCAAAACCAGGTGACTAAGAAAGTGTCCTGAAGCCAGTTAATTTTAGACTTTATGTTGTCATAATTGTCTTTAGTGTGTGTTTATTTTATATTTCTGTGTAAAGAACCTTGGGATGACTTTGTGCCCTCATTGTTCTTCATATTTCACTCTTTGGCAGTTGAGGTGGAGACTTTATGCCTCATTTCATCTCGTTGTGTTACTATACCCTATTACAATTATTTGTCATCACCAAAAAGATTCCTTTTGTCTATTGAACAACACTTCTGAAAGAAGAGGAGTGTCTTCTATCATTTCATCAGGATTTTTTCTTTGATTTGTGCACATCATCTCTGAAAAAAGAGAGATGGATGGTTTATCCTAATCTTGAGTGTTATTTTCTATTTATATATATATATATATATATATATATATATATATATATATATATATATATATATATATATATATATCTTGCATATCTACAGGGAACCTCCCCTTGATGAGAGGAGAGATTAGTCCCCTTTTGATGTGGTAAACCTACACATTTGGCTGACCAATCTTCCTGTTATGGTTGATCAGACCTATTTTGTTTATCAGTACGTTGATTGACAGAATATTCACCCAAAAAAATTTGGTGACTCTACTGGGGACTTATGTGCATTCTAAATCCTCAAGTTTCAGATTGAAGTAGTCCCTACCCTTATCCATTATAGGCTCTAGCCATTCCATTCCACTTCTTACCCATTATCATTATAACCTTACCATCTTTATCCATTTTTGTTTCATAATCTGGTCTGTAAACTAGATCCACTAGGAAAGAACACATAGTTTAAAGCCTCAAGCTTCAAGCTGAAGTAAGGTCAATTATTTTCTTTTTTGTTTCACAATCTATAAGATTCAAGGTATGCACAAAGCCAAAGGGCTAATGGTATTGTTGACCTTGTATTCAAGTTGGTACAACAAAGTAATTTTGATTTGTCTCCTTCACCATCTCATCTCCAACGAACTAATATTTTTCCTCCTACTAAAGTCAGGTCTCCATTACCAAGTGAAGTATCCACTTCAATTGTTAATAAATCTTTGCCAATAATTACCCCTCTGAGATTTGTTATTCCTCCTTTTCATAGTCATATAATGGTAGTTCAAGGCCCCTGGGGTAATTCTTTTGGTCCTCTCAATCTTACTCCACCTCTACATGAACTTCCATGCAGTTTAAGGAAGAATTTTCCCAAATTCTATGCTGATGGAAAAGTTCTTGATGAACACATTGCAGCCTTCAGCATAGCCTGTGGTGTAATTGGAGTGGAATTTGAGGATGTGGTAGTTAGACTGTTTGTAGAAACACTACAAGGTGTTACTATAGATTGGTTCTACCATCTACAAGCTTGATCAATAACTAATTGAAACACCCTCAAAACTAAGTTTGAAGCTAGATTCAAGCCTGCAAAAGATGTGCATGCCCTTCTGGCTTAGCTCACATAAATGAAGAAAGAGCCTCATGAACCAATGAGAGACTTCATATCCAAGTTTGACAAACTAAGGAATAGGATCCCTATAATTTATTGACCTACAACTGAGAATCTCAAATATTTATTCATTAATTCTTAGCTACCTAAAGTAAGTTTTCTAATAAGATGTGCTAGTCAAATAGACCTTGGTGTAGCTTAAGATTTGGCCACTGAGGTAGAAGATGATCTCATCTTGGCAAGGAAGATAAGAAGAGATCCAAATAGAAATATACCTTCATCATCTTTTAAATATCCATCTACAAGCACCACCAATCTAATGGTGTAGAAGTTGGCAAATGAGTTGCTTGCTCTCAAAAAGTAAACGACACAAGGAATGTCTTCCACTCCTTCATACAGAGATATACCAAGGAGGACATTTCCAAATCATTCATACTAGGGCAATGCTACCAAGAATCAAGGGCAACTAAATCATATTCCCCCTAGATGGGAAAGTTGCCATTAAAGCACCCCTAGCCAATTCAGTAGTGGGATATCTTGAAGCAGAATCAGATCTCTCTTTCTATCCTAAATTGAGTCAAAAAAATGACATTAATCTCTTCATAAAAAACCAAGAAGAATCAACTGGTGACTCCAACATTGGTTTCCTAAACTACCAAGATGAACCCAGAAGTAAAGGAGAAGATTTTGATGGATCATATCTCGTGTTCACAAGGTCCAAGAACCAATCAGCTCAATAAGCTGATAAAGGGAAAATAAAAGAGCAACCTCAATCAACGATTTCAATTACTAAATGTGGAACCTCTCTGCCTTTCCAACCAAAAGGCCCGGTGATCACCAAAAAGGTAAGTACATCAATTTCACCTTCACCTTTAACTTCAATTTCACAAATTAGTCCTTCCCCCCTTATAAACCAAAAGGTTGAATTACCTTCTTCTATTCCTAGTCCAATTCAATCATTTAACATAATTTACCATGTCAAGAAAACCAAACTTCAAATGACTAAGTTTGAATATTTACAATCAAATCTTGAGCAGTTGGATAGGTTAGTTGAGTACATAAAGAATAAGGCCGTCCCTATAGGACAAGATGCTGAGAAAGTAACTCCTAAATTCCCCAAAGAACATGCACATTCTAAATAATCTTGTCATTACTCCTCCTGCTACCCCTGAAAAAATAGAGCCTTTCTATGTTTCTTTGTTGATAAATGGTCACAAACTAAGCAATTGCATCATAGACTCAGGAGCTTAAGATAATGTCATGCCTACCAAAGTGGTAGAATCTCTTGATCTCACACTGACCAAGACATTTGGTAGATGTTTCTCCATCGAGAACAAACAAGTACCACTGCTGGCACAAATTAAAGACACCCAATTTGCATTTGTAGCCTTTCCAAAAAAAAGAATCAAGATGACAATTCTGGTGGCTAATGTTTTAGCATCCTATGGTATTCTACTTGGGCAAAATTTATGTAAGGATGTTGGTGGAGAATAGAGCATGGATCTATTCGAAGTAAGAATCCCTATAAAAGGCATCATGCAGGGGATATTTCTTGAAAAAGAATCAAAATATATTGTCACTCAAACATCAGCCCTTAAAGCTCAAATTATGTTTGAGTCTTTAGGCATGGGTAACTATTTTCTTTCTACAGATGAAGTTCATGAAACATCTAATAAAGCTTTTTAAAGTGTCAACTTGGAAATTAGTTTAGCTAGAATAGTAGAAGAATTGATAGGTTGTAATATAGATAGAAAAGGATATTCCCTCTCTAATGAAGGAAAATTTAATGAAAAATTGGTGTCTAATGAGGTATGGACTCTAGAATTTGATGGAATTTGTTCCTCTACTAGTTTAAGAGCTAGGATTGTGTTGATATCTCCTCAAGGAGATATTTTCCCCTACTCCTACAAGTTACAATTTAGCAACACTAATAACATAGCTGAATATGAATCTCTATTGCTTGGATTGAAGGCTGCTCGAGACAAAGGCATCAAACTCCATACTAAAGGAGATGATGAACTAGTGGTTTGTTAGGTGAGAAACATATACTAAACCAAGAATGAAAGATTACACCACTACTGCAACTTAGTCTGAGACCAAATTGAAATCTTTAATGCTTTCAACATCTCTGTCATACCCATGGAATCTAATGATAGAGTTGATACACTTTTTATTTCAGCAACTCTCTTAGTTCCTCACTCAGACTTCATAGAAGATAGGTATACCATTGAGCTGGTCTTTAGACCAAGTGTGCGTAATAATGCTAATCATTGGTAAGTATTCAATGATGATCACCAAATCATTGCCTTCTTGGAATGAAAAGACAACTTTGAACAACTACATTTTGAAGGCAGTGAACCTCAGAAGTGTGAACGAGCCCCTAAATCAATTTCAGATGCAAAAGAAGAATTCTTACAACTCAAAGAGAATAAAATTCCCAAAGGCATAGTTTCTCTTAAGAAACTGTTTGACAAGCATGATAGATTCATCAAATAGTAGCAAATAAATTCAAGATCCTCTCAGGGATTTGATCAAATAAATCTGACTACTAAATAAAATCTCAAGATGGTTAACATTGGTAAGTGTTGCACTCAAGAAAAAAAGTTCAAGTTCACCACATTACTTCGCCAATACATGGATATTCTAACATATTTTTATGATGACCTAAAGTCAATCAGGCCTGATGAAATCTACCATGACATTCCTCTCAAGGCTGACTCAATGCCTTATAAGTAAAAATCTAGATATTAAAATCCAAAGATATTAGGTACTATTCTGTCTGAGATGCAAAAAATGTTAAATGCTAGAATCATTTTTCCAATCCATCATTCCACATGGATTGCAAACATAGTGCCTATAAATAAGAAGAATGGAAAAATTTGCATTTGTATGGATTTCAAGAATCTAAATCAGTCATCTTTGAAGGATAACTATCCTTTACCCATCATGGATCAAGTGTTATAGACAGTGACCAGCTCAGAGATGTTATCAATGCTAGACAGCTTCTCAGGATACAATCAAGCTGAAGTTAGTGAAGCAGACCAACATAAGACTGCCTTCACCACACCATAGGGTACATTTGCATATAGAAGGATGCCTTTTGGTTTAATAAATGTTGGCACCACCTTTCGAAGAGCAATGGACCTTGATTTTAAGGATGAGATGGGTAAATTCATTATGGTATACCTTGATGACTTGACCATCTTTTAAAAGCATTGTTCTGATCATATACGCCACCTACAACAAGTACTAGGGTGCTGCCACCAAAATGGTATTTCCTTGAACCCCAGGAAGTCTATTTTTGGAGTAACAGAGGGAAAACTTCTTAGGCACATTTTGTCTAAATAAGGCATAAATATTAACTCAGACAGAGTCAAGTCTATTCAAGAGCTTACCTTGCCTACAAGTAGAAATGTTGTTCACTCTTTATTCAAAAAGGTGAATTTATTATGAAGGTTCATCCTCAACTTTGCTGAGAAGACTAGACACATTGTAAAAATGATGAAAGGGATAGCTACCTTCAGCTGGACTAAAGAAGGCAAGTCAGTATTTGAAGATATCAAGACTGCCTTGCCCATGCCCAAATTCTAGTTTGTCCAAACTACAACAAAGAGTTCACCATATACAGTTATGCTTTTGAACACACACTTTTAGAAATTCTAGTTCAATAGAATAAAGAAGGTATGGGATCTCCCATTTCTTTCATGAGATGCCCTCTCAAAGCCCATGAGCTAAAGTATTTGAAAATGGAGAAGCATGCTTATGCAATGATGAAGGCAGTCAAGCATTTTCGCTTCTATATCCTAAATTCACACACTATTGCCTTGGTTCCTAACACTACAGTCAAGTCCATATTAACTCAGTAGGAGTTTATGACTAAAAAAGGCAATTGGATTGCAAAAATCCAAGATTTTGATCTAGACATCAAACCAACAAAGCTAGTAAGGGGAAAAGGTCTATGCCAATTAATTGTTGATAACAAACCAAAAGAAACAGAGGTGGAAAACACACTGATAGACCTCTTTGTCTCCACTACCAATGAGTGGTATTCAGGTATTGCTCATTTCCTTGCTTATGGTGAATCTCCTACTCACCTATCTTACAAAGAAAGGAGGACTATCAAGTTGAAAGCTACCAATTTTGTCCTTTGGGACAATGGCCTATATAAGAGAAGCCTTGATGGAGTATTCCTTCATTGTGTAGACAAATATAAACAAAGCCAACTTTTGAAATCCTTCCACAATCTAGCCTGTGGAGGACATTTTTATACTCTTGTAACTTCCCAAAATATTTTATGAGCCAGGTATTACTGGCCAACTCTTTTCCAAGATGCATATAAGTGGGTGAGAAAATGTGAACTCTGCTAGCAATTTGTTGGAAGACCCAAGTTAGCTGCCCTGCCTCTCAAGCCAGTGATCATAGAAGAACCATTCTAGAAATGGGGAATTTATTTCATTAGAGCTATAAACCCATCTTTAAGTGCTAGACATGATTATGTCCTTACAGCAACTGACTATTTCACCAAGTGGGTAGAAGCTATCCCAACCAAGCATGCCACTTCAGAAGTAGTGTGCAATTTCCTCAAGGAGAATATCATTTTCAATTTTGGAGTCCAAACCAAGATTGTTACTGATAATGCATCTTGTTTCACTTCCCAGGAGATTACACAGTTCTATTTCTATTATGAGATTACACTCTCCCACTCTTCTGATTACTTTCCACAAGGGAATGGACAAGCTAAATCAAGTAATAAGAACCTGGTAACTATCATCAAGAATCTGGGAGATGACAACAAAAGGACATGGCATAAAGCATTGCTTGATGCTCTATGGGTAGACAAAATCACACCAAAGAGGGCAATTGGTATATCTCCTTTCCAAGTTCTTTATGGTATCAATGCTGAGATACCAATCACCTTAGAATTACTAGGCTTGAAATTGGCTAAGGCAATTAAAGTTTAGACATATGAAAGCCCCCTTGATAAGAGGATCATGTGCCTAATTGAGTTGAATGAGTAGAGAACTATGGTGGTGGACTGAATTGCTGCTCATCAAAGTTTAGTAAAGAAACTCTTTGACCAGAAGGCAAAAAAACATGATTTCCATATTGGGGATCAAGTTCTATTGTGGGACAAAAGGAGAGAACCAAAAGGGATGCATGGAAATTTTGAATCCCTTTGGAGAGGCCCATTTATTATTCATTAGCATAATGGTGAAAATAGCTTTCTACTGAAGTATCTAGATGGCACACTCTTTTCTCTGCATCATAGTGGACAGCATTTAAAACACTTCAATTCTTGAAGAATCAGATCATTTCATCTATACATATGTATATTTATATATTTTTTAGTTCTATTTTTTTATTCATTTTCATTTTTGATGCCTTTCATTTATGGGTAACATGACTCCATAACCCAATGGTACAAATGAAGACACTGGAGATTTTGGATTCTATTCCCTTTAATTTTTTTTATAATTGATAGAACTTCCCCAGCTGGAGCCAGCTATTGTACCTAAAAAATGTCACTCATTTTTGGAACAACATTTAAGTTATTTTGGTCTTGAAAGACAAAATTATCTCTTCCCATTTCAAAAAATTGTTCTAAGCCTTCAAAATTAGGAATTTTTCAAGCTTTTTCAGTCAAAGGACTAACAAGTTCAATAGGTTCAAAGGTTCAACAAGTTCAAAGGTAGTTGGTTCAACATGGTTTGTTTCAAAGAGCTTGGTTCAAGTGATCAATTAAACAAATAGAAGTGAAGGAATGAACCATTGAACCATTTAACCAAAGTTGGTTCAATCAGTCAGTTTAAGTGGCAAGTTCAAAGAAGTGCCCCAAAAATCAAAGAGACAAGTGCCCTTGTGGAGGGAATTTCCATGGCAAAAGTGACTAAGGCAAGAAAATCCCAAAATAAAAGCCTATCAAAACCCAGTGAACACTACCAAGTGTTGTCTGTCGAGCCCCATTTTACTTTGTTTATAAGAGCTGTAGAAGTTGCCATGTGTCCCTTATAAGATAAGCAGAATGTGACAAGTGTCTACATCCACATGAATCTAAGTGAGTCTCAAGTGTATCTACAATGTTTCTAAAACATAACGAAATCCACCATGTGTCATCTTCCATGGGACACTCAAAAGGCATCCAAAGCCTCTATAAGTTAAGTGGATGTTTTCATTTATCCTCACCTATTTCATAGTGGATGCTGCCATGTGTCACTTGTTGAGATTAGCAAAAAATTGACTAAGGCAAAGCCAAAGGAAAAGGTACCCTTGTGAAGGACATTGAACCAAGATGAATACCCTTGCAGAGGGCTGGGAGCAAAGGTGGACACAGGGAATTCCTTC
Source organism: Torreya grandis (assembly GCA_037957365.1). Lineage (NCBI taxonomy): Eukaryota > Viridiplantae > Streptophyta > Pinopsida > Cupressales > Taxaceae > Torreya > Torreya grandis. Next base: position 207,189 of record JARHVA010004321.1, on the reverse strand, counting down.
AAAAAATATCCCACGACAAAATGGTTAAGGTAAAAATCCTTTGGACTTTTTGTCTGAAGGAATTCACCTGGGAAGAAAGCCTGATGGAAAGCAGAAACAAAGCAAAGGAAGATTTCTTTTGGACAAATTGTCTGAAAAAATTCCTTCAAACTTTTTGTCTGAAGGAAAAGTCCCCTAAAATAGAAAACCCACTGAGACACAGTTTCAAGAAATGGAATGCACCATGTGGCATCATCCGTGTGAATCTAAAATGAGTCTATAATGTTTCAAAAGGGAAGCTAGGAGATCAGCAGAAGCCACCACATGTCATTCTCTATAGGATTTTTCAAAAGACATTGACAATATGCCACGTATCTCATTATACTCCACAGAGCGTGACAAGTGTATGTATTCACATCTTGAGTTTCTTACAAGTTTAAAATCTTCTTTTAATAAACATCTCTTAGAGTCCCATGGATGCTACCACGTATCCTCACCTATTTTGTAGTGGAACATGTTGTGCGTCAATTATTAAGACCAGCAGAAAGTGACCAAAGAATAGAGCATCAAATTGAACAAAGGACCTGATTCAATAGCCAAGAAATCTAGAACAATGAAGAAGACTAGAAATATCCATGCATGAAATATGTTTCTAGAAGTAAACTACCAGATGGACATTGGAGAACATAAATATTCAATGGCATGACCTATTTCTCTGCATTGAGAAAAGCAAATGGGCAAATATGCCTGATTCCATCATATCTTCTTGACAGAATTTAATGCAACATGATGTGTTACTACTCCCAAGTCTTTCTTGGGGGGCTATATATTGGACTCTCTCTTATTATTTTAGGGAGATATTTTTGTTATCAAAAACAAAATTTTGCCTAAATTGAAAGTCATTACGGAGACTTTGAGCTTAGATTATTGATCATATTTTGTTATTGGAATAAGAAAGCAAGTGACTTTTCAGACTTTGTGCTATAATAACTTGGTTTTTGGGGAAATTGTTCTTATGTCTATTTCCTTAATATGTTTTCTATCCCTTTAAATAAACAAGCAAAACTATTGGAGGTGACTAAGAAGGTGTCTTGAAGCTAGTTACTTTTAGACTTTGTGCTATCATAATTGTCTTCAGTGTGTGTTTATTTTCTATTTCTATATAAATAACCTTGGGATGACTTTTTTCCCTCATTATTCTTCATATTTCACTCTTTGGCAGTTGAGGTGGAGACTTTGTGCCTCATTTCATCCTGTTGTGTTACTATACCCTATTACAGTTATTCATCATCACCAGAAAGATTCCTTTTGTCTACTAAACAACACTTCTGAAAGAAGAGGAGTGTCTTCTATCATTTCATCAAGATTTCTCCTTTGATTTGTGCACATCATCTCTGAAAAAAGAGAGATGGATGGTTTATCCTACCCTTGAGTGTTATTTTCTATATATATATATATATATATATATATATATATATATATATATATATATATATATATATATATATATATATATATATTATATAGCTCTTGCATATCTACAGGGAACCTCCCCTTGATGAGAGGAGAGATTAGTCCCCTTTAGATGTGGTAAACCTACACATTTGGCTGACCAATCTTCCTACTGTGGTTGATCAGACCTATTTTGTTTATCAGTATGTTGATTGACAAAATATTCACCCAATAGGATTTACTTCTCACAAGAAAATATTACAATATTTGTACTCCATATATGATCTTAACCTCAAGTTGGAGTAGAGAATCCACACTTATGAAGATAGTAGAAGCTTGTTTGTAATGGGAATTAGAAAAGGTATAATTTGGGGAAAATGATAAGTCTAAACTATAACTCATTAATACCATGATATATCATCCTTCACAACCATAAATATGCCATTTTATTTGAGCATTGCATGTAGTCTTAGGGTTTATAACTAGACTAAGGTAGAAAATGAAATCTTTATCTCTATATTTATGTGAGTCTAGGTTAGCATTCTGTACATGATGTTCTAACTATTCACATATTTAATCTTCCATATTTGATTTGTATAGGTATGATAGAATCTAAATAAGAGTTTTGTTATGATCTCATGAAGACAAAGAAGTGTCATGACCATGAACTAATCATTTGAGTATAGCTCTGGACTTTTCTAGGCATTCTATGGACCTTGATAGATAGCTACAGATTATGATAGTTAAGTTACAGATTGTGATAGTCAATCTACATATTATAAAAATCAAGCTATGGACTCTCACAACTCACTATAGAATTATTTATAGCATGTTTCAAGGCTTTATAATAGTTCTTTTAGCTATTCCATGATGATCTAGGAATCTCCTAGATACTTTCTATTTTTACATAGGTTTATGTGTGTGTGTGTGTGCGTGTACTTGTGTGTGTGTGTGTGTGGGCGCGCACACGCACGTGCATGTGTGTGTGTGTGTGTGTGTGTGTGTGTGTGTGTGTGTGTGTGTGTGTGTGTGTGTGTGTGTGTGTGTGTGTGTGTGTGTGTGTGTGTGTGTGTGTGTGTGTGTGTGTGTGTGTGTGTGTGTGTGTAGCCTTCTATTTATAAAAGCTAGAAAATATAGGTTACAACTCTAGATAAAATGATATGGATACATTGTATATAATATTTGGTGATCAAATATGGTTAGAAGATGTAGTTATAATCCCATGAGGATCTTCCCAACCACATATGGATCTTGTTGTAATTCTCTTATTTATTTTAGACATATAACCCAATCTCTTTGAATATCCTCTTGTTTTAGCTAGTTAAGTTGTTGCCTAGTTTTTAAGACAGTTTCTTTTGTGTCCAATAAAATATAGATCCATGCTCTATTTGCAAGAGAGTGAAAACATTATAAGAATTATTATTTTGATTATAAGAACATTTTATAGAAGAATACTCTTTCGTTTCTATGCATTAAGAAAGATGTCTAAGGTCTAAATTATTTTGACTCTAAATCCAAGGCTGAGCAAAGGCCCACTCCCTAAGGAGACAAGACATTATTTTTAGTATTTATATTTATTTATTTTTATTTTAATTAGAATTAATATAAATACTTTGTGTGATTAAATTAATAACCTGCAGGTTAGAATAGACTATTAATGTGTTTGTGCTTTAATATTTCAATAAGCATTTATCATTTCTTCAATTTCAGCTATCTTAATTCTTCAACTTAGTTTAGAGTGTGGATTTTATATTTGATTTCATTATGTTTATTTTTCAATAGCATTGTGTGATTTGATTTCAAAGCATTTTATTCAATTTAGTGTGTTTACATTTTGAGCAAATGTTTTTATTTCAAGCATTTAGTTAAGACATTAAGAAGTAAAAACTTAGGATATATCAACACCAAAAACCCCCAACCAACACTATTAGTTGAACCCAATAAATACCTTACTATAAATAACCTTGGACATTGGCCTTGGTAAGAAATGACACCAATATAGATTGGTTAAATGAAGGGATAACAATAACACCCATCAATGGTGTTATTTTAGATTAGTAAGATAGTCAATTTTTCCATGAAGTGTCTGATTTTAGGTGTCTACATTTTTACCCTCTTTTAGAAGGTGTTATGAGAAATGATGGGTGGAGTAACATATTTTCAAAGAAATAAGAATCCAAAATAAATGTGGATGAAAATTATATGATGATGATGATGATGATGGTGATGGTGATGGTGATGGTGATGGTGATGGTGATGGTGATGGTGATGGTGATGGTGATGGTGATGGTGATGGTGATGGTGATGATGATGATGATGATGATGATGATGATGATGATGATGATGATGATGATGATGATGATGATGATGATGATGACGATGGTTTCTAAGGATGAAGTGTGTGGATGGGATCTTTGAAAAGAGAAGAAGAATCTAGAATGGAAGAATCAATGGGTGGGTGATGAAAAAAGAAGCATTAGGATGTATAATGATTATTAACCCCTAGGTGAGATTAAACCCACTTGTTTGCATGCATTAATTTTTTATGATGATGGACTGATTTACCCCAAACAAGGTGGATTTGTGAAGGATACATCATGAGATAAGTTGCACACCTTGAGTTTCCTCAAACATGGTAGATTTGGTGATATATATTATAAATTTGTAGGCTTAGATTTAAAACAATCAATTCATATGATGAACTGCAAGCTTGAATTACCACAACTAGGGTGAAGTCTATAAAATTGGATTGGGTGGATTATTTATTAATTTATTGACAAACATAGATCAAGTTTTTAAACTATTATATGTATTAATTATGAGATGATCATGTTTTTGGATGATAATAACTTGATAGGTTGGCATGAAAATGTATGTACGAATCTTATAACAAATTTTCAAATAACGAAAAAGTCACAAAAAAAAACTAAGCACACAAGGAGGCCTCAAGTGATGAAAATAATGATTGAATAATGATGTGATAATGATTGACGGATAATTCGATAAATTATAGAAGAATGTGGGGATGCAAAAAATAGGTGTCTACACATGTGGGCCATGAGGATGATTGCTAGATATGGATGGTTAGATAATAAAAAAATATGTTGATAAGAATGTACATGGAAAGAAGAAAAATAATGGGAATGAGAATGATAATGGTGATGGTGATGGTGGCTGATCTGACCTCAAAAACTCTATAGGATTGAGCATTACCTACATAGTCTAAACAGACCTCAGACTAATGTAGTTTTACTACAAATTTGGAGGAATATGATGAGGAATGATGATGATAAATAGATGATGATTGATGAAGATTGAAAAATGGATGATATCATTTTATTTGAAAATAAATTACTTTTTAAGGGAAACAACTACCACTTTAACACATCTCCACATATATTTTTCAACTTAATTTTTGATGTTGCACACAATGGTATGCACCATGATCATGATTACCTATCCACAATGTGTGTAAGGACTCACCCCCAATCCAAAACATAAATTAAAAAAATGAACCATGATATGGAAAAATCTAAATGACATTGTTTCGACATGTTGATGGATGGACTCAAGTAAAAGTGCATGATAGGAGGAATCATGATATGGAAAGACCATGATGACATTGTTGGTACATATGGACCGAGTCAAATGCATAATAGGAAAAGGAAAAAAAGAAAGAAAACAAAAAAATAAACAAACATACACAAACTTGAAATAAAAATAGTAGAAAACATCTTATCATTTAATCAAGTTAAAATCCATATGTGAAGGTTAAATGATATTGGTGGCTAGATGGTGCCCCCATAAAAATACATGATAAAGGTTGGAATGATTATTTTATAGAAATAAGATATGTGGAAATGAGATATCCTGATGATGAGTTTCATGCTTGATTTATCCCAAATAGAGTGGAAGTAGCGAACTTGGATTTGATAAATGATTTCCAAGGACTTACCACAAGAAGGGTAGATTTTGGAAGGAAATATCCCAACAATAGTTGAAATGATCTGATTAAGCATTTTTATTGGATTTTAGGACAAGGCAATTTTTTTTCATTTTGTGCCTTTATATCTCTCTTGGAGATTTTTGGCCTTTTCTAATTTTTAGGGGTTTTTTGGATTATCTGATGTTTTTGTATTTTATAGATTATATGATGTTTTTTTTATTTTTTGGATTAAGTATATACAAGGGGTGATAGAAAAGGGAAAACATGTTCTAGCACATGGGACGAAAAGCAATAACAGATGAAAGGAATTCAAGATGATGTGAGATGATAAAAAACAATTATGTGGGATGATGACTAAGAATGGATTAGTGATGTCCAGGTACCATTTTATGTGGGAACCAATTGTCTAGTCATCAAAGCATAATTTAGATGATAGCCCAAGATAATTCTCAAAATAGGTTTCAATGCTACTTTCACTTCCTTATTAAGGTCAAGATAAAAATAGTGGATGGCCATGATAAGATGGATAAATATGGTAATAGGATGAGGAGTTAAATGGGAAATATGGGATGGAATTAAATGTGGATTGGGATACCCCAAATTTTAAATGTAGTTTCAGACAAAAAATTATTTACACATGACACCAAAAACCTATTTTTTGTCATGGTATTAGCCCAAAGCACCATAGCCATGGTTTTCACTATTGGATGAATTATTTTCATTTTTTTTTTTCATTTTTTTTAAAAATTTTTATAGCATCTCAACTCATTGGAGGATTACAAGATGCATAATGTTAAACATTTTATATTTCAAGTACACATTCCAAATATATCATCATGAGCTTCATTGATTTCTATATTTTCTTTGTCCAAATTGATGAATATGCCATCATAGCCCCTTCAAAAGAGGGTACTACCAATGACAGTGAAGCATAAGTTATATTGGATGGAATATTTTTTTAATTTCAAAAAGGATTTGGATATGGAATGTGATCATGATTTGAATGGGGATTGGGACCAACAATATCATGTTTCATGAGATTGAAATTATCTACCTTATTTTGATTTTTATTTTAGTCCAATATCACCTTTTCATTAAGGGACTTAAATTTTTTACTTTCTAAATTTTTATTTTAATTCTCCCATAGTGTGTCAAACAAAGTTTCACTAAGTGAATTTTCTTATGTATTTGTAGGATTTTGGCTTGGATTGTCCCATAGTGCCTTAAAAAAGGTTTCACTATGTAATGTTGATTTTTAATTTTAGTTTGTTGGATTCTTGGATTCATATTCATTGAGGAACATTTATTTTCCCTGGGATATATTGATGCAACATTATACTCTTTTTGTTGGATGCCAATCATGAATGCTACCATTATTTGATTACTATGGAGGAAGATTGATAGTAATTGATTTTATCAGTCCCAATTGATGGGTGTGGGAGATTAAATTTAAAATGGCAAAAATGATGGATAGAATTGATAATAAGATATAATTGGTACTTACTTTAATGTTGGATGAGGCTTCCTTATAAATTTTTTAAATGTCATGAACATTTTTACATGTTTTTATAGATGGTTTGAAACAAACATCATGAGAAATTTTGTGTGTACATACATTTATTAGATCTATAATTCCCTATAGGCCAAGGCCTCTCCCATTATATTTTATGCTTTCAAGGATTCTTCTTAATACAAGTTATTTTTTTATTTGGAAACAAGGTGTGGGGTTGTCTACATGTAACCAAGTAGGATTACTTATGATGACCTCATCATCTAGAAGGAGGTCAAAGTTGACAAATGATTTATTATTTAACTAATAGGATGTTCATGTTGATGGTGGTTCTAATTTTAATCTTGATTCTAACGTTGATGTTAGATTTCTATTTAAGATGGGCCTTTCCACATGGAAGACATTTTGATGTTTTTTGTCTAAAATTATAATTATCACTTGAGACCTGTGGTGTTGGGTGTTAAAAGGTTCAATATGTGATGTGAGATGGCTTGATATATAAAATTATGGTTCATCAAAGATTGGTGGATCATCATAGATAGGTAGATGGTTAAGAAAAATGTGACCAAGAAAGGGTAATAATCCAAATGATGGTTTTTCAAAGATTATCTCATCAAATATGGGTGAGACAACATAGGTTTTAGATTGTACAAATATTTGTGATTTTATGAAAATAGATTCATCAAAGATGGTTTGGTCAAGGATAGAGACATCATATTGGCCATTACTTAGAAGGAAATGAGTTTGATTATGATTGGGAAAGTTATCTTGGTATATCCCTAATGGATTATTCTCACATATGGATATACCTAATTCTTTAGTAAATGATGTTACTCAAATGGGAAATGATAGGACATGGATAGATTGTTGGATTTTTTGTGTCTCTAAAGCCATGTGGGTACTAGATAATAATTTTTTTGATGTTTGTGACATAAAAGAATTGGATGTTGTACTGGTGAATATAGGGAATAAAATGGATGTTGTTTATTATACCTATAGGATAATATATATGATTAGTTCAATAATTTATTGATGTTTAGATGGTGATACTAGAGCAAGATTGGGATTGTGAGATGCCATGGGTGTAAATGGGAACTGATGTAGGATTGGGTGATGTTTGGATAAGTTCATTTGAATTGATTAGGATTTTGGATCTTGATTTCATGTTTTATGTTCAATGATTCATGTGATTAAGCTCAAATTAAAGATTGAATTTGATTTGGATGGAAGAAAAGATGGATGTTTTGATTTTGTCATTCCAAATCGATAAGTGTAGGAGACTAAATGGAAAGATAATGATATAATTTAAATTTGGATGTTTAATTTATTTGGAATTGATGTGAATTGGTCAAAACATACTTGAATTAAATTATTTTAAAATTTGACTTTGGACTTGGATTGAACTTGGTCAAAGTTGACCTAATTTAATTTCATTAGATTTAATTAAAGTTAACCTAATTTTAGATATTTTACCTAAAAAGTTAACTTAGTCAAAGTTGACCAAATGTTGAGTTTATATGCTGAATTTTGTGTTTGATGTTGGTCAAAATAGACATGACTTGACTTTTATTGGACTTGGAGGGTTGACTTGATTTTTGACTTGAATATTTTTACTTTCAAAAAAGAAATTACTTTGACTTGACTTTGGAAAAGTTTTACTTTGACTTCAAAAGTTGAATTTTGAAATTTTTTGAATTTGAATTTATGTTTGAAGGTTGCTTTCAAAAGGTTTGACCCAATTTGAGTTGATTTGATGTGATTTATAAAAGTTCAACCAAAAATGAATAACTGATTTGGAATTAGATATTGATCAAAATTGACCTAATTTGATATTGGATGAGGTTTAGATTGGATATAATAATCTTATAATAAGAAAAATTCAATGTTACTATTAGATATAATGACTCTTAATTTCATTAGAGTAATGCCTTAACATGTAACATTATAATTGGATGTCACAAGGTTGGACCTAGGAAATTTAGACTTATATGAGATATACAGGATAACATACAATAAAATTATTTATAACAAATAAGTAATAAAACAAGAACAATCCCTATGATTATTAATAAATGGGTGTACAATTTGACCACCAACACATCAATCTATTCATGTAAACAAGTAAGTAGGTTGGTCTCGCTTCCCTCACTAAGTGTATATATGTGATGGGTAATATGAAATAGTGTTGTTTTCCCTAAACTAAGTGTCATTTATGGCTTAAATTATTAAATTAAGCATAAATAGGTTTATCTAGGTGCATCCCCTATATACCTTGTCATACTTGGGGCCCAATTATATAGAAGAGGATAATAATAGGTTTCATGAGAGGGTTTAGTCCCTTTGCATCCACTCTAGTCATAATATATTAGTTAATTATCATCATAAATTATTCCTTGAGAATTTTTTATGAATCTTAGTGTCAGATAAAAACTCCTTATGTTCATGACTATGGTTAAAGCACACAACCACTTGGCTAATGTTGGCAGGTCCTCTAAATTTATATACCTTGATAGACCACAATGTTAGTACATATGTTAGAGGATGAAATCATAGTCTTTGTGTCATAGGGACTTGTAATTGGTGATCAAGGTCTAACTCACATAGCCAAAAAGAAAAAAGGAAGAAAAATTATTTCTAATCTTCAGGGTCCCATGAGAGGAAAGAGGAGAGCATACGTAGTTTCTCTTCAGGAAGGGGGAAAATATAAATTAAGTGTAATTTATCACCTAGGATCCCAAATTAGGGTAAGGGAGGACATACACACATCAAAATAACATAAAAAATATGCAAACATAAAATCAAACTCAAAAAAGTTTGTTTATAACACCAAATCTAAGTGTTTTTTCCTTTCAAATACACCAAAGTAAATGTTTGGGAGGTGTTTGATTGAATAATCATGACTTTGACAAAATGTAAATCTACATAAAATAATTTCATAGTCTCGAATGTGATCTTTAACAAGTGATTTAGGTATCAAAAGTTAATTATTTAGGTTTATGTCTACATTTTTATTGTTCTACAAAGTGATTTAGCCATTATGTAGATTAATTTTAGTTTTCTATAGTAAACAAAAAATGGAAAACTATGTTTCCAATATTTTGTGTTGCATTTCCAACATTTTGCAGGTCCATTCCATTTTTTTTATATTTATTCCTCCATTCTATAGATAGGATGATTTTATTTTCTATAGATAAGATGATTTTATTGATACTCTAAGTCATATTTCTATTACGTAGAGTGATTCTACCATTTTATAGATAACATAGAGAAAGAAAAATAGAATCCATGATTTCACTATTACATTAGCAATTTTGATATTAAAAATAGTTTTTTCTATACTAAAAATTAATATTTTTATACTATATAAAATAAGAAAATATAAAGCATAAAAGAAAATTTTTTCTAATAATAGTCATGATAGCACTACTATGTTGACCATTTTCACCAACTGGAGCCATGTTTCTATTGATATTGCAGAATATATAGTCAGCTAAAACATACATGATTTTACCACCATAAATCATGATTTCACTATTACATAGAGAAATTTTACTGATCCTTATAAACATAGTCAAAAAGACATTTTTTCTAATGCATAATGCATTTCCATCATTTTTCATTTTCACATTTCTACTGATACACAAAGCATTTATACCAGTAATATGGTATAGAAAGTTGGAATATTTTGGGGGAAAATGAGAAGTTTTGTTAGAAATTTGGGTTGGATTTTAGACTATAAATAGGATTAAAATATGTTAAAGTTGAATTTTGGTTTCTAGTCTTACTGGGCATGACTTATGTAACAACATGAAACAAAAGTTAGCTCATTAGTAGAAATCAAATGTTAAATTGAAATACTACCACTAATTTAATCATGTTTCCTCAAATTAAGTAAGACTAAGAAGGATTCAATTCAAATCTGTAAAACAAACATAAATTTTATACCTTTCTTATGATCTTCTTTCCAAAATTATTAATGTGCTCGAATGTATGGATGTAAATGCAATCTTCTTGGTGGATGCATGTGATCAAATGGAAAACATCTCCCTTTGATAAATGGATGATTTATCTTGATGATTAATTGTTGATTTCTTGGTTGAGTTTTGATTTTAAAAGCACTTTTTTATAATTCTAAGACTTTCTAAGAATGGAGGGGTGTCCCTTTATTTATATATTTTTTGAATAGATTTGGATCTTTTGATTAGGATGAAAATTAGTGGATGTGGCTTAGTCCTCCTACCCATAAATGTGGAAGATGGAGTGCAATAAATATGGATAGAGTGTGTAAGAGGGTTAAATGATGAAGGCATGGAGTGTGTAAGACCATGTCATAGATCTTACTTATACAATTTCCTATTTTCATTTAATTCACCTTCTGAAGAACACTTTGACTTTGAAATATGATTTTCAAATTTACAAGTGGGTCCTTTGATGGAATCACAAGTTTGAGATGGAAAATATGTTTTATTTATTGATATAAAATAGTAATTGTTCATTCTATAATTTTCCATTATTGATGAGATTATCTCATTAACAAACATTAATTAACTAATGTGATGTGATGTAATTTTTGTAGGATTTGATGTGATCATAGAATAAAATATTAATTAATTAGTGGGGATAAATAGCGATTGGAAAATATATGTTATATGGATAGAATACTTGATTAGAATATTTAGGATGATGTTAACATGGATTATTAAGATATTTAAAATCAACATGAAGTGTCCAATTTTAGGTGTCTAAACTAATATTGACCTAATTCATCTCAATCAATATAATGCACATCCAACTCACAGATAAGCTACATATTGGTATTTGTCTCTCATCCTTATGAGGTGATCCTTAAAAAATTATGATGATCTTAGGTAATTTATCAGTAGACATGGACCCAATCAACTTCTATAGTCTCTAATTACTAACTATTGTGTTTTATCAAGTAGCATTATAACCAACCATAATTAAGTGTTTGATGTTGTAAAGCACATTTGAATTTAGTGAAAAAACTAGTGGTATTTGGAAATTTTTGAGTAAGCCTTAATATCATTTCTTATTCAAAAAACTTGGTTCATATTTTTATGGATATGACAAAATTATCGATTAAAAATATATTAGAGATAATTTTTTTATCTTTATGTCATTGGATTTTATGTTTTCATGTATGCTGAAAATATATTGCCTGCTCCATGAAAAACCTATAAGGAATCATATATAAGTTATTTTCCACTCATGATATAAAATCTAAAATTATTTGTATCAATGAAATATTTGAAATTAAAAAATCAAAGAATGAATACACCTTGTGATTATGTGAACCAAGGTACCCTTTGAAGTTATTGGTGAATGAGGTGATTAAGTCCCAAGGAGATGCCACTATTAAAAACATGGGTTGATATGTTATATTACTCAACCTTCATTAGATATTAAGAAGTCCTAGAAATTGAAAATCATATAACCCTTAACTATACTACTCAAAATATCATCATATCTATTTTTTTGGAACCTCTTACTAGGTTCATATGTAAAAGTGGAGCCCCATACCAAGCTTTTATGTAAATATGAAAACTATGAATCAATCATTACATACTAGTTTTAGATTCAATGTGATTATGTATTGCCTTTGTGTGCCAGCATATAGATTTTTAAAAGTTCATAAATGAATAATTTCCATGCCCTAAAATTTGATCCATTTGATCTCAATGTGATATAGAATGCCATAATATATATTTCATTCTCCTCAATATCATAATATACTCAATATAATCCCTATAATTTAATAAGTATGCTCAATCTAATCTATATAATATGCCCCATCATATCATATAATCTATCAATTATCTCATATGATCCTATAAAATACCCCACATATACGTCATACATGCATAAATTTATCCCAATTTAACTCAAAATATCTGTCATTTTAATCACATCATCTAAACCAAAATATGAACCAACTATCTATTAAGGCTTGAATATATATAAAAATCCCATTAGTAAGCCCCCTTCTAATGTGAGGGATGAATATTATGAATCACTCATCTCAAAACAAAATATTTTTACATATCATATTTTACACACACACACACACACACACACACACACACACACACACACACACACACACACACACACACACACACACAGATATATATATATATATATATATATATATATATATATATATATATATATATATATATATATATATATATATATATATAAGATTTAAGCATGTAAAGTGATTTAACAATTATTGGAATATTGGAATCTGATTCCTAATTTAGTTAAATGTTTGAGTTGATTAAATCAATAAATAATATTAAAATAAATATAATACTAATTTATATAATTTAGTTGACCTTGTAGCTTTCTAAAAATAGTAATGAAATAGGAGAAATATAACTTAGCGTAAACGGGACTGAGATGGCTAAAATAAAAGCTAGTATTGGTTGTACAAAATTGTGACACTATCACAAATTACGATCTAGATTCATTTGTTGAAAGGATAAGAGGACTAAAAATAGGATACTTTAAGGTCTGTGTTATAGTCTAGGTCCTACCATTTCTATCAAAACTAGTCATGGAGATGTGAGTTTTATGGTTTTTGTCCATTGTCCATATATTAATCCATCTATGAAAGTTTGAGTTTTGACTATCAATAGAGCTCTTTGTAGATATGATTTAATATCTATCCCTATACCTTTAGTATACTTGAATAAAACATGAAAAATAGGGGGAATAGTGTGTGTAAAATGCACTAAATGCATATCCACACCCCTTATGTGGGCATGTTGCCTACATACCAATACACTTAAGATGAATCAAGCCATATGTAGTTCTCTCACTTAATATTTTTTTTGTAATAGTGTTATGTAGATGCAAAAATGCTAAACTAGAAGTTCTTGAGGTGACTAGGGACTAGTGTTAGGGTTTGAATGAGCTTGTACTTGTATTGACTAGATGTATGTAGAGAATAGGGAAAATTACCTTAGTGGTTTTGCTTGTATTCTTGCTTGCTTTTGAAATAATTTCCAACCCCTTCTAAATGAACATTGAATGGGATTTTATAGAGATCTATTGGTCATGGGTTATATGCATTTGTACTAGGTTGACATAATGAGGAAGAGGATTCAAGAGAAAATGGTCACCTAGGTTAAAAATGTGATTGGATAGGAGCACTATAAATGGGACACCTTAGGGTTTAGCACTATAGTCCAACCCCATCACTCCTATCTTATAGGCTTAAGACCTAGGGAGATGGAATAAGCATGGAAAATGGAGCCTAACTAAGCTAGAATGAAGTTCCAAAAGTCTATGGATGACTAAGAATTAGTGAAAAGGTAGATAGAAGGGTCATGAGAGCATACAAGAGGGACTTATGGGTTGGGTGTCACAATCCAGACTCAAGCTACCAATTTTGACATTTTATGTGACTATATTCCCCCTTTATTCTAATGATGTATAAAATCAAAATATTAGGATAAAGGAAAAATAAAAATTGTACCTAAACTAACCTATAAGGGTGAAGCCCATGAAGATGTGTGGTGTTGGGTGTGCATAGAGAGAGTACATTGTGAAGTGTAAATCTACAAGAGAAAACAAAGAGTAGATAAGTTATTAATAGATACATTATATCTAAAATAAGAATGTACAAAGTTGGGTAAGAGAGAGAGGAATAAAAATTAATGAATACACCTCACCAAGTATGTGAGACAACACAAAACCTATTTTGATGTTGTGTGATGTTGGATGGTGTTGAGTAATGTTGGGCACATGTTGTACCAAGAATAATATCATGAACAGAGCTAAGTGCTCAATTTCTTAAGAGTGGATTAATAATACAAAGGTTAGTCCTTTAAATTCATCATCACCCATTAAGTTAAGTTAGGTGATCAGGCATGTGATAGTCCATGTTTGGACTATGTGTTTAATCCCTCTAAGTAGGTAGATCAAGAATACAAAGGCTAGCTAGACCTTTGGCTCAATCATTTCCCCGTGAAGTGAAGCTATAAACCGATACTGGTATGAATGTGTATCTTATGTGATGGCCTTTGAAATCTATGAATGATTTATAATCTTACAATGTGGCATGGATAGTTGAATGTGTATTAGAAACTAAGACAATCTTGGATAACTCTAGAAGGAAAAGATTAGGATTGTATGAAATCCACTCTAAAACTTGTTGTCCCCAAAAATATCACTCAATTTTGGGACAACATTTGAACTATTTTCATCCAATAGACCAAAATCCTCTCTCCCCTTCTCAAAAATTGTTCTGGGCATTCAAATTATCCATTTTTCAAGGTTTTTCAAAGTTATACGGACTCCGTAAGCTCTTTCTATGGACTCTATAGGCTAGGAAATCCATGAAATTAAATCTACAAACTCTATAGGTTAGTTTTTATAGAATTTACAGGAGAGAAACAAGTTCAAAACTTAGACATTTTTTCTATCGTGAAGAAACTATGGAAGCTGCCAAGTGTCATCTACCGAGACACATTATGATTTGCTTCTCAAAGTAGTGGAACTTGCCACGTGTCCCTTGTAAGATAAATGGAGTGCACCAAGTTTAAAAATCTGCATGAATCCAAATGAGTCCCAAGTGTTTCTATATTGTTTCTAAAGCTTATCAGAAGTCACCATGTGTCATCTTTCACGGGACTCTCAAAAGGCATCTAAAGTCTCTATAAGATAAGTGGATGTTACCACGTATCCTTGCCTAATTCATAGTGGAACATGCCACGTGTCCTCACTTATTTCAAAATAGATACTACTACGTGTCACCTATATAGATCAATAGAAAATTGACTAAGGAAAATCCAAAGGAAAAAGTGCCCTTGTGGAGCCAAGATGAGTTCCCTTGCAGAGGGCAGCGAGCAAAAGCAAATAGGGAATTCCTTCAAAAAAGTTCCCATAGAAAAGTTGTTAAGGATCATTTCCTTTAGATAAAAAGTTTGAAGGAATTCCTTTAGACATTTTATCTAAAGGAATTAAAGCCTAAAGGCTGCCTAGAAAACCCTAAAGGGTAGGTACCCTCACAGGGGGCTCTCAATGAAGAAAATGAGCCATCTTTTAAGACCCAAAAGGGAAAGTTTCCTCTAGGAAATATCAAACCTCTAAGAGTAGTGGAAGCTACCATGTGTCCCTTATAAATTCAAGCAGAAGCTTCCAAGTTTTGTCTATTAGGACACAATTACTAGTAAGTTTTAAAGTGGTAGAATGTGCCACATGTCTTGTTAAAACTTAGCAGAAAATACCAAGTGTCAACATCCGTAGCTTCTTCCTTTTATTTTGTAAAGACTCTGGTGGGCCCCGAGTGTGTTTTTAAGGTCAAGTACAATGTGACAAGTGTCATCATCCGCATGAATCCAAATGAGTCCTGAATGTTTCTACATTGTCTCTAGGAGCTCAGTGGAAGCTGCCACGTTTCATCTTATGTAGGACTCTCAAAAGGTATCTAAAAATTAGTATAAGTCACCATGTGTCCTTTATAAATCCCATCAGAAGCTACCAAGTGTCACTTGCTAAGATCCGTAGAAAGTAGCCTCAAGCAAAGAAAGAGGCAGTCATAGATGGTTTTAAAGGAAGGGTCAAAGGTTCAAAGGTTCACGGGTTTAATGGTTCAAAGGAAGCTCTAGACAAAGAGAAATAAAGTGATTGAATTATTGAATCGATGAACCTTGAAACAAAATGGTTCAATGGTTCAAAGGTTCAAAGGTTCAAAGTGGACGGTTCAAAGGAGTGTCCCAAAGCTGAAAGAACAAGTGCCCTTGTGGAGGGTGGTGAACTAAGGGCAGGTACCCTTGTGGAGGGTAGAAAACATTGGTTCAAAGATTAAAGGAAGTGTCAAACAAAGGGATGGTTCAATCAATGAACCAAGAAAGTGACTAAACCAAGGAAATGATTGAACCATTGACATCCCTATGGATGTCAAATTTAAGATAATGAAATATCTATTGATTTTCAAATATGGCATAAATCCTGTGAACAAATTCAATGACCAACTAAAGAGATAGCCTGAGAGCTCATATCACATTGATAAGGATGAAATAAAACAAAGAAAGGGGGAATGATGGAGAAAGATCAGAAATATCCATGCATATGATATGTTTCTAGAAGGTAAAGCAGCCCACCAAGTGGACATTAGAAGAGCGTGAACATTCAATGGCATGGCACATTTTTCTGCATTGAGTAAAGTAAATAGTTGTGTGCACATTAGGAAACACATCAGGTAGCCTATATTAAAGATTGATGCTTGATTCCAAAATAACCCATAGATAGAATTTAAATTGCATTAAATGCATTGAATACATCATAACACATTTTTGTGAAACAAAGCACCCAAGTCTTTCTTGGAGCACTATATATTGGACTCTCTCTTATTATTTTAGGGATCTCTCTCTATTATCAGAAACAAAACTCTACCCAAATTGAAAGGCATTACTGAGACTTTGAGCTCAGATTGTTGATCACATTTTGTTATTTGATTAAGAAAACAAATGACTTTTCAGACTTTGTGTTGGAATAGCTTGGTTGTTGGGAAAATTATTCTTATGTCTATTTCCTTAATAAATTTTTTGTCTATTTAATTGAATAAGAAAAATTAGTGAAAATAATTAGAAAGGTGTCCTGAAGCCAACTGTGGAGAGACTTTGTGCCCCCATAATTGCCTTTAATGTGTTTTCTTTCTATTCCTATGTAAAGGATCTTGGGATGACTTTATGCCCTCATTATCCTTAGTATTTTATTTCTATGTAAAGGACCTTGGGATAACTTTGTGCCCTCATTGTCATTAATATTTCACTCTTTGACAGTTGAGGTGGAGACTTTGTGCTACATTTCATCCTGTTGTGTTACTGCACCTTATTACAGTTACTTATCACCACCCAAAAGGTTCCTTTTGTCAATTAAATATCACCTCTAAAAGAAGAGGAGTGATTTTTGTCATTTCATCAGGATTTCTCCTTTGATTTGTGAACATCATCTCTAGAAAAAGAGAGATGGATGGTTTATCCTATGCCTGAGTGTTATTTTATACTTATATATATATATATATATATATATATATATATATATATATATATATATATATATATATATATATATATATATATATATATATATATATATATAGCTCATGCATATGTACAGGGAACCTCCCCTTGATGAGAGAAGAGATTTGTCCCCTTTTGATGTAGTAAACCTACACATCTGGATAACCAATTTCCCTATGTTGTGGTTGAAGAGACCTATTTTTCTCATCAATTAGCTAATTGACAAAATATTCACCCAATAGTTTTTGGTGACTCTATTGGGGATTTACGTGCAATCTGAAGCCTCAAGTTTCAGATTGAAGTAGTCCCTACCCTTATCCATTGTAGACTCTGATGAATCCTTTCTGTGTCTTACCCATTATCATTATATCCTTACCATATCCCTTCACCTCCATGATAACTAGGATAGAATGCACAGTTTGAAGCCTTAAGCTTTAAGCTAAAGTAGTGCCAGTTCTTTTCCATCTTTATTTTTACCTCTTACAGATCCATGATATACGTGAAGCCAAAGGGATAAAGGTATTTTTTACCCTATATTTGAGCTGGTATAGCAAAGTAATTTTGATCCATTTCCTTCACCATCTCACCTCCAACGAACCAAGAGCTTTCCTCCTACTAAAGTCAAGTCTCCATTACCAGGCAAAGCCTCCATTTTCACTATTAATAAAGCTTTGTCAATACTTACCCCTCTAAGATTTGTTATCCCACCTTTCCATAGTCATATAATGGTAGTTCAAGTTCCTTGGGGTAACTCTTTTGGCCCACTCAATTTAAATCCACCTTTACATGAGCTACCACGCAGTTTAAGAAAAAGCTTCCCCAAGTTCTATGGTGATGGGAAGGTTCATCTTGATAAACATATTATAGCCTTTAACATAGCCTATGGTGTAATAGGTGTGGAGTATGAGGATGTAGTAGTCAAGATTTTCATAGAAACACTACAAGGCACTACTATATAATAGTTATATCATCTACAGGCCTAGACTGTGACTAATTGGAACACTCTCAAAGCCAAATTTGAAGCCAGATTCAAGCTTGCAGAAGATGCACATGCCCTACTGGCTCAACTCACACAAATGAATAAGGAGGCTCATGAACCAATCAGGGATTTCATAGCCAAGTTCAATAAGCTGAGGCATAGGATTCCTGATATTGCTCAGCCAAAAATTGAAAACCTTAAATGTTTCTTCATCAACTCGCAGCTGCCTAAAGTGAGTTTTTTGCTGAGACATGCTAGCCAAATAGACCTTGCTACAGCTCAAGATTTGGCCACTGAGGTGGAAGATGACCTTATCTTGGTAGGAAAGATAAGGAGAGATCCTAATAGAAGTAAATCCTCTTCATCTTCTAAATATCCATCTATAGATACCAGTAATCCAATGGTACAAAAGCTGACAAATGAGTTACTAGCTCTCAAAAAGCAAATGGTGTAAGGGATATCTTTAGCTCCTTCATACAGAGATATACCAAGAAGGACATTCCCCAATTAGTCATACCAAGGCAATACTACCAGGAACCTAGGAAAGTCAAATCATCTTCCTCCCCCATAAGGAAAACTTGCCATTAAAGCACCCCAACCAATTCAACAGTTGGATACCTTGAAATAGAATCTAATTTATCTTTCCAACTTGAATTGAACCAAGAAAATGATGTTGATCTCCTTGCAAAAGATCAAGAAGATTCAGCTGGTGACTCCAACATTGGTTTCCTAAATTACCAAGATGAACCCAGAGGTAAAGGTGAAGCAGTTGATGGATCATATGCTGTGTTCACCCAGTCCAAGAATCAGTCAGCCCAACCAGCTGATAAGAAGAAAGTAGAGGAGTGACCCCAACTAGCAATTTCAATTGCTAAGTGGGTAACCACTCTACCTTTCTAGCCAAAGGACCCAGTGATTACAGGAAAGGTAAATACATCAAACATCTCTATACCTTCTACTTCAACTTTGTAGATTAGTCCTACCCCTCCTAAAAACCAAAAAGATGAACTCCTTTCCTCTGTCCCTAGTCCTTTTCAGTCATTTGACATAATCGACCATGTCAAGAAGACCAAAATTCAAATGTCTAAATTTGAATTCTAGCAATCTAATCTCAAGCAGTTAGATAGGTTAATTCAGTGTGTGAAGAATAAAACCATCCCTACAGGATAAGAGATTAGAAAGGTAACTCATGATCCCCCAAGGAACATGTCCATCCCAAACAATCTTGTCATTACTCCTCCTGTTGCCACTAGGAAAATAGAGCCTTTTTATGTTTCCCTATTGAGAAATGGTCACAAAATGAGAAATTGCATCATAGACTTAGGTGCATCTGACAACGTCATGCCAGCCAAAATGGCAAAATCTCTTAGACTCATGCTGATCAAAACCTTTGATAGATATTTCTCCATGGAGAACAAATAAGTACCTCTACTGGGACAAATCAAAGACACCCAATTTGCATTTACAATATTCTCAGGCAAAAGAATCAGGATGACAGTCCTAATGGCTGATGTCCCAGCCTCATACAGCATTCTTCTAGGACAAAATATTTGTAAGGATGTTGGTGGTGAGTTAAGCATGGACCTATTTGAAGCAAGGATCCCTGTCAAAGGCATCATGCAGAGGCTACTTCTTGAAAAGGAATCAAAATATGTTGTCACTCAGACATCAGCCCCTGAGGCTCAAATTTTGTTTGAATCTTTAGACATGAGTAATTATTTCTTGACCACAGAGGATACTCATGTTTTAGCTGATGAAAATTTTGAAAATGATAGTCTAAAAATTGGTTTAGATGAAATAGTAGAAGATGTGAGAGAACACAATACAAACATAGAAGAATTTCCCCTTCTAAGCAAGGAGAAATCTAAGGAAATATTAGTTTTTGATGATGTTTGGATCTTAGAATTTGATGGCAACAATTCTTCTACCAGCTCAGGATTTGGGATTGTGTTGATATCTCCTCAAGGAGATATTTTTCCTTATTCTTACAAGTTGAAATTTAACAACACCAACAACACAACTAAGTATTAATCTCTATTGCTTGGATTGAAGGTTGCTCAAGATAAAGGTATTAAACTCTTTCATGCCAAAGGAGATGTTGAACTGGTGGTTTGCCAGATAAGGAACCTGTATCAAACCAAAAATTAGAGATTATGCCACTACTACAATCTAGTCTAGGACCAACTTGAAAGCTTTGATGCTTTCAACATCTCTACAATACCCAGGGAATTCAATGACCAAGCTGATATACTAGCTATTTTAGCAACTCTCCTAATTCCTCACCTAAACTTCAAAGGAAACAGGCACACTATCAAATTGATCTTTAAACCAAGTGTGCTCGATAATGTCAATCATTGGCAAGTGTTCAATGGTGACAACCAGATCATCACTTTTCTTAAACAACAAGACACCTTCAAACATCTTCACTTCGAAGGCAGTAAACTCTAGAAACTCAAATCAGCTACTGAAATGAATTTAGACATAGGTGAAGAATTCATACAATTAAAAGGCAATAAGATTCCCAAAGGACTAGTTTCTCTTGAGAAATTGTTTGGCAAGCACAACAGGTTCATTAAACAGCAACAAATGGATTCAAGCTCCCCCCAAAGGTTTGATCAGATAAATTTGGGTACCAAAGAAAATCTCAAGATGGTGAACATTGGGAAGTGTTGTACTCTAGAGGAGAAACTCAAATTTATTTACCTGCTTCACCATTACATAGATGTTTTGGCATATTCTTATGATGATCTAAAGTCACTTAGGCCTAAGGAAATTCACCATGAAATTCTTCTCAAGGATGATTTGGTGCCTTATAAGTAGAAATCCTGGTAGTATAATCCAAAGATATCAGGTACTATTCTATCTAAGATACAAAAAATGTTGAATGTTAGGATAATTTTCCCAATCCATCATTCCACATGGATTGCCAACATAGACCCTGTGAGGAAGAAGAATGGTGAAATTTGCATCTGTGTGGATTTCAAGAATCTGAATCAGTCATATTTAAAGGATAACTATCCTTTGCCCATCATGGATCAAGTGCTCTAGACAGTGACCAGCTCATAGATGTTATCAATGCTAGATGGCTTCTTAGAATACAATCAAGGTGAAGTTAGTGAAGCAGACCAGTACAAGACAGCCTTCACCACACCTTAGGGCACATTTGTATATAGAAAGATGCCTTTTGGCTTGATAAATCTTGGTGCCACCTTTTAGAGAGCAATGGACCTTACTTTCAAGGATGAGATGGGTAAGTTAATTATAGTTTATCTTGATGACTTGACCATCTTTTCTAAGCATTACTTGAATCGTATATGCCACTTACAACAAGTGTTGGAGCGTTACCGCTAGAATGGCATTTTCTTAAACCCCAAGAAGTTAGTTTTTGGAGTAACAGAGGGGAAACTTCTCAGACACATTGTGTCCAAAGGAGGCATAAAAATTGACTCAGACAGAGTCAAGTCTATCCAAGAGCTTACCTTGCCTACAAGTAAGACTATTGTTCACTCTTTCTTTGAAAAGGTGAAATTTTTATGAAGATTCATCTCCGAGTTTGCTGAGAAGACTCAACACATTATGAACATGATGAAGGGAAAGGCCACCTTCAGCTAGACTAAAGAAGGTAAGTCAGTATTTGATGATATTAAGACTACCATTTCCCACACCCCAATTCTAGTTTGTCTAGACTAAAACAAAGAATTCATCATATACAGTTATGCTTCTAAACACATGATTTCAGCAATTCTGGTTCAAAAAAATGAAGAAGGTATATAATCTCCTATTTCTTTCATGAGATACCCTCTCAAAGCTCATGAGCTGAAATACTCGAATATGGAGAAGCATGCTTATGCAGTAGTGAAGGCAGTCAAGCATTTTTGCTTCTACATCTTGAATTCTCACACTACTACCTTGTTTCTTGATACCACGGTCAAATCCATACTAACTCAGTAGGAGTTTGGGATGAAAAGAGGTAATTGGATTGCAAATATCTAAGAATTTGATCTAGTCATCAAGCCAACAAAGCTGGTATAGGGAAAAGGCCTATGCCAATTAATTTTTGATAATAAACTAGAAGAAATAGAGCATGAAGAAGAAGAGGTGTAAGACACACCGATAGTCCTATTTGTCTCCACCATGAATGAGTGGTATTTAGGTATTGCTCATTTCCTTACTTATGGTGAGTGTCTTACTCACCTATCTTACAAAGAAAGGAGGACTATCAAGTTAAAAGCTACCAATTTTGTCCTTTGGGACAACGGCCTGTACAAGAGGAGCCTTGATGGAGTGTTCCTTCATTGTGTGGACAAGGAGCAGCAAATCTAACTTTTGAAATCCTTCCACAATCTAGCCTATGGAGAACATTTTTCTACTCCTGTGGCTTCCCATAAAATTCTATGAGCTAGGTATTACTGGCCAACTCTTTTCCAAGATGCATATAAGTGGGTAAAAAAATGTGAACTATGCCATTAGTTTTTTGGGAGACCCAAGTTAGTTGCCCTGCCTCTCAAGCCAGTGGTCATAGAGGAACCATTCCAGCAATGGGGAATTTATTTTATTAGATCTATAAACCCATCTTCAAGTGATGAACATGATTATATCCTTACAGTAACTGACTACTTCACCAAGTCGGTGGAAGCTATCCCAACCAAGCATGCTACTTCAGAAGTAGTGTGTAACTTCCTCAAGGAGAATATCATTTCTAGGTTTGGGGTCCCAACCAAGATTGTCATAGATAAAGTAGCTTGTTTCACTTCCCAGGAGATTACTCAGTTCTATTTTTATTATGGGATCACCCTCTCTTACTCTTTTGATTACTTTCCATAAGGGAATGGACAAGTTGAATCAAGTAACAAGAACTTGATGACTATCATCAAGAAGCTGGTGGATGACAACCAAAGGACATGGCATAAAACATTGGTTGATGCTTTGTGGGTAGATATAATTACACCAAAAAGGGTAATTGGTATGTCTCTTTTCCAACTTATTTATGGTATCAATGTTGAGATACCAATCACCTTGGAATTTATAGCATTAAAATTGGCTAAGTCAATTGAAGATTAGACATATGAAAGCCCTCTTGATAAAAGGATCATGTGCTTGACTAAGTTGGATGAGAAAAGAACTATAGTGGTGGACTAAATTTCTACCCATCAAAGTCTGGTGAAGAAGATCTTTGACCAGAAAGCAAAAAACCATGATTTCCAAGTTGGTGATCAAGTCCTATTGTGGGACAAGAAAAGAGAACCAAAGGGGATACATGGGAAGTTTGATTCTCTTTAGATAGGCCCATTTATTATCCATCATCTCAATGGTGAGAATAGCTTCCTATTGAAATATCAAGATGGCATGCTCTTCTCTCTGCCTTACAATGGGCAGCATTTGAAGCACTTTAATCTGTGAAGTATCAGATAAGATCAACTTGTACATATGTATATTTATATAGTCTTTAGTTCTATTTTTATGCTTTCATTTTTGTTTTTGGAGCCTTTCTTTTGGGTTAGCATGACTCCATAGCCCAATGGCACACTTCAAGGCACTAGAGTTTTTGGTTTCTACTCCCCTCAGTTGTTCCAAGTTTTTAACTAAAGGAAGTTCCCCAACTGGAGCTAGCTATTGTCCCCCAAAAATATCACTCATTTTTGGGACAACATTTGAACTATTTTGGTCCAACAGACCAAAATCCTCTCTCCCCTTCTCAAAAAAAATTTTGGGCATTCAAATTATCCATTTTTCAAGCTTTTTCAATGTTCTACAAACTCCACAAGCTCTTTATATGGACTCTATAGGCTGGGAAATCCACAAATTTGAATCTATTAACTCTACAAGTTAGTTACTATGGACTCTACAGGAGAGAAATAGGTTTAACACTTAGTTCTTATCTATCGAGACACATTATGATTTTCTTCTCAAAGTAGCAGAACTTGCCACGTGTCCCTTATAAGATAAACGGAGCACACCAAGTGTCAAAATCTGCATGAATCCAAATGAGTCCCAAGTGTTTCTATAGTGTTTCTAAAGCTTAGCAAAAGTTTCCACGTGTCATCTTTTGTAGGACTCTCAAAAGGCATCCAAAGTCTCTATAAGATAAGCAGATGCTACCATGTATCCTCGCCTATTTCACAATGGAACATGCCACATGTCCTCACCTATTTCATAGTGGATGCTACCACATGTCACTTATTGAGATCAGTGTAAAATTGACTAAGGGAAAGCCAAAGGAAAAAGTCCCCTTGCAGAGGGAAATGAAACAAGTCGAGTGCCCTTGCAGAGGGTAGTGAGCAAAAGTGAATAGGGAATTCCTTTAGGAAAGTTCCCATGACAAAGTTGTTAAGAATCATTTCCTTTGGACAAAAAGTCTGAAAGAATTCCTTCAAACATTTTATCTGAAGGAATTAAAGACTGAAGGCCACCTAGAAAATCCTAAAGGGTAGGTACTCTCACAAGGGGCTCTCATCAAAGAAAATGAACCATCTTTCAAGACCCTAAAGGTAAGTTTCCTCCAGGAAATATCAAACCTCTAAGAGCAATGGAAGCTACCACGTGTCCCTTATAAAGTTAAGTAGAAGCTACCAAGTGTCATCTATCAGGACACAGTTACTAGTAAGTTCCAAAGTAGTAGAATGCACCACATGTCCTATTATAACTCAGTGGAAGCTACCAAGTGTTAACATTTGTAGCTTCTTCCTTTTGTTTCATAAAGAATCTAGTGGGCCTCAGGTGAGTTGTTAAGGTCAAGTAGAATGTGATAAGTGTCATCATCTACATGAATCCAAATGAGTCCCAAATTTTTCTATAGTGTCTCTAAGAGCTCGGTGGAAGCCACCACATGTCATCTTTCATAGGACTCTCAAAAGGTATCTAAAAATCAATGAAAGTCACCACGTGTCCTTTGTAAAGCCTAGCAGAAGCTACCAAGTGTCACTTGCTGAAATCAATAGAAAGCAACCTCAAGCAAAGAAAGAGGTAGCAATAGATGGTTTCAAAAGAAGATTCAAAGGTTCAAAGGTTCATGGGTTTAATGGTTTAAAGGAAGCTCCAGACAAAGAGCAATAAATCGATTGCACTATTGGACCTTAAACACAAATGGTTCAATAGTTCAAAGGTTCAAAGGTTTAATGTGGATGGTTCAAAGGAGTGTCCCAAAGCTAAAAGAACAAGTGCCCTTGTGGAAGGTAGTGAACTAATGGTATGTACCCTTTCGGAGGGAAAAAAACATTGTTTCAAATATTAAAGGAAGCACTAGACAAAGGGATGGTTCAATCAATGAACCAGGGAAGTGATTGAACCATTGACATCCTTGTAGATGTCAAATTTAAGATAATTAAATATCTGTTAATTTTCAAATATGGCACAAATATTGTGAACAAATTTAGTTACCAACTAAAGAGATAGCCTTAAAGCTCAAATCACATAGATCAGGATGAAATATAGCAAGGAAAGGGGGAACAATGGAGAAAGATCAGAAATATCCATGCATATGATATGTTTCTAGAAGGTAAAGCAGCCCACCAGGTGGATATCAGAAGAGTGTGAACATTCAATGGTGTGGCCCATTTTTCTACATCGAGTAAAGTAAATAGATATGCACACATTAGGAAACACATCAAGTAGCCTATACTAAAGACCAATGCTCAATTTTAGCATAGCCCATGGATAGAATTTTAAATGCATTAAAGGCATTGAATACATCGTAACACATTTTTGTAAAACAAAGCACCCAAGTCTTTCTTGGAGCACTATATATTAGACTCTCTCTTATTGTTTTATGGATCTCTCTCTCTCTATTATCAAAAAAACTCTTCCCAAATTGAAAGGCATTACTGAGACTT
Organism: Torreya grandis; assembly: GCA_037957365.1. NCBI lineage: Eukaryota > Viridiplantae > Streptophyta > Pinopsida > Cupressales > Taxaceae > Torreya > Torreya grandis. The sequence continues at coordinate 180,440 of JARHVA010004321.1, read as the reverse complement.
TGAGCTCAGATTGTTGATCACATTTCGTTATTTGAATAAGAAAACAAATGACTTTTCAAACTTTGTGTTGGAATAGCTTGGTTGTTGGGGAAATTGTTCTTATGTTTTTTTCCTTAATACATTTTTTTCCATTTAATTAAATAACCATAATTAGTGAAAATAATCAGAAAGGTGTCCTAAAGCCAATTGTGGAGAGACTTTGTGGCCCCATAATTGCCTTTAGTGTGTTCTCTTTCTATTCCTGTGTAAAGGATGTTGGGACAACTTTGTGCCCTCATTATCCTTAGTATTATGTTTCTATGTAAAGGATCTTGGGATGACTTTATGCCCTCATTGTCCTTTGTATTTCACTATTTGATAGTTGAGGTGGAGACTTTGTGCTACATTTCTTCTTGCTATGTTACTACGCCCTGTTACAGTTACTTGTCACCACCCAAAAGGTTCCTTTTGTCTATTGAACAACACTTTTGAAAGAAGAGGAGTGCTTTCTATCAATTCATCAAGATTTCTTATTTGATTTATGAACATCATCTCTGAAAAAAGAGAGATGGATGGTTTATCCTATCCCTAAGTGTTATTTTCTACTTATATATATAATATATAGCTCCTGAATATTTACAGGGAACCTCCCCTTGATGAGAGGAGAGATTTATCCCCTTTTGATGTAGTAAACCTACAGCTCTGGCTGACCAATTTCCCTATGTTGTGGTTGAAGAGACCTATTTTACTCATCAGTTAGCTGATTGAAAAAATATTCACCCAACAAAATTAGAAACTAGGCTTATGTGGAAGCCACTCAAGAATGTGAAGGTTAGGCTTGTATGAAAGCCACTCTAAAAGGATGCCAACCACATACAAATGGAATAATGCATTTAACTACTAAGAATACCTAGATAATATACTGAACTCAAAAATAAAAGAAGTCAAATGTGTCAGGTGCATTACCCCTAATCACTACTGTTTGTAACATGGATTTTGATTTGGAAGTTATACCAACTACCTAATCTGAAACTATAAGTGAAAACCATCATGTAGTGCATGATGCCCCCTATATTCATATACTCTAAGAAAAAATTTACTAAAACTATTGAATCTAAACTGATATGTAAGTGAAAAAACTATAGCAAATCTGACCTTTTTACTTATTTGCATATATTCTAGGTTTTTTGTTGTTTGGATAGAAGTGCTAAAAATAGGACACCCTACTATGTGGTATTCTTATCCATGTTCAATGATATTATCCTTTACTGGATTTGATGACTATTCTACAATTATCACTATTTTTCTAGTCTATTCTACCTAGTTTGGGTTCTAAATACTATTTTAATTATTCTAAAACTAATTTTTTAACTGATAGGAGCTCTGATCTATATGATAAAACCCCTATTTTATGGCCCCTTTTATGAGGGTAGGTTTGAAGACCCTATAATGACTGCCTTTAGAAGAAAGAGCCTTACAAGTGTGGTATGCTATGAATACATGATATAATAATGATAATTGAAAAATATGTCTCAAAATATAGCATAGTTTGTATTGGATATTGTTAGATTAATAGGGGTATGCCTAGATAGATATAACAATGTAATAACATTTATAATGTGTGGGATGAAACTAGAAATGTTAGTTATTAGTTTTTAGTTGTTAATTATTAGTTGTTATTTTTTATTTATTATTTGTTAGTTGTTAGTTGTCAAGGAGGGATGGAGCATGATGTCCATCATGGCATCCAAAAAATTAAGATAATGTATGATGTGGATCATGGCATTGCAAATAGTTGAGAAGTATTCAAATAAAAAGAAAACAAGGCAAGAAGTAAGAAGCATACAAGAGTGGCCAAGGGGCCAAACAAACAAGGGACATGGGCACATGTCACTAAAAATAGAAAATAATAATACAAGGCATGTTCAATGCCACATATATATACAATTGGAAACAAGCAAGGTTGGCTTGAAGGCCACAATCACAAAAAAGAGTACATGCAAATGACATTGTAAAATGTCCTAAGGCACATACAAGAGACAAAATAAGAATTCATAAATGCAATCATATCTAGTTTTGCAAAGCAAAATAGGAAAGAATGTAAATACTAGAAATACAATCTCATTTAACTAATCAAAGAAAGAAGTGAAATTATGAAAGATATGTAGTACAAAACTAGGTATTTACTAATAAATACACAAGTGTTATATACTAGTGAGTGTTAATAGCGTAATCTGTGTAAGCTAGTAAGTAATGTACATCGACATAATAACTAGATTATGTGGTATAGGAATGACCTAACCTGGATGGTGTAGTCATGTAGAATATGCCCCCGATGGGAAGATATATCAATATAAGTCTCAAATGTATAAGTAGGATGCCCCCTCAATGGGCAAAGTGAAGCAATCATAAATCTAGATGTCACTTCACACACTCAAATAAGATCAAGTAAATCATGGTAATGTAGATATATCAAAAAACAATAACATATAACAACAAATGTAGGTCTAGCATGGTAGTGAAAATGTAAATCATGGATAATGAATACAATTGACATGTTTATATGTTTTTGAATTATTTGAATGTTTTTGGATTTTGAAATTTTATATTGTTTTTAATATCTTGAAATATTTGAATGCTTTTGGATTTTGAAATTTTGAATGTTTTTGTATTTTTTATAAAGTTTATTTACAATCAATCATGAGGAGACTATGTACAAGAAATCAAAAAGAAACTATGTACACGTAATACTGATAAGAAATGATACTAACCAATGAGTCTCATGGGAAACTCCCTATCATGGTGTCCTATATCAAGGAGAGGAATCATGCTTGATTATGAAGCACAATGGAAGGGCTGAGACTATGGTTCTAAAAACTATATATGTTGTAAATGCTATGAAATCTCTATAGTGAAAACCAATTGTGGGTTCCCCTTATAACTCTGAGAAGTGGATACAACTATAGGGCTCTTAAGGACCCTAGGTGTGAAATTTATACCTGGAAGCTATCTATAATTCTAAAACTATTGTTTCTCTAAAATAGACATTTGTGAAAGTGTATGAACTCTATGTACTAGTGATAGAGGATTCAACTGTGTCTAAATGTGAACTAGAGGAAGAACTAAAATTGGTGATAGAACTAAAATTGGTGACTAAAAAATTATATATGGCTCTGAAGTGGGGAGTGGTAACTCATATAGAACTCTACCCACTATAACAACCTGATTAGCATGAATGAATTTCTTGCATCTATGAACTATAAAAGGTACTACTCAATTATTTTTAATTCATGGTTGAATAAGTAACATATCAAAAACTCTAGCACTGGGAATAATAGTAAATTGTGTGGCCACATGTGTTGGACCAACCTATAGTGGAAGTACAATCTCACCCAATAAACTCTATGTGTGCCTACTTAATCTACTAATAATTATGTTCATCAAGGTAATATCTTGCTTTGAATATCCCAAATGTTGCAATAATGTCATAGTGTACATGTTTACACTGGATCCATTATCTATGAGAACACTATGAATGGTATGACTATGAGTATAAGTTATGATAAAGAGTGCATGATAATTTTAATCATCCTCAACTATCTCCTACTTTGATAAGGAGATAGAAGGTCTAGCTAGAACTATGGAATTATACACACTAATCATGTTTCTCAAAGAATGTGTCTGAACTGAAAGTTCCTTATATGTATCTAGTGGAGGATGTGTATGATATGCATGGTGAACACTTGATCTACCCCATGTATATTTTTTAGAATGTTATGGGAAAGGATCTAAAAATATTTTCAAAGATTTATCCTATGTTTGATTTGACTAAGGAGGCTCAACTAAAGTACCAAGATCAATAATGTTACCATCTATCAAGTCCTATATTTTATGTTTCAAACCAATGCGTTGTGTGGCCTAATGCCCTATAAAAATAGTAAAATGCATTCTGATCATATCCCCATAGAAGAGGATTTGTTGGATCAACTTCTTGAATAGGAAGGAGAGATATGATATTACATTCTAATAACTAATGTAAAACTTTGGATGAAAATACTGGTAGATTGGAAAAATGTTTGTTGAAGAGGTGTTGAGAAAACCACTCGCTAAGGAGGATCTGAAGCTACATTAAATATAGGTTAATTTTGACTCTTGCTATCACTGACCTTGACTTTGTATGGGACTTTGTCGCTACTCTTATTTGATGATTTTGATATACATGTGTACTTGAGTTTTCCCATTTAAATTAATTTGACTTCCTTTTCCTTTAGTGTGTGACAAAACTTAGTGAAGGAAGAGAACCTTTTGAACATTATTGATTCATGTAATGTTGGTATAATACTTTTTTTGAAGAGATCGTTTAACTCTTGATCAATCATGGGGCTAGTCATCTTAGCCAAGATAGGTTATATGATAGAACATAATATGTGAGATTCTTATTTGACCTTTGTTTTTGTTGTTCAACTTGGGCATAGGAAAAATTTTCACCAATGTTAATGCTGAAATGAGATATAAATGTCTGTTATAGGATTGAATGCATTGACTGATTGATTTGATAGACTATATAACCATTATAAAGCATAATCTTTTAGACTCTATGGAAATAGCTTGGTTAGTAACCAGTCATTTGGTACATATTCCAAGCATGTTGTATGAAAATCTCTCAAGTGTGTCTCTTTATCACCGTTGCCATCATATAGAGTGTACTTGGGTTGAAAAAAACTTGGTGGCAAAGGTGTAGAATAAATATGACGTGCCAATGGTATATAAATTAGAGCAAAAGAATCCAAATATTGTGTTGGTTTAGAATCTCCTTGCTAAAGATGTAGCACCTTGGATTGAAGAGGTTTTATATCTTGCACAAGGGATACCACATTAGGAGACAAAGATGTACAAGTTGTAGCTAGTGGCATAGAGGAAGCTTGGGCTACTATAGGGGGTTGTTGAGACATAGGTGGCCCCATAGTGTCATGTGAAATTGGTTGCTCTATGTTTTGAGAGGATTGACCATTGTTTATTTTTTATTGCTCTTATTATAGTATTTTAAGCATATCATCTTGTATGTCAAGGTGTTTAGTTAAGATTTCTTGAAGTTCTCTTTTATCATTTTTATCAAATTGATGTATTGTACCATTGTTAAAGTAGGAAAATAAATTGAAAATTGATTGAATTTTATGTAATACTTTGTAATAAGTAAAGTGATATGGAAGGAAAGTACTAAATATACAAAATGTAAATTCCTTAAAATAACAAACTATAAAATGCATAAAAAGGATACGAAGCTTCATAAGCATGTAAGGTGATACCTCAATAGCAATGGGACTTAGTATATGCGACTAGGGTTTTAAAAAATGATTTTTTTAATAAAATCATTAAGAAATTTTAAAATTTAATGTGAATTTATGATTTAAATATGCAGGTAAAAACTTAGAAAAATATTGGAAATTTTTTTATTTAAATGGACCTCGTATGTGTAACTAGGGTTTAGAAGAAATTTTTTTTTTAAAAAAATTACTATAGAATTTTAAAATTTAAATTGAATTTTTTATTTAAATATGCAAGTAAAAAATTGGAAAATTCTTGATTTAAAGGGACCTAGCATATGCAACTAGGGTTTGGAAGAAAATATTTTTTTTAAATTACTATGGAATTTTAAAATTTAAATTGAATTTTTGATTTAAATATGCAAGTAAAAAATCAAAAACATATTGGAAAATTGTGATTTAAAGGGACCTAGTATGTGCAACTACAATTTGGAAGAAAAATAATTTATTATAATTACTATGGAATTTAAAATTTTAAATTGAATTTCTTATTTAAATAAGTAAGTAAAAAATTAAAAAAATATTCTAAAAAATTAACAAGGAATTTACCTTAGGGTTTTTAGGGTTTTTATGTGAAAATGAAGTAAGACAAGTTTACCGAATGATTTAACAATTTTGGGAATGTTGGAGTCTTATTCCTAATTTAGTTAAAGGTATGAGATGATTAAATTAGTAAATAATATTGTAATAAATAGAGTACTAATTTGTATAATTTATTTGACCTTCAAGATTTCTAAAAATAGTAATGAAATAAGAGAAATATAACTTAGCTTAAATAGGACTGAAATGGATAAAATATAAGTTGGTGTTCGCTGTGCAAAATTGAAACACTATCACAAATCAAGATCTATCTTTCATTCAATGAAAGGATAGGACTATTGAAAACATGACACTTTAGGGTCTAGTGTTATAGTCTAGGTCCTACTGCTATTGACTAAACTAATCATAAATATCTAAGTTTTCTTGGTTTTGTTTGTTGTCCCTATATTAGTCCACCTATGAAATTTCAAATCTTGAATATCAATGGATCTCCTTGTATATCTTATTTAATATCCAACCATAGACCTTCAGTATGCTTGAATGAAACTTAAGAAAGAGGGGGGGTTAGTGTGTGTAAGATGCAATGAACATGTATCCACACCCCTTATGTGGGCATGTTGCCTACATACCAATACTCTAAAGAGGGATAAAGCCATATGTAGTTTTCCCACTTGATGTTCTTTATAAAATAGTGTTATGTGGATGCAAAAATGCTAAATTGGGTGTGTTTGAGGTGACTAAGGACTAGTGTGAGGGTTTGAATGAGCTTATGGTTATATTATCAAGTTGTATGCAAATAATAAGGAAATTTACCTTAGTGGTTTTACTTGTATTCTTGCTTGATTTTGAAATAATTGTCAACCCCTTTTAAATAAAATTTTAAAGGGCTATTATAGAGATCTATTGGTCATGGGTTAAATGCAATCGTTCTAGGCCAACACAATGAGGAAGAGGAATTGGGATAAAATGATCACCTGGGCTTAAAATGTGATTGGATAAGAGTGTTAAAAATGGGACACCCTAGGATCTAGTGCTATAGTCCAACCCCAATGCTCCTATCCTATAGGCTCAGGTCTTGGGGGGATGGAATAAGCATGCAAAATGGAGCCTAGTTGAGCTGGAATGAGGTTTTAAAAGTCTATGAATGACTAGGAATCAGGGAAAAGTAGATAGAAGGGTCATGGGAGCATGAAAGAGGGACCTATGGGTTGGGTGTCATAAGCCACACTGAAGCTACCAATTTTGATATTTTTTATGACTACATAAAGCATGTTTGATATAAAAATTAGATTATGTCATCATTTATATATTTGATAATTCACACACATATGAAACATGTAACCCAAAGCATACAAGTGCCATGTCAATTAGATATAATATTTAGGCACCCATTAATAATCTTCATTGTAATAAGCACTCACTATTAAGCCACACAAAATACGCATGATAATAATCATATCATCACATAGAATAGAAGAATGTGCGATATGAATCATGACACCATAAACTTAGAAATCATCATAGACACATACGCATATGTACATAATGTCATCATCATGATGCACACAAACAATCAAGACATAAATTTACTTATACCGAACATGAGTATAAATTTTAATTGACTCTATATCAACATATACAAATGACCATAAATATACTATTGTTTCCTTCATACAAAATACACATGACATACACACAATTAATACACTCATGGAAGCACACAATATAACACTCAATGTAATTGTCATTAATGGTCACATAATGAACATGGAATGTCATGAAAAACAAGTATCACACTATGTAATACACATTAAATTACCACACCATGTAAAAATCATAGAAAAAACATATAATAGACACAACATAACATGCCTAAAAAAATAAAGGCTAGTCTAAAAAATCAATCTATGTCATCATTAAATATAGCACAACATAATATCCATAAAATATATCACCATAAATAGTATAATTAAGAGAAATTCATGTATGTTTAGTATAATTAGCTCAATATTATTAATTCAATTATCATAATAAGATATAACATAGAAAGATATACAAATATTGTTATAGTATAGTCATGGAGCTAGTGTAGAAAGGTAGCCCTTATGTGTAATGAATGTCCTACATTTTTTTGTCCATACATCATTTGTAACTTGTATTTCCTAAAATGAACTCAAATATAACTTTAAAATAAGGCATGTTGAAAATTAATATGTAATCCACCATACTATTGATAAAATAACATTAATCGATCATGTAAACTAGAAAATCATGTCATCCATAGACCACGATTTTTTCTTTTTGAATATTTTAAAATTTTTGTGTTTTTTTGTATTTTTCATATTTTGAATCATGATCAAAATAACATATGATTTCATTAAAATTAGTAAAATTGAATAATATGGAATCATCGAACCATTTTACATGGATATAATAATTCTACATTAAATTTATCTCCACTTATAATTGAATCTTGTTGATGTACATACGGTGCTAAAATAAACACTTGCACATGCACTATTAGATTATTTTGTTAATCCTATTTAAGATGATGCATGTAGTTATACTTGGATGATGATAATAGGTTCAGATTATTTATTAATTTGAGGCTCCTAAATTATAAAAATAATTTGATATATTTCTTCTTCATTGTCATTGTACATACATATACCACTAGTATACAAATCTGCATCATCATCATAATCATTATAGTCATTTCCTTAATCTTCATAAGCATGATAATAAATAATATATGCACCATAATTAGTCACATAATAAATAGTATATACCCACATATTTATCCACTCATTGGTATAAGCATAAGGTATTTCCAAACTAGAGTTTGGAATTGATTTATTGTATTTTTATTTTCTTTTGAAGCCATTCTTCATCATGAATATCATGCACCTCTATTTCAATCATATAATAATTAAATATCAATGATTGATCACTATTAAAAGAATTGATTTATTGTAATTTGATTTTCTTTTTTAAATGTTTTTGATCCCTTGAAATAAAAAGTCTCATATCCAAGGTCAAATATAATATATTCATGATTCTTATCAAGTATTGCACCCATTATTTTTATCCATGATCTTCCTAGTTAAGCATTATATTGAGCCTAATTAGCATTATTGTGGAATATATCATAGCATATTTCTAGACCAAGAGTTATAGGAAACTCAATAGATCTTCTATATAGTTTAGAGGAATTATTATTACTCAAGTTTTCAATGTCATATCCAAGAGACTTGAAAAGTATCATGCTACACACATTAATTTCATAGAAGTTATCAATTACAAAATTTGTGTACTACTTGCCATAAATGTGAGGGATAATAATCAAAGGATATAAAAATTAATAAGGGTACTTACGTTCTTGGAAACCACACTTGTAACATTAGTCCTTATAGGTGAATATTTCTTTTGAACTTCCTTTTTAGTTGCCTATTTCTTAGGAAAATGTTTTTCTTAAGGTACCTCTTTTTCAGGAAAAGATTATTTATTTAACTCATCTTTTGATAACTCATTCTTAAGAGAAAAATATAAATTCTAGTATTTTCTCAAATTTAGAATGTGTGATTAAATCTGGTGGTGTTTTGTTAGATGTATCCAATGTTAGGTCACCACTATCAATGATATATTGTATTCTATTTTTCAAATCCAAACACTTATTTGTATGATGTCCATGAAATTTATGATAAGAATAATAATATTTATATCTCTTCACATGATGTATAGAAGTTAGTATGATAAACATATTTTAAACCATATTTATTATAGTTTCAAAATGAATCTTTTTTTATTTAATAGGTTAAACTCAAGTTTTATAGGGACCTAAAAACCACCATTTAACATAAAAAAAAGTATAGACAAGACAAAAATAAATGAAACCAACTTGGCCTAATGAACATATAAATTTAGTAGAGTTTTGAATAAAATGGACCAAAAATATACCTAAAAGCAAATCCACCTATTATATTTCTTCAGAGTGAATCTCTTTTCACCATGTTTCTTCTATGTTCTATTAATCCTTTAACCTTCTCAGCTATCATTTTTCATTTCTTGGCATTGTATTCCCCTATCCCTTCCCTCAACTCATCTAATTATTGTTTGAATTTGTTCTATAAATGACACCAGCTACCTACCCAATTTCTATATATTATTCTAGATTTTACCAAATTTTGTTTGTAACCCTCTGGAAGTTGGGTCAAAACATCATCCCTCCTCCATACCTTTATTGCTTTTAATTCATGGATTTTTAAAGTTAGGTTTTTTATGCATTGTTGTAAAAAGAGACTTTTTTTGACCTTATTTCTTGAGCTTTTCTTTGGGGGAGAAGGATCCTAGGATTTCCTTTTGTCCTTCTTCCCCCCTCCCATGGGTGGGTAAGGTAGGTAAAAGGAGAGGCCTCACCCTTTCTACCCTCAACTAATATATCCTTATCATAGGTTTTCTCTTTGTTTATTTCCAAAATATGGATTTATTGTCTTTTCACAAGCATTGCTCTTTTAGTGAGAAGGATAATTAGTCCTTGGTGGATTATGTCAACATGGTCAAATCATGTTTCCTTGCCAACCTAGATCAATCAGATGAC